>OY856410.1:238016906-238411906 GCA_963693085.1 Alisma plantago-aquatica | reverse complement strand
ATCATCATCATCATCATCATCATCATCATCATCATCATCATCATCATCATCATCATCATCATCATCATCATCATCATCATCATCATCATCATCATCATCATCATCATCATCATCATCATCATCATCATCATCATCATCATCATCATCATCATCATCATCATCATCATCATCATCATCATCATCATCATCATCATCATCATCATCATCATCATCATCATCATCATCAACATGGCAATGAGTGGATTAATTTTCACTATATGATCATTGTGTAATCATCACCATCATCATCCACTGATGATGATGGTGAATATGATGAAGATGATGATGATGATGCTGCTGCTGCTAATGATGATGGTGGTGGTGGTGGTGGTGATGATGATGATGATGGTGATGATGGTAATGACGATGATAATAATATTGGTGATGATGATGATGGCGATGATGATGATGGTGATGGTGATGATGATGATGGCGATGATGCTGATGGTGATGGTGATGATGAGATAATAATATTGGTGATGATGATGATGATTGATGTTGATGGTGATGATGATTGATGATGATGATGGTGATGATGATAACAATGATGATGATGATGGCGATGATGATGATGATGGTGATGGTGATGATGAGATAATAATATTGGTGATGATGATGATGATGATTGATGCTGATGGTGATGATGATTGATGATGATGATGATGGTGATGATGATGGTTGATGATGATGGTGATTATGATGATGATATCACCATCATCATCATCATAAAAATCAACATCAAAAGGTACACACATTAGTGGATTAATTTTCATTGTATGATGATGATGATGATGATGATCATCATCATAATCATCATCGTCCGCATCATCATCATCATTGTCACCACCACCACCATTATTATCATCATCACCATCACCATCATCATAATCACCATCATCATCACCACCATCATCATCATCACCACCACCACCAACATCAAAATCAACACCAAAAGATGCACAAATCAGTGGATTAATTTTGATTGTATGATCATTGTGCAATAATAATCATCATCATCATGATAATAATATTTGTGATGATGATGGTGGTGGTGATGATGATAATTGATTGATGATGATATGATGATGGTGATGATGGTCTCTGATTTAAAAGTATCAAACCTCTCTTATTTAGAAAAGTCAACGATGATGATGAAATTAGACTTCTTATATTAACTATTTTCATGACTTGTGTTAACTATTGTCATCTTTAGTTTATTATTATCACGTGTTCAATCTTGTATTTATTTATTATGTTAAACATTTTATTTTGTAGATGTCTATGTCACGCTCCACCACCAACTCTTGAGCCAATGCTCTATTGCACCATCACATTATCTCCATACTACTATCACCTCAAGTAATAGCTACTGCCATAGTTTGTTTTCTACCGATCAAGAATATGAGGAGTACGTGTGGGAGTACAAGTTTTATTTTAGAGATAAATGACCACCTAACTTTCTATGGGTGGACGATTCCTCAAAGGAGTCAGAAGATGATTCCTAGAGGAGTCATAAGATGATTCCTCATACGAGTCTGAAGACCAACATTCATCATATCCTGCCATAAATATTGGACCGCCGCTTCGTTTTGAACATGTAACACCCATTCCAAAGCGGTAGAAAAAGATAGTCACTCCTTCACATCTAAAGGAAGACAGGATGGTCCTGCCATAAACATTGGGTCACCGTGATATGGTGAATGATATTAGTTGGTATTTGAAAAATTACTATAGCAAGTAGGATTCTGGTGTGATGCTTATGTGTAATGAAAACAACTTTCCAAATACCCAATCTTATACATCAGAATACATGTTGATTTAACCATGCTTCCTAGTGAGACTAAAACCTAGTGTCATATTTATCTAGTAACATAAGTTCTTATATGATAATCATGCTTAGGTGGAAGTAGAATGGCTTAATCATCAACTTTGTCTTTCTTCTCATCGCGATAGTGATGATGATTGATAATGATGATGATATGATAATGAAATTAGACTTATTATATTAACTATTTTCGTGGTTTGTGCTAACTATTGCCATCTTTAATTTATTATTATCATGTGCTCAAACTTGTATTTATTTATTATGTTAAACATTTTATTTTGTAGATGTCGATGTGTTGCACTTTAAGATCAAAGAGGTCACAAATGTTACTCATGAGGAGGACACCGAAGAAGACTTTGCAGTCTTATGAGAAGAGTACGATGGGGCCCTACAGTTGGCCACCAAAGAAGAGGCCCTAAAGAAGACTTTGGTACCATTGTTGGTTGTGATGATGACTTCTACATGGGTTGTATGAGCCTGGGACACTGTCCAAAGATCTAATGGATATACTTTAGGATATAGTCATCTCTTAGGATGGCACTATCAAACACATGTGCAACAATTCTATTGTGCAGTTTGAATATGCTGTAGCTGCTGCATCTATGTGTAGAACTATGAATCTTCTTGAACATGCTGGTGTGTCCCTACTGGCTTGCCATGTTCAAGAAGATTCATAGTTTCGCACATAGCTGCAACATATGCATCATATTCAAACCGCACAATAGAATTGTTGCACATGTGTCTGATAGTACCATCATAAGAGATGACTATATCCTGAAGTATAGCCATTAGATCTTTGAACAATGTCCCCAGCTCATACAACCCCCTGTACTAAGGTTTTTGTAATATTATATAAGGTCTACTGCAATTATGTAATAGAATTAGACATCTTTTTGCTACTTGCAATATTATGTAAGTCTACTGCAATTATTTTAGATTTTTGGAAGAGTTTGACTGTGATGTTATTTGAATGTGGAATGTGAATTGAAGAAATGCCATATGATTTTTTGGAAGAGTTTGACTGGAATGTGGACTGTGATGTGTATTTGAAAAAATGTTGAAGGATGTTGGCATGTTTGTGTATGTATTGTATATATAATTATTTTTCTTACAGGTTTGCCGGTCTGTTGTTAACCCATGATGCTTGCAGAGAGCACGTTGTTCTTTAGAACTTTCAGTTCTGAGAGACATTGGCTCCAGGCAGGTATTTTTAGGCATGGACAACAAGTCTACAAACCTCCTATAAAAACATATACATTTCCCATCGATTATTTATAAAAATCCGACTACATAGACGTTCCATGTCAGTGAAATGACAATAACCGACGACGGATACTTCTTTTTTTCATTGTTCATTACTGATAAATATATTCTTCGTTAGTTTTTCTTTATAGCAACTAACACAGAATGTACAAACCATCATCGGTGCCATTGTATAACCATCGTGATATGTGCTAGACAAACCATTATTTTGGAAGTTGTTGCATTTCATGTAGTCAATTTGACTGTAACCACTAACCGGCAACAAAAGCAACATTGTCGGATAAGTTGACCGATGAAAAATGTGATTGTTTTTAGCATCACCCACTTAGGCATTAGTCAATAAATGACGTTGTAAATCTAAAATACTCGACGTTGTATCCCCATTCTGTAGTAGTGTGTAAACTAGACAAGGCATTAGTCAATGATGATCAGCTAGATTGTTTTCCCTAGTTCAAAAACTAAAGTGCTAACCTCATGTTTTTCTAACCATGTTACACTACAAGTTAGATTGAGAGAGCTAATACTGAAGAATAGGCTTGTTAGATACTTGAATCTATGACAATATTGGATAGGATTTTATAAAAGAGGCATGGAACAAAGAGGTCCATGGAAATCCTCTCTTCTACTTCAACTTAAGACTACAACATGTGAAGATTTCTTTCAAAGACTATTCTCAATAATATGTTTAACTTGCACAATATGATAGAAAAAGAAAAATAGGAGATGGATGATATTTCCAAAGCTCTCAAAAGAAACCCTCTTGATGAATAGCTCACTGAATCGGAGAAGGTTACTTATGGTAGAATGAAGAGCCGTGAGACAGCTGAAGAAAAATACTACTGGCAAAGAAGTAGGATGAAGAAGATTGAGAATGGTAACTGTAACACCAAACTTCATCATATTATTGTTAAACAAAGAGAAGCAGTTAATACAATCACCAAACTATATGATAGAGATGGCACATACATTGATGATAATGAAGCTATTATTGGGAAAATTACTAGTTTGTTTGACAAACTATACAACAAGAATCTGAATGATACTAAAGACATTGATGTTGAATGGATTAATCGAGTGACAGATGAGGAAAATGTCCAAATGTGCAAAATTCCTACCAAAGAGGAAGTGAAAAATGCTTTATATGCAACATTGGGGCTGATAAAAGCCCTAGACCAGATGAATTTAACAGTTTCTTCTATAGGTAGATATGGAATTTCATCAAAACTCATCTAGTTGATGTTGTAACTTGGTTCTTTAATAATGGAAACATGGTTAAATAGACAAATCACATTTTCTTGGCGTTGATACCTAAAACAGAAGTCATATCTACACTAGACAATTTCAAGACTATTGCATGTTTCTCTATGTTGTATAAGACTATAACAAAGATAATCCTTGTACGTCTATCATCGATACTACCAAAGCTAATCTCTTCAAACCAAGGTGTGTTTGTTAGAGGGAGAAATATAGATAATTACATGATGCTGACTGTAGAATTCACATTGAACTTTAATGTACAACATAGCATGCCTTCTACTTACATCAAATTAGACATCACAAAGATGTATGAATTAGTGAACTGGAGCTATTTGTTGAAATTCCTTAAAGGCTTGGGCTTCTATGACAACTGGATTCACATGGTGAAACAATGTGTCACTAAACCAATGTTTTGTCTTCTCATAAATGGTAGCTCTAAGGGTTTCTTCTCGAACTCCAATGGGCTAAGGTAGGGTGACCCAATGTCACCTCTACTATTTACAATGGCAATGGAAGGTTTCAACAATATGATTGGAAAGATGAATCATAGTAGAGAGACCCGTACCTACACTATAAGGAATCCCATCTCTTATTTGCTGATGACATATTAGTATTCATTAAAGGATGAAAGAGGAGTCTGTCTAATATGAAAACACTCCTCACTCACTTTTGTAATATATCGGGTATGATAGTGAATGATATAAAATCATGTATCTACTTTTCTACCTCATGCAAGATGAAAGGAATCTTACTGGAGGAAATTGGCATACAAGAAGGTGGATGGATGACCAAATACCTGGGTTATCCTCTTGCTGGGGGTAATATTAGGAGGAAATATTTCCGTGAATGTTTGAATAGGATTAAAGACATGATAAGAAAATGGCATGGCTGTAGAATGTCAATGGAGGGGTGACTTACCTTGGTAAGAAGTTCAACCATTGGGCTTATCAGGTACTGGATTACACAAGGAGAAATTCTGAAGTCTATCATAAGAAGGATGGAGATAATGTTATCTGATTTCATTTGGGGTAGCACCAAACATTCAATTACCTAAAAAAAATAGCTTATCCACTATATGAAGGAGTGTTTAACCCCAAGCTATGAATGACCTAGCTGACTTCTACACGATGAAGAGTATCACAAAGATGAAACTAGAGGAGTCTACTTGGGTTAAATGGATGTCAGTGAGATATAAAGAGAACTTGAACCACAAACCAAACCATAGATGGGGCTATCGACCTCGTGGAGAAGATTGGTTGAAGTCTGGCCATTGTGAAGAGAAGGGAGACCAGATGAAGAAACTTGGAACTCATGCTGACATAAAGCTAAAGAAGATGAAGGCACTTCTAGACTTTGTTCTACTTTGCATAATCCCAGGTGGATCATGACAACGTGTAGAAACTATAAGGATCTCATGCCAACAATGAAAAGGATCCATAATTGGAGGTTGATTGTGTCGACCAAATGTTTTGTTTGTGAAGAAGGTGAGGATTAGCTGAACACCTATCTGACAATTGTAAGTGCTAGAGATATCTTTGGAGAAGAACCATGTTGAAACTTGGTTTAGAAAATTGCAGTTCACTTGTCCAAGCCTTGATTGACAATAATAGACTCTCAAAAGTTTATCAAATACTTTATCTATGGTGCCTTACAACATGTGTCCACATCATGTGGAGAGAGAAACACAAGGAGACTAGGAGGGAAAAATAATGATGAACTATGCTTATTTACAAAGGTTGAAGTGGAATTTCAACTTCTAATTTCTACGTATAGGAAGATCTTAGAAGGAATTCCATTGAATATCAAGAGGAATTGGAACCTATTGTAAAAACCCCACCAATGATAAGGTGGATGGTTTGAGGAAATTTTAGTTGGGGAGTCACTAGTTTGGAGGTGATTTGTAATTTTTCCCTTATTCTAGGGCTCAGAAAATATTTACCAAGGACTCTGACACATGCACACACACTCATACACACACAAATACACCTATATATAATTTCCATATTTTTGGGTGGGAGGCACTTGCCCACTGGCTCCACCCCTGTGTGTGATACATGTGACATGCAAAATATATGCCCTCCGTATGAATGATTCCTAATATCCAATTGTGAATCTTGGACTAATTGGTCAATATCACATGTTTTTAAACAAGTAATTAACACATGATACATTTGTTTTAAATTTTAAAGCAAAAGGAATGAAAAAAACTTCAGTCTAATAGAGATGAAGCTTAATAATGTTTTAACAAGTGCAATACTTATTATGAATCTTCCGAGGAGTAGAAGAATACATACATTAAGATTGAAAGGGAAAGGGAACAAAATGATGTGGGAGGCATGGTACCAAGAATTGGTGCTTGGCATGGGCCAACATTGTGAACAACTAAAAACATATTAGTTTGGAATAAAACGGCATGGGCAACATTGACACAACGCAAACCCTCCATAGAATCCTTGAAGAAATCATACAAGATCAACAAATTTGTACTTGAAAATACTTAAAGAATTGCGGTCTCCTTAATGGAATTTTCTTGAGCAATGGGGGGTATTTAGAGGGATAGTATATGGTGGATGACAATCTGATCAAAACTATATCCTACTCCAAATATAATTTTTAAGTGGAGATAGGGGACACCAAAAGATTACATGGTGATGTGTGGGAATTTATAGTTGGTTGAATTATCATATGAATTACAAAACATGGGACCTTTTCAACAAATATAAAATAAGATAAAAACTTGCCAATTGTTTTCATTGAAGATCTTACTGAGATTCTCAACCACACAAAGAAACAAGGAGTGATCCTAACAATGCTAGAAATTTTGAGGACTTTATAGCTGTAGTTGATACTTGCAATTTTACATGTTTCTAGAAAAAATAGTTTCACTTGGTTAAAAAAGGAAAGGTTATTCTACTTATATTAGATAGAGGCTGGACATGCCCCTTTTTTTACTAGAGATTTTCTTTCCCAAATTATAAAATAGACACCTTCCTTGAGTCATATCCGACCATGCCCCCTACTGTTGGATACCACTTATGAAAGATACATCACTAAGAAGCAACCTAACTTCAGATCATGAAGATTGAGATTGAAACCCTAGATCTGAGAAGAGGGGTGAGAGGGGAAGCAATTGAAATTAGAGAAGCAGGAGAGAGAGCTAGGGCACTGTTCTTTTCAAAGAGGGAAGTGAGAGTTTTCAACTTACTACTCACATAATCTTTCCTTGTTATTATGTGTATTGTATTTATACAAGATAGGCCCGACCCATTACTTGGAGTCCAAGTATTGTACAAGTAATGTAAAAGTATAGAAATACAATGTACTCTTATAGGCATTTTATCAAATGAGTAGAGAGCTCTTCATCACCCAATCCCCCCCCACAAACTGGATGAGGGTAACTGAAGTCCCAGTTTGAAACGTAGGAAACAAAATACTATCTTGGTTAGAGGTTTGGTGAAGACGTCTGCTGGTTGCTGAGACGAAGCTATGTGAGCAGTAACAATGTCTCCAAGAGACACTTTCTCACAAATGAAATGGTAGTCGATCTCGATTTGTTTAGTTCTTGCATGAAAGAATGGATTGACAAAAAGATGAAGTGCTCCAAGATTGTCACAGAAGAGCCGAGCAAGTTGAGGGAGAGAAATGCAAAGGTCTCAAAGAAGAAACAAAACCCATGTGAGCTCAACAACTGTGGATTCTAGAGCTTGATATTCAGCTTCGCAGCTGGACCGAGCAATAGATTGCTTCTTTGCACTCCATGAGATGCATGTGGTTCTAAGGAAGATATAAAAGCCTATAGTAGACCTTCTGGTAGAGGGACAGCCAGCCCAGTCGGAGTCACTGAAGGCAGTTAATGTTATGGACACAGCCGACTTAATGGTCAAGCTACAAGAGAGAGAACCCTTCAAGTACCTAAGGATGCATTTGACCAGAAGAAAGTGATGCTGAGATGGAGAAGCAAGGAATTAACAAGCAGTGTTGACTGCATACACTATATCGGGCCTAGTGATGGTAATATATTGTAAACAACCAACTATTCATCTATACAGTTGAGCATCCACAAAGCTTGGAGATTCAGAAACTTTGTGAAAATTGAGAGCAATAGGAGTGGATGCAGGTTTGCAGTCAACCATATCAGCTTGGCGAAGAACATCAAGAATGTATTTTTCCTGACTTAAGAGTAGACCAGAAGAAGAGGCAGAAACTTGAATACCAAGAAAGTAGGATAGGGCTCCAAGATCTCGAAGATTGAAGGTAGCACTTAGGGTGTTTTGAAAGTGTGCAAGCGGCTTCACATTATTACTAGTGAGTATTATGTCATCGACATAGAGAAGAAGATATATAAGATCTTGTTGATGAGAATATACAAATAGAGAAGGGTCAGAACTACTACAAATGAACCCAAACTCAAGAAGGAAGTCAATGAGTTTATTAAAACAGGCGCACAAAGCTTGTTTAAGGCCAGAGAGGGCTTTATTAAGCTTGCAGACATATCCAAGGAACTGCATATTAACAAAACCTGGAGGTTGCTCAAGAAAAATAGGTTCTAATAGATCACCATTCAAGAAGGAATTACAGATATCAAACTGCATTAACTTCCAATGGAAGGTTGTGGCTAAAGTAAGAACAACTCAGATGGTGGTTGCTTTGACAACATGACTATAAGTTTCAATATAGTCTACTCCTTCTTCTTGGATATAACCTTTGGCCACCAGGCATGCTTTAAGTCTTTCTAAGTTGCCATCAGCTTTTAACTTCAACTTAAACACCCACTTGGAACCTATCACATGACTATGGGCTAGGCGATGAACTAAAGTCCAAGTGGCATTATGCTCAAGTGATAAAAGTTCTTCTTTCATAGCTTGAACCCAATGAGGACATTGAAGATCACCTTTGACAGATCGTGGTATGTTAGGAACTACTTGAACTGTCATTTCATGTGGAGATGTATGCTGAAGTTGTTGTGCCTTGGATCTAGTAATCATAGGATGAACATTTGTACTAGATTTGAGGTGACTTGACTTTTGTAGTGAAGTCATGCATTCTGGGACATATTGGTCAATGTGAATATTTTGAATGTGTGTAACATTATCCTCTGGATTAGAAACAGTCTCAGCAGAGATATTTGTACATGTAATAGATAATCTGATTGAATCATTTTGCTGAGCTGGTGCACATACATCAATAGATTGACAATCCACATTAGAAGACTGAAAAACTGTAACATTTGGAAGTACATTTACATATGTAGTGTAATCTTTTCTTGTTACTGGTGTGGGTTGTAATGAATCAGCAGCATCTGAAGACTCATCCAGTGTTTTAATAAAATATGAGAAAACAGATAACTCTCCCAAGGCTACATTCTGTGGAATGTGTTCTTTAAATGGGAACACATTCTCATTAAATACTACATGGAGAGAAAAGTAAATGCATCCACTAGAGATATGTAGGCATCTATATCCCTTGTAACTATCACTGTACCCCAAAAAGTCACAAGGAAGAGATCTTAGTTGAAGTTTATGTTTGTTGAAATCTCTTAGACATGGAAAACATAAACACCCAAAAACTCTTAATATATCATAATCAAGTTTCTTTACAGACAATCGAAACAAAGGAGATATATGATTGTTTGTCTTTGAAGGCAAATGATTTATGATGAAATTCACAGATGAAAAGGCTTCAGGCCAAAAAATGAGAGGAACTTTGGCATCTAGCAACATAGTGAACCCCAATTCCACAACATGTCTGTGCTTTCTTTCGACCAAACCTACCTGTTCATGAGTACATGGACATGAAAGATGATGGACAATGCCATTTGCTATGAGAAAATTCGACATTCTGTGGTTAACAAACTCTCCACCTCCATCAGTCATGAGAACTTGAATTATTGCATGAAACTGATTATCAATCATTTTACAGAAGAAAACAAAATGATCATACAAGTCAGATTTTGCTTTCAACAAATAAAACCAAGATAAACCAGTGCATTCATCGACAAACAAAGAATAATAGCAGAAACCAATTTTAGATATTATAGGAGATTTTCCCCACAAGTCACAATAGACATGTCCAAACAGGACATTACTTTTAACATGATTGTTTGAGAAGGACAGTCTATGGCTTTTGCCTAGCTGACAACTATTGCAAAAATCTATTTGCTTATTTGATGAACTTATTTGTTTACTAGATTCTAGGTATTGCTGTACTTCTTTGTGTGTATGCTCGAGTCTTCTATGCCAGGTGAGAGTAGTTGTAGTAGGACCTTTGATCGAGAGAAGAGCTTTATGCCTGCCAGATGTGATTGAGTACATTCCATCTTTAAGGATTCCCTGAGCCAGAGTTGTGTGTGTCTGCAAATGTTGTATAAGAAATGAGTGTTGAAGAAAAATGAAATAGCAAGGGAATTCATGGGTCAACTGAGCAACAAATAGCAGGTTCCTCTTTATGGAAGGAACAACTAAAACCTTCTCAAGAGGTATAGCATGTTCTTGTATGATGTGAGATCGTCCAATGCAAGTGATAGGAAGATATGTGCCATCACCAATCATTATGAAGTCATATCCCTTATAGGAAATAACATTACTAAGGATACCTACATTCTGAGCAATGTGATTGGTGGCATCGGAGTCCACTTGCCATTCAGTGATGTTGAAGTTGTTCAGCTCAGACACCTGTAGAGCTGCCATTTCCTTTGCTTGTTCTGTCACTGCATCTTCAGTAAGAGTTATCAAAGCGATGCCAGCACCGATAGGCATCATGTCCTCTCTTCCCACAAATCTGACAGAAGATAGGGGGTCAGAGAGAATTGTCGAAGTTACCAGTCGACGGTCGGATGCTTTGATTGAAGCCACACCCTTGAGAAGAGAACTGATTTGAAGGTCAAAATCCAAGGAGACCTGGATTATGATTGTATTGCTGAGAAGATGAAGGAGGCATTCGATAGTTCCCTCTTCCAGGATTCTGAGGTCCAAAACTTGATCGTTGTCCCAGAAAGGCCAAATTAGGACTAGAAAAGGATTCTGTGGATGACCTGGGCATATCATGGTCTCTTGACAGAGAGACTACTTCATCATATGATGGAAGAGGAGGTCTCATCATCGAGACAGTGAATATCTCAAAATCAGATCCAAGGCCACTGAGGAGAATATAAAACCTTATCATCATTAGGAAGAGGTTTACCTATTGCATGGAGTTGATCACAAATGAGCTTGAATTCTCGAAGGTAATCTGTCACAGATTTGCTTCCTTTCTAGATCTGCCTCAGTCATGTAGTTAATTCAAAGCTTCTAGACTGAGTAGATTCATAGAAGTTCTTCGCGAGAGCACTCCAAATCTGAGCAAATGTGGTCAGCCCTACCACAACTCCGAGTACTTCCTCGGTCAGAGTCCCCACGATCCATCCCTTGATCAGCCTGTCGGTCCTCATCCATAGCACATATGAGGGATTGGATGTGATTGTACCTTCATCGTCTATGATGATCTTCTCAGGAGCTTTCTCAGTTCTGTCGATGAAGGATTTGAGTGAGTTGCTCTCGATTAGTGCTTAGACCTGAACCTCCCAGTAGAGATAGTTGGAGCTGGTCAACTTGAGGGAGACAAAGTTTGACACATTAATGCCGACATGATATGGATACTTTGACTCCATTGCTTCTATCTTTGAGGAAGGTCCAGTAACTGAGGAGGAAGGCATGATAGTAGATGACAACGGAAGCTAAGTTCTGATACCACGTGAAGATTGAGATTGAAACCCTAGATCTAAGAAGAGGGGTGAGAGGGGAAGCAATTGAAATTAGAGAGGCGGGAGAGAGAGATAGGGCACTGTTCTTTTCAAAGAGAGAAGTAAGAGTTTTCAGCTTACTACTCGTATCATCTTTCCTTGTTATTATGAGTATTGTATTTATATAAGATAGGCCCGACCCGTTACTTGGAGTCCAAGTATTGTACAAGTAATGTAAAAGCATAGAAATACAATGTACTCTTATAGGCATTTTATCAAATGAGTAGAGAGCTCTTCATCACCCGATACAGATATGAACGTCTTTGGCTTGTTGAAAACCATTGTGTAGAGAGATAGTTAGAAACACATGGTTGAACAATGAAAAATGTAACGTTCTAAAAAGGTGAGCAGTTGGGAACCCAACCTCAACAAGAGATCCCATGACAATAATGAAAATATAAGCAAAAGACTCAAGGAGACTAAAAGAGAGCTTGGTAGGGAGCATAATAATTTGATGTTGAATAACCTTGAAATATACCACCACCTGTGGCGAGGAGACAATCACCTTTCAAAGAAGAGTCCTATTGATATATTCTTGCTAAGGAAAATTAGATGAAGGATGGTGATCACAATATGACCTACTTCCACAAGAAAGCACTCTCTTGAGACTCTATTTTTGGTCTGGACATATGGGTTGCCTTAATGCATTGAATATAGTGACATATGTCAACTGAAGTAATTATGAACCAAATCAAGATGAACGAACAAAACTTAAAATTAGACTATACTTAGCAATGAACTATGTACATAACCATATTTATCAAAATATGACCAAAAGATACCAAATATTGCACTAGAGTGACAGAAAGAAATATAAACATTCCAAGTGCATAAGTAACATCCAAGGGGATGTCATGGCACAACTACATGATTCCATGCATTACTTAACAAATCTTGTATGATCTGTGAGCTCAAGAGAATAGAGGGATATGAATCAAGCTATTTAATAAATAAAATTTATTAGAACTCCAAATTATATACAAATATAAGTATTGCAAGTATTAAAAGTAAGGGAGAAGGATTGAACAATCCACAAGAGAAGGCAAACATTTAGAGTGGTTCCGTCTCAAAGGATGTAGATCCTGTCACACCTTGATTTTTGGACCTAACAAATACATGGTTAAGTCATTGATGAAATCAATATAGGATTCATTCATAGCTAAAATAAAGTTCCATTCAATGTTCATGATATTTGGATATAAAAAAAAGGCATGTAGAAAGGGTCTATTGTCCCATTTGTTCAATATTAATGTTTATAATCATTGAATCCAAATTTTAAAATATTCGTATGCTTGTTAAGGAACAATGGAGCTAATGGTTCTAGTCTGTTAAAGTTTGAGCTTGATTTGATCGTTCAGTTTGATGATGATATATATTTATACTATTGATGATGTGTGTGTTCCAAGTCATGAGAAATTTAATGTGTAAAAAACTGAGATATGAGTCCATGATCGGAGTTTGAACATTTAATAAATTTTATCTTATTAAAGTGCAAGATTGCGAAATTATGAATCACATTCTCTTCGTTAAAATGCATGTAAGAGGTGATTCATTTATGATGACTTCCGATGAAGTGTTGATTTAGATTTTCAACGTGAGGAGATAATATTAGATTAATATATCATATATGGATTGTGGGATACGATTCAATGATTAATCCAATATATGGATGAATAAAGGGTTCCTAGTTACGAGGCGAAAACGACCAAACTAACCACCGATACCTAGATTGTGGGATCATCGGGCTTAAGATATGTCTGGCGGCGCTGAAGCATAGCAGCAAGGTTGCTGGGTTTTCGGTTTGGAGTCTTGTCCGTGCTGTCGCCAAGCTATCGGCGGGACAAAAGAGAAGAGGAGAAAAGTCCAAACCCAAGAAGACTATTCGCAGGCCTAACACCAGTCGAGGTCGCAAACACCACCACCGGAAACACAGAACAAAGGTGCTCTGCTCTCATGTGCAAATAGTGGAATCTCTACCCCTGATCAGGAATAGGCGAAGGGGAAGTGGGTGACTACGTTTGGGCCGACCCTACCCTGTGTATGCCAGACGAAATCTTTGTCGGTGTAGATCTGGGCAATGGTGGCCTAGACACCGTGATTAAGGTCGCCTGAGGTGAGCCACCACGGCCGATTGAGAACAGAGCTGCACGAGGACACAATGGCTGGAGGTTGTCAGGTTAGAAAGACTCAGTTTGAAACTTCGGATCCATGAGGCACCAAGGACAAGCTGCTGAGCACATGATGAGGCAAAAATCTGGAGCACTGGATCATATTTGAATGGCCACAACTCGTGAAAAAGGTAATAATTTTGGAAAATCATAACTTGGGCTACTGTCGTCCGTTTTCAATTTTTAAGATGTCAATAGAAAGGATTTTAGATTCTCTATGTTCTAAATATATTTCCTACTCATGATTCTTAAGCTTAAGAATTTATATATTTATATTACTAAAAGTTATGAAATTTTAATGTTTGGAATGTCAAAATAGAAAATGACTTTTAAAATCAACAAATATTTTATCTAATGTATATTTTGATATTTCACATTCTACTCTAAAGCCTGATTGATCTGATGTGATCTATTATTGAGCTTTTTTAATATAAATCTTAATAAGGGCATTTTGGATATTTCACCCATGATTTGATTATGAAACAACCTAATATTTTTATACAAGACCTTACTACATTATATGATTAATTTTTCTGGAGATTTGATGGAGTTTATTGTGTATTATATTAGTATTTAATTTTGGACTTGAGTGGCCATTATGTAAGAATAATAGATGATTATCTTGACACAATAAATGATGTATGTATGCCTAATTAGATCTGATATTAGTAATATAATGGTATTCTACTTTGATTTCATAATTGAGTCAGTATGTTTAGAATATGTGACTATGTTTGAGAATTGTTCTCATTATATGAAGTATATGTTCATATTAGTGCATAAGATGATTTATGCCTTATTTGAGTATAAAGATTATAGTAACTATATAATAAAGTTTTATTTAATTTCAATGCCAAGATTAATGGAGATATTAGGTTAAAGTTATGTTTAGTCTAAATAAGAACCCTAAGTTGGTATATATAGTTAGGAAGATGGGGTTTTGAGATTTAGAAATAGAAAGAGGGAATATATGCTTGGACTAATAGAACTACGATGATATCCAGGTTATTAAAGTTATGTAACTTGGAATCAGGACTTCCTGAAAGATACCCCAGTATAAGAGGTAAGTGGTCCATGCACATGAGTACTCATAGTTTATGTTCAATATGTTTACATGTCTCCTAATAAGAGTTTTATGATCTATGTGATTTAATGTTCTAAGACTTCAATGTTAAGATTTGCAGACAATATTATTCTCATATTTCTATCCTTATACAAGTTTAGATACCCAAGGTCTAAAATAGAGATTTGATTGCTCAAAATAGTTGTGACTCATGGACCAAGTCCATGAGAAAGTTGAAGAATCATATTCCTATAAGATTTCTTAGAAATGTTTGGAAGTAATGAATACGATTTCAAGATAAGATATGCTAGTAATGTATCTATACTTAGTTGATGATTTCAAATAGCTTTGCATTAAGAATGTAAGTACACATATGTTATTAGAATTTCTCATATTTATAGTCATAGTTATGTAGTAAGATTTCAAGTAGAAATGCCATTAAGGTTTCATACATATGTAGAAATCTAAGAACTAGATTCCTTAAAATAAATAGTATCTAGAATACAAGTACAATGTAAGAATATGAATTTGAAAATATTAGGACATGGTGTACTAATAAAAGTACGTTTGGAGAAGGTATTGTAAAATGAGTTTATGATGGCATTATAAGATAATGACAAATTAAGTTATGATTAGGTTGCAAGACAATATTTCATGAGATTTCTATCCTGATATTTAAGTTTTAATATGTAAATTTTTATGCAAATATTAAGGTTCAGGGTAACATCATATTTAGCAAGAAGGATTGAACCACCTTATCAGAATTCATATTTTTAGATATGTTGTACTTAAAATACATGAACCTGACTTAAGATACTTTGTATACCTAGTAATTCTATGAGCATTTCAGGTCCTTTTTCCTAAGCTATTTATCATATAATTGGTATAAGTGAAGTGATTTGACCAAATAAGAGTCTTAAAACAAAGTTTACCCCGATAATGAGATACATGTTCAAATCCAGCAATGAACTAAGTTTAGAACTTAAGAATAAAAAGATTTAGATTCAGACTTAGACTACTCACTGTGTGAGTAGCCAGATTTTGAATAAAGGTATATGATATGGGTTATAGACCCAATCCCGATTATGTAGTAATTGAGATACATATTTACATTCAGATATAGATTCAGATTTAGATTCATATATAGATTCAGATTCAAATTCAGATTTCAGATTAAAAACTAAGTACATGTTTAGTACTAAGTTTCAGATAAGGTCAGATCGGAATTTAGTAAAGATAGACTTAAGACAATTAATTCATAACCTTCACATAATACATTATATAATAAGTCCTCACCAGAGAGTCCCGGGACGATTCAGAGGGCGCGCTGTGCCAGACACTGCGGGTGTCACAGAGGGCACGTTGTGCCAATAGAGGGTGTGTTGCACCATAGATGACACTTCAGTGTCAACAGAGGGCACATTGTGCCAACAGAGGGTGCATTGCACCATAGAGGACACTTCAGTGTCATAGAGGAGGACTTATTGTATAATGGTGGCCACAAACAGATAAAAATCATAAGTAAAAGATACTTTAGATTAGAGTATGTCTGTAATCTCATCCATGAGTGTGATGAGAGGAATTCAGATGAGATAAGTATGACCTAGAAACTTTGGTGTAGGTCATGAGACCCATGGTATAGGTCTCCAGAAAAGATAGAGTAGAAAGATAAGAGTTAAAGAAGTCAATAGATATTATGTTTTCATATTTTAATCAACATTTGCTATCAGTTTTATAGTGTCCAAGAATATTTTGTAACATTGTTAGCTCTTCAGTAATGTGCATTTTAAAATACTCATGCCACTTACTCTAATGTCTGTTTTTCCCAATGCATGGCTGGGGACGCGATGTCTGCAGGTTTTTGGAGCGGTTGAAGAACAAAGGGACCAGCAAAGGTCCAAGAGACTTTCAAGCTTGCCTAGTGGGGTGCCATCTACCTAAATGATCCTGAGTATTGACATATTTTTATTATGAACTTATGCATAAACATGATGTAGTTTTATGTTGACAAAAAGCTATGTATGAATCAGTTTTACTCAGTGCAAAGTGTTTCATTTAATATGTAAATTTTTATGAAAATATTAAGGTTCAGGGTAACATCATATTTAGCAATAAGGATTGAACCACCTTGTCAAAATTCATATTTTTAGATATGTTGTACTTAAAATATGTTTATGAACCTGACTTAAGATACTTTGTATACCTAGTAATTCTATGAGCATTTCAGGTCCTTTTTCCTAAGCTATTTATCATATAATTGGTATAAGTGAAGTGATTTGACCAAATAAGAGTCTTAAAACAAAGTTTACCCCGATAATGAGATACATGTTCAAATCCAGCAATGAACTAAGTTTAGAACTTAAGAATAAAAAGATTAGATTCAGACTTAGACTACTCACTGTGTGAGTAGCCAGATTTTGAATAAAGGTATATGATATGGGTTATAGACCCAATCCCGATTATGTAGTAATTGATATACATGTTTACATTCAGATATAGATTCAGATTCAGATTCAGATATAGATTCAGATTCAGATTCACATTTCAGATTGAAAACTAAGTACATGTTTAGTACTCAGTTTCAGATAAGGTCAGATCGGAATTTAGTAAAGATAGATTTAAGATAATTAATTCATAACATTCACATAATACATTATATAATAAGTCCTCACTAGAGAGTCCCGGGACGATTCAGAGGGTGCGCTGCGCCAGACACTGCGGGTGTCACAGAGGGTATTTATGCCAACAGAGGGCACATTGTACCAACAGAGGGTGCGTTGCACCATAGAGGCCACTTCAGTGTCAACAGAGGGCACATTGTGCCAATAGAGGGTGTGTTGCACCATAGAGGACACTTCAGTGTCACAGAGGAGGACTTATTGTATAATGGTGGCCACAAACAGATAAAAATCGTAAGTAAAAGATACTTTAAATTAGAGTATGTCTGTAATCTCATCCATGAGTGTGATGAGAGAAATTCAGATGAGATAAGTATGACCTAGACACTTTGGTGTAGGTCATGAGACCCATGGTATAGGTCTCCAGAAAAGATAGAGTAGAAAGATAAGAGTTAAAGAAGTCAAGAGATATTATGTTTTCAGATTTTAATCAGCATTTGCTATCAGTTTTATAGTGTCCAAGAATATTTTGTAACATTGTTAGCTCTTCAGTAATGTGCATTTTAGAATACTCATGCCACTTACTCTAACGTCTATTTTTCCCAATGCATGGCTGGGGACGCGATGTCTACATGTTTTTGGAGCGGTTGAAGAACAAAGGGACCAGCAAAGGTCCAAGAGACTTTCAAGCTTGCCTAGTGGGGTGCCATCTACCTAAATGATCCTGAGTATTGACATATTTTTATTATGAACTTATGCATAAACATGATGTAGTTTTATGTTGACAAAAAGCTATGTATGAATCGGTTTTACTCAGTGCAAAGTGTTTCATTTACTTTTATTGCAATGGTTATCATGTTTGTGACATCCAAAAAAAAAATTGCTTCCGCTCATGTGATATGAAAATCGGGGTGTTACAGATCCACTACCTAAGGAGGTTAGCCTCTAGGAATTTCAACCCTCAAGTACCACTTCACTTCACAAAAGCATACACCAAATGACCTCCCTTTTCAATTCAAAGGTAAGAAACTTCCCATTTGCTGGCCAAGGAAGCCTACAACCATACAAGGTTCTTCCTTCTTTAACATACGACCACCTGCAATTCACCTTCCTTATTCATGAAAGAAAATCAAATGGCCTTCTTTTTTGTAGAGAGAAATTGGAATAAGGATGGAGAGATTTACAATAAATAAGTATGGCAACCTCACTTGCAAGTGACCTATTCACTCCAATGAATCCAGAAGGTGACTAAGATCAAGGAGTTGACTGGGGGATCTAGAGGTACTTTCTCTCAACTATAATGTAGGGGAATAGGTGGTAACATTAAGAAACTATCATATAGACATATATATAGTTGATGGTGCCTACTAGGTTGTAGACTTAGTTAACAAATTCTAACAATTTTTGAGAACTAATGAGATGTCCAAAAAATTAATTTCCACTTTTTGTCCATCTGGCGACTATTTTGTATAATACAAAAAGGAATAGCTACAATACTTTCGATTGAAGTTATTGTTGGATCTAGGGCTCTAGAGGGAAGGTGAATAGAGCTTCAAAATTATCAAAAGAATAGTTATACCTTCAAATTATATCAATTGAAACCAAATGCTTAAGAACAATTTGAAGTCTTGTCTAAGCAAGCATAGCAAGGATGATAGAGATTGAAACATACATTTGGACAAGGTGGTTAGAGTGGTTCTAATCTCCAAATTAGGAGACTATCAATCCACTACATAGAGAGGCCAACCTCTAGGACTTTGCAACCCATGTATACTTATATTCCATCATAAGAGATACAAGGAGACCATCATACATCTAAGGACTTACCTATTCAAGACAGGAGTCTTTTACCTAGACAAGGACTTACCCACTTGATCAAGATGTCTCCAGCCTACACCAAGGACTTATCCACACTTGCATTAAGCCTTTATCCTTGAAGGAATTACCCACTCTTCTTGAATATTTTCCTTGTCCTTCTCCTTCACCTGGAGAAGATATTCACACCTTCTTCAACCTTGAAGAAGAACAACAACTTCACCTTCACTTGGAGAAGCTCACTTCAAACTTTTCTCTTTGAGAAAGGGGATTGGGAAGATGGAAGGAATGATAGCTTTACAAGATAACATGGAGGTAGCTCTCTTACAACATCTGTAACTCACTCATAATCACGAAATGATTTGTAAGTGAGAGAGAGAGAGAGAAAGGGGCTCAAAAGGTTGCAACACACTCAACTATAGCAAGGACCAAGGATAGCATGAATGAGCAAACTTGAAATAAACTCCAAGGGGTTCTATTTATAGCTGGAGGTGTTCCTTTGAGTGTGAACTCACTTTAGAATGAAAAATAGCTATTTTACAACTTGTAAGTGATCTATTTTCATTTCTAACAACTCTCCAATAGTTGGAATTACTTTTTCTACATTTTTCATAAAATACATTCAGTCGAGTTTCAATAAAGATAACTTGACCGATCCACTAACCGACAAAGCTAATTTTCAAACTATCGGTCGAGTTTGTTCTGGGAAACTCGATCAATGAATCAAAATCAATTTTGGCCAATGAGTCGATAGGTCGAGTTATGTGGGTGTGAAACTCGACCGATTGATTCATTTCCAAAAATCCATCACTAATCGGTCGAGACTCAAACTCGACCGATAAAGTTGTGGTGACAAATTTTTATAAATGGTTTTTGAGTGAACAAACATTGGAATTAAGTGTCCCTAATTTTTTCTCATCTTAGTTACAAGTCATATCACAATACAAGTGATTAAAAAAATCTTCTAAGGTGGTCTGGAGTGATTTCCCAAATTGCAGACTTGCATTGCTTTTGACTTGAACTTGGACAAGCTAGGGCTTGTGTAAATTGATCCTTTTCATGTATCTAAAGCCTGAAATCAATCTTAAACAAACATATTAGATACATATGAATGGAATGGTTAAGTTATTATCAAAATATGAACAATGTATAACTCTAAAGTCAACATTCTCCCCCTTTTTGACAATGACAAACCATTCCTCAACATATTAAAAAAGATATGTGAAGTTATACCTTAGCCTTGCCAATTGTAAGGGAATTCAGAAATATAACAATGTGAATTGATCCCCCTCAATCTATGCTCACTTTGACCTACATAGTTAGTCTTTCTACACAAAGCAATATAACATGTATATACTACATGGTCCTTTAGCAAGTCACATGATAAAGCATATATTAAACAAGAAATTGTTCACATAGGAAATAAAAGCAATATGGTTCAACTTTAAAATATTGAACTTTTATCCCCCTTTTGTCATTATCAAAAAGTAAGGGGGTAGAAGAGAACAAAATTAGGTTTTCTCCTAGAACAACCAAAAACATACATCCACAAGATAGAACATCAACCTCAAAACACTCATGAAACAAAGATGAGAGAGAGACAAGAAATCTAAGTCATAATCAAAATATGAAACATAGCACCAACTCATGAGATATAGTCAACCAAAGAGTAGGCATACAAATGATTAGGATTATAACACTAGTACTTAAAACAACTACAACCAAAATGATGAAAACAACATGATGATGAAAATAGTACATCTCAGATAATGTGCCCAAATGTTTTTAGTAAAAAATAGTCTAGAAAGATATATATGATCAACATCTATAGACTAAAAACTAAAACATCTAAGCATCTAGGCTATTTATGTCCACTATATCATCATCATCATCATCATCATGATCATCATAATGATCATCATGATCATCATGATCATGATCATGATCATGATCATGATCATGATCATGATCATGATCATCATAATGATCATCATGATCATGATCATGATCATGATCATGATCATGATCATGATCATGATCATGATCATGATCATCATCATCATCATCATCATCATCATCATCATCATCATCATCATCATCATCATCATCATCATCATCATCATCATCATCATCATCATCATCATCGTCATCGTCATCGTCATCGTCATCGTCATCGTCATCGTCATCGTCATCGTCATCGTCATCGTCATCGTCATCGTCATCGTCATCGTCATCGTCATCGTCATCATCATCGTCATCGTCATCGTCATCGTCATCGTCATCGTCATCGTCATCGTCATCGTCATCGTCATCGTCATCGTCATCATCATCGTCATCGTCATCGTCATCGTCATCGTCATCGTCATCGTCATCGTCATCGTCATCGTCATCATCATCGTCATCATCATCATCATCATCATCATCATCATCATCATCATCATCATCATCATCATCATCATCATCATCATCATCATCATCATCATCATCATCATCATCATCATCATCATCATCATCATCATCATCATCATCATCATCATCATCAGAAGCTTTAGGCTCGTAGTCATCGTCTCCAATTGAAGGCACATCAGCGATGACAACTTCACCTTCATCACCAGATGAACCATCAACGCCATCATCTAAACCATCCTCACCATCATCCTCAGATGCCTCCTCATCAGCAACAACATCTTCCTCATCAACCTAGTCGAGCATCTCCTCATTGGCAGAAGGACTGAAACCACAACTAGACCACATGGCATTCTGCTCAGCCCAAGACATACCAAGATCATGCAACTCTTGGGCTTGAGGAAAAGTAGGAGCATAGGTGCCAATTCTTGCAAGCAAGGTAGCTATAGGACTAGGATGGAGAGGTAGCACTCCAGGGGTAGATCCACCAACAATAGAGGGTGTAGCAGCGGAAGCAGCGGGTGGAGGGGCTGGGTAAAAGTGATTGTATGCATAGGATTCATAATCACCTCCTGGGTAGGGTTGGTGGGTAGGGTAAGGATGGGCACATGATAGGTTCATGGTAGATGTGATAGAATAGAGATCTTGATGCATATGCTCCTGAACCTGAAGGTTATATGCCTACTGATGCATCATGTAACCCATGAGGGTTTCATTTGATACATCAAACAAGGTACGAGAAGGTCCAGATGGATGATGAGGTGGAGGTTCCTGGGTAGAGGTGGAGGCTCCAAGTGTTGTAGAAGAAGGGGTAGGCACACTTTTCTAAATTGTGGTCTCACTGATGTAGACTCCTTTTCTAGTAGGTTTGTAATGAAGGTCATGAAAAAGAGACTTTCCATTGGCAGATTGAAAAAGACCACAAATCAGGGATGAGTAGGGTGGGTGGGTACCACGGGTGTTCTCACCAGAGTTGAAGCAGGTCATATGATGGATAATATATCAAGACCACTTGAATCTGATGTTGTTTAGGATACAAAACATAATCACCACGGTATTCTCTGCAATTTCAGTTTGATTTTTCTTTGGATGAATATTGCAGTTGACTACCAGGGTGAGAATGCAGTTCTTTAGGTCTAAGTCAGAGGAGGGAAGGGTAGACTTCTTCCTATAGGGAAATCAAGGCTTCTTCAATAATATATGTATGTCAGGGAGAGTGATATCAACTTTCTTATAGAAGGCCTCAGGGTCTAGGAGGTCAAAATACTCAGGGTAATCCTTCCTCCATGTGTCGGTCATCTCAGTACCAGAGAAGAAGATGTTCAAGGTATCCTATGAGACTTGAGATTTATTCCCGACTATCATGGAAGTAAGAACGACTTGAGTATTTGGTGGGGGTACAAGAGTGTCATAATTCTATTGCAAATTTGCATAGAATTCATGAACGGCTTTGTGCTTGTGATGAAATTGTTATAGCACGCACGTTCAACACTTAGGGCAGAGAGATGATGGTCGTACAACAACTCATCAACATGATCAATGAACGTTTATCTACGTGAATGTGGCTCAAACAAGGAACAAAAAGGGAAGGAGTTCCTAGGAAGGAGCTCCTTGTACCTATTTAGAGCATCATTTGAGACAAAGAAGGTATCATCGAGGATAAGGTGAGAGTTGGAGGAGGATGGTGTTCTGAAGGGGGCGACTCTCTTTCTCCTATTTGAAGCCATGGAGGCAAGATAAGAAGAAAAGAGAGGTCAAAATCATAGCGAACACCACTAACGGCTGACCAAACACCTAGGGTTGAAGAGCAAGAGGTCTAGGAAGGTCAAGAAAGGTCGATCTAGGGCTAGGAAGGAGATGGTTGGGGCTAGGTTTGAGAGCTAGAGGGAACTAGAGAGGGAATTAGTCAATTTTTCTCTACTTGAGAGGGAGAAAAGTCAGCCAAACCACACTTATGTTTGTTCCATCCCAGCTATCAGTAGAGTTCTGTGAGAAGGAAACTCGACTGAATGGATTTTTATAAAAGCCCTCGGCCATGAATCGATCGAGTTGGCAACTCGACCGATGGTCAGCCTAAACCATCATTAGAAGTTTTAGTTTCTAGCCATTTGAGTGCTAATTAAATTTATTTTTCTATCCCATTTTTCATTTTAAACATACTTAGGCACATATCACTCATAATTGGGTAATATTTAGCGATAAAACATGCGTTTGCAAAAAATACCCAAAACAAGAAGAAAAAGGCATAAGAAGATGAAATTGTAGCACTTTAGCAAGCAAGAATGATCAAGACAAGAGATAAGCATATAGGATAGATAACAACTAACTATAAGGCATATTAGATTCATCCAAAGCAGTTATGAGTAGTTTAGATCTAATATAATTAAATTCCTCTCTATCTAGAGGTTTAGTAAAAATGTCCGCCAACTGATTTTCCGTGTCCACATGCGTGATATAGATATCCTTTTTGGCAATGTGATCATGAAGAAAATGATGATGAATGTCTATATGCTTGGCTCTACTATGCAATATAGGATTGTAAGATAAATTGATTGCATATTATTATCACAATAAATAGGAGAAGCATCACAATAAATGTTAAAGTCTTGGAGCATTTGCTTCATCCATAGGACATGGGCACAACAACTCCCAATTGTAATGTATTCAGCCTCGATAGTTGATAAGGCCATTGTGCTCTGTTTCTTGGAGAACCAAGACACTAAGCATGGTCCTAGGTGGAAGCAAGTGCCACTTGTGAACTTTCTATCAATCATGCACCCTGCGTAATTTGCATCACTATAATTCGTAAGAGTAAAGTCCCTTGACTTGGGATACCATAGTTCAAAATTTGGAGTTTTGGCCATGGACCTTAAAATCCTCTTAACAACTATAAGATGTGATTTCTTGGGATTTAATTGAAAGTGAGAACAAAAGCTAACACTAAACATTATGTCAAGTCTAGAGGTAGTTAAATAAAGTAAACTTCCAATCATACCTCTATGGAGCTTCTCGTCCACTTTCTCACCTTCTTCATCTTTATCAAGTTTGGCGATGTTTGACATGGGTGTATCCATCAGATTGGTGTTCTCCATCCCAAAGCGCTTAAGTATCTCACTTGTATACTTGCCTTGGTTGATGAATTTTCCATCTTTAGTTTGCTTGATTTGAAAGCCAAGGAAGAATGTAAGCTCACCCATCATGCTCATCTCTAACTCACTCTGCATAAGATCACTAAACTCCTTGCAAAGATCAAGATTAGTTCTGCCAAAAATGATACCATCAACATAAATTTGAATGATAAGAAAATTGTTAGAAGTGTGTTTGAGAAATAAGGTAGAATATAATTTTCCCATGATATACCCATGATCTAACAAAATCTTCTTTAATTTCTCATACCAAGCTCGAGGTGCTTGTTTGAGTCCATAGAGAGCTTTTTGCAACAAATAAACATGGTTAGGTAAACTATCATGTTCAAATCCCAGGGGCTGTGCAACATACACTTCCTCCTTAATTGTAACATTCAAAAATTCACTTTTAACACCAATTTGATAAATAAGAAAGTTCTTATAATTATCAAAAGCAAGCAACATATGAATGGACTCAAGTCTAGCTACATGTGCATATGTTTAATCAAAATCTATACAATCCTACTGATTGTAGCCTTGAGCCACTAACCTTGCTTTGTTTGTTACCACCTTGCCACTTTCATCTAGCTTGTTGTGGTAGACCGACTTGGTGTCAATGATCTCTCTATCACATGGTCTTGGCACTAGAGTCCACACTTTGTTCTTCTCAAACTGCTCCAATTCTTCTTACATGGCTAGGATCCATTCATCATCTGCAAGAGCTTTTTTGACATTCTTTGGCTCGAGTTGTGAGATGAAGGCTCTATTGGCTTGTTCTTTGTTGAAGGCAGCCTGCATCTTCACTCTTTCAAAAGGATCGCCTAAAATTAGGTCTTTCGGATGATTCTTTGCAAAGCAGGGAGTTGGATCCTTCTTCTCTTCATCTTTCTCCTCTTCTTGAGTGGCAACCTCTTTTCACTTTTAGGTGATGTTGAGTTCTTTTAAAATAAGAATCACCTCACCTACAACATCATCATTTGGAAAAATATCTTTGGGAATAGAGGGGTTAGTTTCAATAAACTTCACATTAATAGATTCTTCTATTTTAGCAAGATCAATATTAAACACTCTATAAGCCTTGCTAGTAGTGTTATAGCCAAGAAAGAAAGCCTTATATGATTTTGGATCAAACTTGCCGAAAGAATCTTTCATGTTCAAAACAAAACAAGGACATCCAAAAACTTGAAAGTAATCGATAGAAGGATTCCTACTACACCATAGCTCATAGGGGGTTTTCTTCAAAGAAGGATGTGTGAAAACCCAGTTTTGCACAAAACATGAGGCACTAACGGCTTTGGCACAAAACTTCTTTGGAGTGTCATACTCTAAAAGCATGGTCCTAGCCATTTCCTATAGTGGCCTATTCTTCCTCTCTACAATCCCATTTTGTTGAGGTGTTCGAGGTGAAGAGAAGTTATGTGCATTTCCAGATTCTTCACAACAATGATCAAAAAGATCATTTTCAAATTCTCCCCCATGATCACTATGGATGGAACAATCCAAAAAAAGGTTTCATTCTCAACTTGTTCACAAAAACTAGAGAAAATATCAAGCATATATTTTTTGGAAACAAGAAAGAAAGTGCAAGTATATCGAGAGAAATCATCGACAATAACAAGACAATACTTGGAACCATGAAGCAGTTGAGTTCTCATATGTTCAAATAGATAAATATGGAGAAGTTCAAGAGCTCTCTTGGTACTACGGAGTCCTTTGGATTTGAAAAGGACTTGGTTTGCTTTCCTTGGGTGCAAGGTTGGCATTCCTCATCCTTTTCAAAATCCAATTTGGGAAGTCCCTTGATCAAGTCCTTTTTGCACAACTTCTTCAATTGATGCATATTTACATGACCAAGCCGACAATGCCAAAGAGAAATATCATTCGAATTGACTACAAGGCATCTACCAACAATAGGCTTAATAGAGTCAAGCACAATTGCATAAATATTTCCATATCTAGTTCCCTTATATATGCATGATAAGTGAGGGAATCTAGAATCAAGCATTCAAAAGAAGTAAATAGCGCAAGACAACCTTTATCACATAATTAACTTACACTTATTAAATTGTGATGTAGGATATCCACAAAAAGAAAATTCTTAATACACAAGGATTCACCTACATCACCCTCACCTTTTACCTTACCTTTCTTGTTGTCTCCGAAGGTAACCAAACCTCCTTTCTTCTTTGTGAAATTGTTGAAATGGCTTATATCACCTGCCATGTGTTTAGTGCAGCCACTATCAACAATCCATATTCCTTTTTCCTACAAGAAAGGAGAGTGTTGGTTCCCAAATCAAACTTTGGGATTTGGAGTTAGCTTAGGGACCCATTTCATATTTGGGTTGGTCCCCTTAGGCTTATAAGGACAATAAGTAGAGTAATGATCATCACTTTTGCAATAAGAACAAATCATAGGGTTCTTTGTGCCAAAAGACTCTCCAATGAAAAAGGAGGTTTCCTTTTTCTTTTTCTTACCTTTGGCCTTGTTCTTTCCCTTAGTTTCTCCCCCTAAAAATCCCAAATCACTAGTACCACTATGTTTGGTAGAATGTTCAAGGATTTCATTTAGGGAGTTTTTCCTTTGAGGAATTTCTACAGAGAGGCTCTAAGTCTATGATTGTCATCAGTGAGAGATATAACTAGAAGACAAACTAGCAAGATCATCTCTAGAATGAACAAGGTCGACCTCTAAACAGAGGGCTTTAGTCAAATAAGAATCTTTTTCAAGAGAAATAGAAGCAACATCATTACTAGGTGAGACAGGTCTATAAGACAAATCATTAACTTGACCAAGAAACCTTGTATTTTTAGATTTAAGCAATTGAATTTCTTTAAGGTAAACATCCCTCTCATCTCTACAAACATCAATAATAAGTTTGAATTCAACATTTTTAGTTTTAAGTGTCTCAAGCTCATTTAGGCACTTTTGGTTATCTTCCTTAAGAGATTCAATGTTCTGAAGATAGACACCATTCTCTACCACAATTACATTGTATTGGAGCTCAAGATCAAGAAACTGGCCTTACAAGTTATCAATGCTCTCAAGATGAATTTTCTCATTTTGCTCAAGAATCTCAAGTTTAGCATATAAGTCATAAATGATTTTACCTAACCTCTTCTTTTTATATTTACATTTAGAATAAGAAGAACGGGTAGAAACAAGCATATAAATAAGAGTTTCTTCAGCTAACTCATGCAAACTTACCTCACTTAACTCACTTACCTGACCAATATCTTCACTTGTAGAGGCCATTAGTGAAAGGTAACACTTTCCATCTTCATCGGAGCTTGAGACACTGGAGGATGATGCTTCCCAATCTGCATGATTTGTGTCTTTGTGTCTCCTCTCCTTCTTATCCTTCCTCTTGTACTTGCTATCTTTCTTGTACTCTTCCTGCTTGCAGCTGCTCCAGTGGTGTAACTTTCTAGCCTTTGGATATTCACTCTTGTAGTGTCCCTTTTGGCCACACTTGTAGCATCTTGGAGTAGAAGAAGAAGATTGCTTTCCTTTGAAGTTCTTTCCCTTGGACAACTTGGCTTCATGCTCACTAGGGCCATCATTTTCACTAGAGGAGGAGGGAGAGGTCCAACAAGCAAGTTGTTGTTGAAGTATGACAACCTCCACTTGGGCTTTGAAGGCACTATCTTTGATCTTCCTTTCTTCCTTCTCTTCTTGCTTGGCTTCCTCTTCTTGCTTGTCAAGTCTAAGCTCATGAGCTTGTAGATTTCCAATAAGCTCCTCGGTTGGAATTGTTGGGTTTTAGGGGAGGCAGAGAAGGCAGCAGAAACAAAAAATTTCCTCCCCAAACCCAGAACAAGGAAATGCATCAACGTCTATACAATAGGAAAGGATGGTTTGTGGAATCATACCTTGTCCCGAGGCTTGCTCGGCGACAATACCTCGCGGCTTGCACGGTCTTCACCTCCGGTCTTGGACGGTGTCTGTGTAGCTCCTGGTCACACCGGGACTGACGACTCGTGGTCTCACTGGGACTGTCAGGATTGACAGCTGTCCTCTGAGTGGTAGAAATCTCCCGCCTCTGAAGTAGTCCACACGGACCACCTGGAACTCCAATCTCCTTGTCTCACAAGGAATTGGAAGGAGTCACACCCTCCTATCAGCGTACTAGTCACTGACACACTCTCCTGCCACCAGTTGCTTTCTGCAGTTGTCTTTCCCTTACTGTGCCTCCCTTATCGCGTAGCACTTGCTTGGGCTCTCTCGGTTACCAAAACCAGAGAGAACAAAAACTTTGCAGAGCAACTGGTTTGCACTGAGTTGTTGCCTGAGAAGCCCCCAATAGCCCTATATATAGGAGGGTCATGGGACAGGGTTCTCCATCCCGGACAATGTGGGACTAAAGCAGGAGTAGAAGGGTTCGAGATTTTCCACAAAAAACAACCAACTGTGCAACCTGAACCGATCGTTTCATTTCTGAAACGGTCGCTTGGGGACCTGAGCCGGTCGGTTGACACCTCAACCGATCGGTTGGGACCCATGAAATGGTCGGTTCACTTCTGAACCGGTCGGTTCATGGTCCTGGTCAGTTCCCGATTGACTTTCCTTCTTTTATTTCTGATTGGTATCAAATACCAATCCTTGTTCCAATCAAATTGAGCAAGTGAAATGAAAGGAAATTTCTCACCAATCCTACTTTCCCAACTTGCTCGGTTGCATCAGTTGAACTGATTGTTTCAACACTTGAAGCAATCGTTTCACCCTGTCCATGAGCCGATCGACTCACCACTTGAGCCGATCGGTTCACCAAGCTGAGCCGATCGGTTCACCAAGCTGAGCCGATCGGTTCATCACATGAGCCGATCGGTTGGGAATGCAGATTGTGCAGAAATAGTCAATTGCAGTTTCAATCAATCCGATACTCTAATCAATTAGTCCAACACCTTGAACATTATGATAGTGAGCTATCAATTGATTGAGTGTTTAATTGAACACTAAACTCCTTTAGTAATCAATCTAAACATTGTTTGTGGACAAAACTCCTCTTCCAGGTTAAATCCTATGTGTGTGACCCTACATGTCCATTTCACGTTGGCAGTGAAAGTCCATAACACTTATGACTTCACAAGCAAAGAGCGGTGCCTAGTCACACATCAGTGCTACCCAAGTGAAATAGAAAGTTGGAGAACAACTTTCAATCCTACAATCCGTGAATGGTGTTACAGTGAATGTATAATTCCTTTGTCACTGATATCCCGAATGAACTCGAGGCATGGAACAGTCATCCTGTCAACGTTCATTCACTTTCTTGATCTCAGAGTAGATTGGAGGAGATATGTATGACATCAATATCACATACTGATTTACACATGCGTGCACGCCTTTCTCAATCCTACTCATCAAGTGGCCATGGATATCAAACTCCCTCAGGAGGGACAAATCCCATATCTATCACTCACCCCTCAAAAGTCCCATGTGTCAAAGCCACCCAATCATCACCTTTATAACAACCCATGTTTCAGGACTGTGTTTGATGATGTCAAAGTGTGCCCAATGACATGTGTTGAGTGTAGTGATTTTAGGTCAAAGAATCACACTCACCACCATCACTGTGAGTACTGACTGTGACTACCATGTCATGGTTCCATGTGTCAAACTCACGGTGGGTCTGTCCGGTACACTTGTCTCTAACAAGGACCTATGTGTTTGGTTTGATATCTCTATATCATGACTAATGAGATTCTGTCATCAACCAACACTACAATCTAGTCTTGTGTGTCATAGTTGTCTATCTACCTTCCATAATGACATCCGACTAGGGACATAACAAGAATGTACAAACTCTTAGCATCTGTATGATCTCATCGTTCAGGTCCTTAACCTGAAAGCATACGTCATTGAGTACTGTCATTCTCTAGACATTCAATCTGTTCTATCACTATCTCATATGACTGAACCAGAAAGAATTTGAAGCTTGCCTTTTATGTTTATCAAATCAATCTTAATGTATCCCACCAATCATCCCATGATCTCTATTCCTATCACATAGGAAACATCTCTATCTTCCTTAAAGATAATTTCCACTTTTGGATTTCCATTCTAGAACATTTCCATTTCACATCAACATGTGGAATGTGAACACGCTCCCACTAAATCACAGATCCCTTCTTTATCTTTGACATATCAGTCAAACCCTTTGACTATATCATCAAAGTAAAGATCCAATTCTGAGTTTCTTGTACTCAATCAATCACATTGATTAGTCCATTGTAACTTATAGACTTCATTTGCATTAGTGGATTCAGAAACCTTATAGGTTGTGTCACGTACACATCCTTGTTTTATTCCTCATAGGAATGTGGTTTTAGTATCCATATGCCAAATGTCTTAGTCATTAAGTTGCAATCAACAAGCATCATCCTTCTCAAAATGTTATCCATGTGTCTTAACACTTAAGACTCATTTGCACTTATGGATTTCATCCAATGGGTGCTACCATCAAGGTCATACCTTATGGTTCACATGGATGTCATTTAGGATGTAATGGTCATAAACCATAACTCAAAATTCGGTTCCTCATATTCATCTAGATAGTTGACTCATCACATGAACAACTCATCACATAGATAAACGAGGTGTATCCGTCAAGGATATAAGAACTTACAACCCCTTGTGATTCTTAATGTCCTTTATTAGTGTGGGGTATTCTTTTATTAAGAAGAATTCAGTTATTTGATAATCATTCTCTAACTCCTTAGAGTATGATTCCTTCTTGATTTTGACATCACCATGCCTTAATCATGAGTTCACTATGATATACTATCATAATCACTCATAAGGATCTCAAACATTTGGTCCAAGTATTTCATTCATTGATCTCAAACAAAGCTAATTTTCAAACTATCAGTCGAGTTTGTTCTGGGAAACTCGACTGATGAGTCAAAATTAGTTTTGGTCAGTGAGTGGTCAGTTGAGTTCTATGAGTGTGCAACTCAATCGATTGATCCATTTCCAAAAATCCATCACTGATAGGTTGAGATTCAAACTCGACTGACAAAGTTGTTGTGACAAATTCTTCAAAATGGTTTTTCAGTGACCAAATGTTGGAATTAAGTCTCCTTGATTTTTTTTCTCATCTTAGTTACAAGTCATATCATCAATACAAGTGATTGTAAAAATATTCTAAGGTGGTTTGAAGTGATTTCCCAAATTGCACACTTGCATTACTTTTTACTTGAACTTGGACAAGCTAAGGCTTGTGTAAATTGATCCTTTTCATGTACCTAAAGCCTAAAATAAATCTTAAACAAACATATTAGATACATATGAATGGAATGGTTAAGCCATTATAAAAATATGGATAATGTATAACTCTTATGTCAAGAATTATATGTTCCAAATCTCTACAGATGGCACTATCAAACAAAGCATAGAGAGGTCATCCAGTTAGTTTGACCTTTAAAATCTTGATCAATTACTCTCACTAGGATTATGACCTTTTGCTTGTGACCCAAGTTTCAAAACAATGAACTCAGCCTATGGGAAGGATGAATAATCTAAAGCAACATATGTTGGTCATATTTCCTCAAGGGAAACTTGGCCGATGGCATTTAGGTTTTCCAAATCTACCCAAGCGTAATTAAATCCATTCTAGTTAAATAATGACATATTTTAAGCTTAATAACAAGTCATAAAACTCTTGTAGATGATTTATATAATAATTCTACACATAAATATAGATATTCTTCCACTTCAAACTTTGATCTTATATGACTTGATTTTTCCAGTCTATAGTTTGCAAATTTGATCATTAGGAGTGTGTCTATCAGTATGAAATGACCTCAATAAAAATGTTAGATACATATGAATTTAATGTCAAAGTTATCATTAAAATATGTATAATGTAAATTATGGAGCTAACATTCTCCCCCTTTCTAGAGATGAAAAACCATTCTTGATACAATAAAAAATAAAAATTCAAAATCTTTTTTACCTTTCAATCTTATGAGAGTTCTAAGGATTGACTAAACAAGCTCTCCCTTGATTAATGATTATCTAACCTCATTATTCGTACTAGAATAGACATCATGATTGATGGAAAGTTGTGTCTTAAACATAAGTAAAATTCTATAATTACATTCATTCACAAACATTGACAAATAAATGCAATTTGGAATGATTCCAAAATAACTAGGTTTTCTCCCTCTTTGTCACACTAAAAATGGGGGAAGGGGGTAGAAGATCATAGAAAGAGGTCTTATCCTATAAGTTATATCATACAAGATAGAAACATTCAAACCACTATAGAATTCCAACAAGGAAAAATTAGAACATGCATACAAGTGACTGACTCAAACTCCAAATATTGTCAATGACCAACAATAGTTTGAGTACACAAGTTAAAAGGTAAGATACAAAATGAAAAGATAGAAAAGCATACACCAAATGACATACAACAAGATAGGAAAGCAAATACATAGCCCCAAAATAGAATTGTCCAAAATAATACATGATAAAGACCACAAAATACAACTTTAAGGATAGTCTAAAACTAGACATAGTAATCCTTAGAAATCTCATAGTCTTCATCATATCACTCACGATGAGGATCTATAGGAAGATAATCATGTTTTTTTCATCAATATCCTCTACATGCATTCTTGAGTCATCAAAATGTGTACTTTTATCTTAATAAATTCTTATTAAGTTCCTTCTTCTTCCTTAACTCATTATCACTTCTGTTTCAAACATCCTCATTGGAATTGCATGAATCCCATGCCAAATTATAATACCACAATCCACTATGACCCGATCCTGATGTATGTAGGCACATAGATCCGATCAAATTCAAGGAGAACTACAGATCTAGGATCCATGGTGAGAGCCAAGGCTGGACCTTGCGTAGGAGAAACATCATGTGAAGAGGAGTGTGAGGGATCTTCCATATGTAAAAAAGAATGAGAATTATTAGAAACAAAATGAGAAATAGAGGGGGTGTAATGGGAGGTAGGATACAAGTGATCATATGCTTAAGTGCCATAGTTAGTGGAGGTACATGAAGTTGGTAGGGTCCTTGGTAAGTGGGGTGAGGGGCATGAAAGGTTCATGTGTTGCAAGAGGTACAAAAAGTATTCATGGAGGTGGGTAGTGACTTGGTGGAGATAGTTTATGACTTAGACAAAGTAAGCATCTTGATGCATAACATAACATATGAATTTCTCATTTGACACATAGAAAGTCATGACTAGGGTAGAGAGTCTTTGATGGTGGTGGGGAAAATTGATATGGTGGAGGTTCATGAGGGGTATAGGAACTGAGGGTGGTAGAATAGGAGGTTAGGCTATTCACAAGGATTTATTGATTGAGGTCTCACTAAGGAAAACCCCTCTAGATTCTTGGTGTATTTAAGGTGAGTAAAGATGATATTTTGTGTGAAACGTTCAAAGAGACCACGTATCAATCTAGGACAAGGTGGGTGGTCTTGTGGATGTTTTTTTTAGTCAAAGCAAGTCATGTGGTGGAGGATATAGGGATCCCACTTGACCTTGATTCCTTTAAGACTTCAATGGATGATCATAACAATATTCTCCATAACATCAATTTGATTTTTCTTTGGATGGACATTGTTATTCAGTACAAGCGATATAATCCTTACCTTTTGATTCAGAGTAGAGGAAGGAAAATAGACCAATTTGTGTAGGAATCTCCTAGATTTATTTAGGGCAGTGTGAACATCATGACTAGTGAGGTCTAGTTCATGAAGGTTGTAAAGGTTTCTATAGCCAAATACCTTGGGATATATGGCACCCCATTTGCTAACCTTGTCAAATCTATTGAAGTAATCGATAAGGAAATGTTTAATTATCTCAATACGAGTCCTAAAATCATGGAAGATAGAATGATTGTAGTTGTGTAGTTCTACCTTTCATAGACGTATTTCAGCCACAACATTTTTTCTCCATTAAGGGTTGTGGTAATTTTCTCTACGAAGGTAGAGATCATCAATAAGTTGATCTCTAAAAAAAGTAATATATTTCTAGGTCTTATAAGCCCCTATCTTCATATTCCCTAAAGAGAAATAGAGAAATAGGAAGGGCCTACTTATATCTTTCTCACTACTTGGGTATTAATGAAGGGTGCTATAAGAAATTAAGAAATTCTATTAGAGTTAGGAGAGTATTTTAGATCATTCCTCTGTAGGGTTCATATAGGGGTTATCTCTTCTCCTTCTGGTAAGAACAAATACCATGGTTTGAAGAAAGGGAGGCAAAATCTATAAAGAAGAGTCTAGGGTTAGAGGATGTGAGAGAAACATGGTTTAAGAGGTCCTACATGGAGACATGTTAGGGTTAGGGAGGATCAATGTCAAGGAAGAAGCTAATAGATAAGGATTGTCAATTGAGAAAACAAAGGTTCAAGGAATTTCTTGGTCGATAGAACCCACTTAAGAAATATGGAACTGTACCACAGGTCGAGTTTTGGTAGGGAAAACATGACAAACAAAGTGTTAGTCTTTTTCTTATGATGTCACGTTGGTCAAATTTTGTAGAACAAAGACAGTCGATAAACATTGATGAATGCATATTCATCTCCTTTTGATTGTTGTTTCTATATTAGTTTTAATCATTTTGATTTCCATTTGCATCATGTTCTACTTAGTTTCCTTATTCTTGTTCCTCAATAACTAGGATTTTGATCATTTTCCTTGCTCTTTTATAGATCAAAGCACATATCAACTCTAGAGCATCCAAGGACTTCTTCACCGAGCTCATATTTGATATTCGAGCAAGTTCACAAAAAAGTGTGAGCCATTCAAGCCCAACACCATCATGGTCGACTGATCCACCTGCCTACTCCAAAGTCTTCCTAGATGATCCTCCAAATTGTGCAACCTCTCCTGCTGGTCAGCTAATAAGAGGGTCAGTGAAAATGTCTGAGACTCTGTTGATTTATAGACACCAAGTGATCAGGTGATCCATCATCAAGATTGACCGATCCACCTATACATAGTGTCTTGGGAAATTGCAAGATCAGTCAATCAACATGATAGATCAGCCGAACGGATGAGGTTCCTTCCAAGTTAGAGACTCATAATAGATTTGGATCCCTAGTAGATCAGGAAATCCCCTCTCAGGAATGACCGACCAAGACATTCTCCAAAATCCATATCAGGAAGACGATCAACCAAGCCCACCTTTAGATAGCTGACCAGAAGGTCAACAATCGTGTCTCCATGTAAGTGATCAGCCGACGAGACCCCCTTGTCACCCAATCATCATTGGAGACAACGTGAAATTGTGCACCTATCAACTTGAGGGGGTTAAGTAAAAAAATTGGCAGCCATACCTACAGACTGGAGTAGTTAGAGACTGGAGCGGACTGGAGTAGTTATAGACCACTAGCTACTTGTCTCTTCTCCTTTACTAACATGCCGTTTCCTCTTTCTTCTTGTATTCGTGTTCTTTCTTTGAACTTGTATGGGTAGACCTTGTCACTGGTGCATGGGGAGTAGCCTCATAACCCCTACTGCATTTTATTTTATTAAATTTAGTTTTCTCATATGGTTAAATTGCCCTCCATTCAATTGTTGCTTTCTATATGAATTCATCACTCTATTAGCATGTCTGGTGTAATCCTAAGTGTAGAGATCATGAAAATTAGGATTAGATTACTGATTGGATGTGTTAGATTACATATGAAATTGTGGAAAGAACTCTACATGATGGTTGAATCATGAACTATGGGTTACAAGACCTTGAGCCCACATGGAATTCAATCCCTATGAGTTCACCATCCTCAAAGAGGTTAATTCACTTGGTCCTAGTTTGAGCTGTGAGAAATTGACCGAGTTGTAATAATTGGATGGGTGTTGGGAAATATGGAGTGAGAGAAAGGTAGTGGAAACAAAACTTTTGTTCTATATTCCCTAACTAGTAGATCACACAAAAAACAATGTATAGGAAGGGGGAGAAAGATATACCTTACTTGGAGCAAGTCTGGAGACTATCCTTGCATGTTGATGTGCTTTCTTCTTAAGCACCACATAGACAATGGTCGTCATTGTCCTCCTAGCAAAGTAGTGGAGATTTTATACTTCCATGTAGTGCTTCTCGAGCCAGCGGGAAGGAGTAGCCCCTTCGTTCGTTGACATGCTAGTGTCAACTTGCTTCTCCCTTGCACGTAAGATGCTAGGATCTCAAATTACAACAACTTGATTGAGAAGTGTGTGGAGAGACTTGGCCACCCTCCCTTTATATAGGAGTGGTAGGGCTGTAGTTTCCAAAACCACTAGAATACAAAGGGTCAAGTTTCTTGGCTGGAGGGTGATTGCACACAACTAGTCGATCAATTGTGCTATCTAGTTGGATGAGATGCCTGGTCTATTGGTTGTGCATATCCAATCAATCGATTGTATTGTTCGATCAATCAATTGGGTTGTGGTTAGTGACACAATGACATTGGCTATTAATGCAATGATTAATAGTTGTAACCAAGACTACCATTAATCATTTGGACTAATCCAACTGGTTAATTTGAATTAGTTAGTCAAAAAGATTCTTCATTCAGTTGACTGACCATTCCATTCATCCTTCGGGTGACACTTTCTACTCATTGAGTAAACTCTTTAGTTGGTCAATTGGTAGGTCCTATCAACTACAAATGATATTGTTCAGTCAGTCGACTAGAATCTCCAGTCAGTGGAATGGATTGCCACTATTTTTTAGTTTAATTACTAAACACTTTACTAACCAAATCAAATCATGTCCATATTAAACTCCTTTTCCTAGTGCATCCTATGTGCGTGACCCTTTATGATCCATATTACATTGGCAATGATGTCCATAATCATATTAGGAATTCACAAGCAATGAGCGGTGATTCAGTCCTATTTTAGGGCTTCATCTTGTGTCATATTGCATTTCAATCACATTTATGCCTATTCGATTACATGTTATTTCCCTCAATATGCATATTTGTATAAAATGCACTTATGGACATTATGTGCATGTTTTTCAGGCATTTGGACCAGGCTTGATGGAGAAGAGAGAGAAGGAGTGATTATAGGGTTTCTCTACCTATGGAGAGGCCTAAAGTGATGTTTGATGCTCCGTCAACCTACCCCTAGTGGCCAATGATCTATTGAAGCAAAGATGTCCAAGAAAATCCAAAGAAACAAGTCCAAGTGTTGATCTAGAGGCCAACATGACCATGGTACCACATAATGGCCTTGCTAGCATACTTGCAAATCAACAGAGTCACCTTGGAGAAAAGCTAGAATCACCACGACCATGCCACTCAGAATGGCCGTGGTGAACTAACCTAGAACGGTCGTGCCACCTTGCACGACCATGTGGCAACTGAGATAGAACGGCCGCAGAGCCAAGAAAAGGCAATGCAATGCAAGCCACCACGATCATGCTACCATTGACCCACCATGGCTGTGCCACTTTCTGTTCAAAAACAACCAAGTCCCTGTTATTTTTTCCCACTTCTCACCTCAGTCATTCTCATCCACCATGACCATTCTCACCCCTCCCCACCATGACCGTGGTGACCACCACGACTGTGCTACTAAAAAAACCTAGCTATTTTTGCACTACATTTCCCATGCCACCCCTAGCTACCTTCTACCACCTCTTAGCTCCCCAATTTTGCATTCCACCCATTCCACTTCATTTCCACCTCCATTCCACCCCATTTCATCATTTCCATCACCGAAACCCTAGTTTTCTAGTGTTTTGCCCCTATTCCAATCAATTCTCCTACATTCTAATCAATTCTCCTAACCCTAGTTGAGAGATCTAAGTAGCTAGTTTAGATGAATTTGGTGTGCTTAGCATGGAGCTTTCTAAAGGTTAGAATGTGGGTGATGGGAGGCCTAAAACCTCACTTCCTCTCCCATTACTAACATCGACCCCTAATTATCCTAAAACTATCTAATCTAGAAACCTAGGCTTGTTTAGACTCTAATTGAATTACACCTAAACCCTAACCCAATTGAGCCTCACAAGGGTTGTAAGGGGTGTTAGGGACTAGTTCCCTTATACACAACCTAGCATATCCATGGCCAGTTAGTATTTTAGGATAATTCACTAGACTCTATCTTTTTGTTTGGTTTGGTAATCTAAATGGAATCATAATGTTCACATGTCATCCCCCAACCTAATTGATAAGTGCATCCCCTAAACAACCCACATTTCCCTTAATTGCTTTAAAACCCTAATTTCCATCTTGCTTAGCTAGTGTTAACTTAGTTATCTCTTTTCTTGCTTAGATAGCTTCTTACTATGTTCTTGCTATTTTAAGGTCTTTACTTACTCTTTTGCCTTGCTTGATAGCTTAGTGTAGTGTAGTCCCCTTTCTTGCTTGCCTTGTCTTTTCTTTCTTAGTAGAATTAATTATCTAGGGTTAGCTTAAGTTTTTTTCTTGTTTTCTTTCCTTTAATTGCTTGTCTGTTCATCCTTAGTTTAATAATCAAAACAACTTTCAAACCCTTAACCCTAGACTCCACAGTAGGAACCTGGCCCAAAAACTAACCTAGCTCTAGTGCCCCCTTTTCTCTCTCTATGGATCGACCCTATACTTGCCACCTTACCTATACTATGACACGACCCGGTGTGCTTGTGGGTTAGTGTTTTAGTAGAAGTAGGTCGTTTGTGTAGGTCATTAATTTTTTTGAAAGTGAATCCACCATGTGTTTTTGTTCGTGGGGTTGCATATATTCAAACTCCAATTGAGTAGTGTGCAACGCTATTGACATAAATGCACCAAGCTTTTTGACACTATTTCTGGGGTGTAAAGGTGCTCAGCCTAGCTAGTTAGTTTTGCTTTAACTTTTCCTACTGCCCTCATCATTGTTATTATTTATTCTTTATTCTTTATATTATTTATGCATATTCGTTTGCTAACTTGTTCTCTTTTGTTTGGTTGTACCTTGTGCATATGACAAGCCATGCGAGGAAGACAAGATGGAAGGCCAAAATATACACCACAAGCCACTTCAAGATTACTTCATGCCTAGAAACTACAAATCGCCAATTGCTAGCAGGGTTGATCAAATACCAGGGGAGCAATTTTCCATCCCTCGAGGTCTTCTTGGGATCCTGTCCATCTTCTATGGCTTAGAGAGTGAGAAACCCTACAAGCACTTGGACTCATTTATTGAAGTATGCTCCACCTTTAGGATGATGACGACTAGTGATGACACAATCCGGTTGACCTTGTTTTCATTTTCCCTCAAAGACAAAGCCAAAGATTGGTATTACTCAAGGAGGGACATCATGAGTTGGGAAGTGATGAAGAATGCATTCCTAATACAATTATACTCTATATCTAGGTTAACACAAATACAGTGTGCCGTGATGAGTTTTAGTCAAATGGGCAATGAGTAGTTTCACAATGCATGGGAGAGGTTTAAGATGATGTTGAGAGAGTGCCCACACCATGAGATCCCTTTGTGGTAGTTAGTTTAGTCCTTTTACTCTAATCTATCTCTAAAGAGCCAAACCTCAGTGGACTCCACTTATAGAGGAGTTTTCATGGCTAGGCCACCCGAGGAGATATGGCCCTTATATGAGCAGTTGGAAGAAGGTTCAAGAATCTGAGCTTCTAGCATGATGAATGATGGTGTCTATGCCTTTGATACAACATCTTCGACTCATAATGACTCAAGCCTACAAGTGATGAAGATTCATGGTGACATGGTGAGCTTCATGAAAAACCAAGTGATAAATGTTCCTTGCCACCCGGTCAATTCTATTGAGTTCTATGGTGAAGAAAAGAAGACACCTCACCCCTATAGCTACCAGGAACCACAAAGTCCAAGATACATCTCAAGGTTTGAGGAAGAGGTTCTCTCTAGGTTGAAGAGCTTTGATGACATACAAATGAATGTGATAAGGCTTGAGGAGAGGATAGAGCATCTATCTTCCATAATTACTCTCTAAGAAGAAAAATTGTCCTCAAAACCCATCTTGAGTTTCAATGAAGTAAGTGGACCGACACCTTCTTCACAAGTTTACTATAGTTCACCTCCCATGTAAGTGCAGCCAATATACCACTTCCAAGGTGATCCCAAGCCTTATACTCCCCCCTCCACTACCACAAATTTCTCAACAATTCACCTTCCAACCTCAATTCTCTCCTCCACCTCAATTTCAACACCAAGTGTCACCTCCATATCCTCCACAACCACAACTAGATCCCCCTCTCCACCATGAGCAAGGAAGTGTTGTGACAGTTCTAAGGAGTGGAAAATCTCTTGAGCAACCTGTTGGGTCAAAGAAAGGTTGATAAAGTAAAGCAAAGACAACCAAGTGGTGATATTGTGATTGAGATTGTCGAAGATGATCATGTGATATTGTCTTTTGATTTTGGGATACCATGTGCTCTACCTCACACTCCATTTGGAAGTCCCATCATCCCTAGTATTCCATCTCATGTGGATGCAAGCAAGGTCAAAGCAAGTGAGTCACTATTCATTGAAGCATTAGATGAGCCACCGTAAGTAAGGAGGAGACAAAAGTACACTGTTGACATTCTTGAGGTGTTTTGCCAAATGAAGGTCAATATTCTTGTGTTGGATTCTATTAAGAAAATCCCATCATATGCCTGGTTTCTTAAGAACTTATGCATTGTGAAGAGAAGGTAAACAGAGAGAATACCTAAGAAAGTGAAGTTGAATGAACAAGTGAGCTCTATCCTCCAGCACTCACTCCCCATGAAGAGGAAAGACCCAGGAGCCCCAATCATACCTAGCTACATTGGGGGACATCACATAGGCAAATCCGTACTTGATTTGGGATCCAGTGTGAATTAGATGCCATATAGTGTCTATGTTGAGCTGGTTTTAGGCAATTTGAAATGGACACATTGCACTCTCCAATTGGAGGATTGCTCCATCAAAGTGCCTAGAGGATGAGTGGATAATGTCTTGGTGATGATTGACAAGGAAAGAGGAGCAGTGTTCCCGACGGATTTCATTGTTCTTGATATAGAGACAGAGGATAGGAAGATTCCTATTATCTTAGGAAGACTATTCTTATCTACAACTATTGTCGAGATACATGTTTGCAGTGGCACAATGGCAATTTCATTCATGGACATGAAGATCAAGATCAACATGTACAAGACCCCGACCCGAAAATCCCGAGATGAGGATATTGGACATGGTCACTTCAAGAGTCTGAATGGTCATTTGAGAGAAGAAGGTCAGGATGGACGAATTGATTATGACTATTGTGATCAAAGGGACGAGGGACATAAATTGAGTGCAAATGAGAGATGCATGTATTGCAAGAATGGACACATGAGAATTCCAAATGGATGAAAGATTAAGATTCTCCAAGAAGCCCAGCTGAAGGCATGAAACTCAGCGCTTATGGGAGGCAACCCACCTAGGTTTGGGAATTTTTCACTCAACCTTCCATTTTTGATACTTTTGTTTTGTTTTTACACTTTCCAAGAAAACACACACAATACTTGTTTTTAATAGTTTTTGTTTAGTTTTAAGATGTGTAGGTGAAAATAGGTTGGAATGAGGAAAATTGATGAAATTTTGACAAGTAATCCATGAAAAATCATTTTGGACTAAGGATTTGATGTTTTGATGAAATTCAAATGTGAAACAACTTCCAAAGTACTCACCTCGGGTGTGGTGACAAGGAACGATCGTGGTGGTGCACTCACAATCAACAGGGAAATCAAGAAGAATCAAAGAAAATTAACAAAATGAAGAACAGAGTCGGAACGGTCATCCTAGGCAACACGGCCATGTTACAATCAAGACAGAATGATCGTACAAAGTAGCACGACTGGGTTGCTAACAAAAAAGAACAGATCATCTGAAGTAGAATGGCCAAGTGAAGAACAAAAATAGAACGAGCGTGCAAGGTAGCATGGCAGTGTGACAGACCTCCCCACACGGTCGTACAGCGCAGCACGGTCGTGCTACATGCCAACTCCAACACTTAAGTCACCAATTTACAATCACAAGGAGGACCACCATCAGATCCACCATAGTGATCATATACTCTATCACTCCTATACTTTAGTGTCATGTTGAGGACAACATGATTCAAAAGTTTGGGGTGGTAGGGTGATATGCCCTTTTTCTCTTTTCACCCTTTTTGCATTTCACCTGCCATTTAGTTTTGTTTTATTGTTTTGTTTTCTTACTCTTGCTATATAGATTAGATTTTAGATTCTTTTCATGCTTGTATATCATGTAGTTTACTTTTTGTCAGTTTTTTTGTAAGTTTTGAAATTTTTGCTCTTCTTGCCGTGCGTTGCACATCATGTAGAATTTTGGTGATTTTTGGATGTTTTAACTAGGATTTACATGTTTCCTACTTTATTTTCCATAATGAAGGCTTAGATGCGATTGAAAGAGATTTGGCACCATTTTGGTCAATTTTTCCGAAGTTTAGAACTTCTTACCAAAAAAGTGTGTTTTGACCCAATCTCTACTTTTTGAATTGAAAATGATGACCTTTGATAAATGCAAGTGGTTTATTATGGTTTATTGCTAAATGGCCTCAATATTGACTTTTTACATGTGCATCACCTCTCTTATGCTTGTGAACTGTTTGTTTGAATTGTAAGTGAAGCAAGTCGCAAATGCTTAGAGTTTTGTAGAATCTCATGATAGAAATGTGGTTTTAATATTGCTCATTCATGTGGTGTGTCATTGCTTGATGAAATTATTGGAGTAACTTGCATACAGGAGATCTCATGTTGATGTCCACACTAGTAACCCCTCTTTGACTCACTCTTCTTCGACCATCTTCTTACCTCTCTGCCTCATGAAAGGATGACAAAGTGCACATATCAGCCGTGGCCACCTCCAAAAGTTTGGGGTGGCCACATCTGAATCTCTCTACTTCACTCTCGTCACCATATGCCCTATCTACACCAAGGTGACCGGCCTAAATCACACATCCAAAAAGGAGAGGATATAGAGTAGTCAAACTTTTAAGAAAGTAACCCGACACTTAATCCCCCGCAACTATTATATGGGGTATGATGTAGTAATCTGGGTCGAACCACAGGGACAAGGTTAGCAGGTGTTAAGAACACAAGGTCTCACACTCATATACTCTGGATAAAAAGGGTAGTAAGAAGGGTGTTCCTAAGGGAATGGTGGTACTCAAACCAAAGTAAAGCAGATAAAGCAGAGATAAGAAGAACAAAGCATAATAAAAGAAGATGTAAACGAATATATGGAGGGAAACTAGGATTGGGTTTCACCTACTAGGACTTCTCACCAATATGCAACATCATCTCTCCCTCTTGTATACTCCTATTAAGATTACAAGTAATCATACATGGTGTTTCTTCCCTTCTCTCTCGAGATAAGGATAGATCTAAGTCTAGGGGTAACCTCTCTCTCCATATGACAACACAAAAACACATAACAGAATGTATGATCTCAAGCCTTAGAATTCCAACATTCTCATGTATTCATACTATCCATAATACAAGATAAGGGTGATATTACTCTCTCGAGATGTCAACAATCAAACATCACAAGATGGTAGCTAAGCATACAAGTGAAGCATTAAATTGGTGCATGGAGATACTCTTGACAAGAATATATATATATATATTCAAAATGGAGAGACAATATACATATTGGAAGAGCCTTAGTGGCTACTCCCAACCCAAGTTAAGATATTTAGCAACACATGTTCACAGGAAGCATAACGACATTACAATAAGATATATACATCAAGTTCCATGAAGTTATGAGGGAAGTATAGTGAGATGGGAGTAATAGATCTAGACGAGAGAGAAGAACGTGATACAACTCATCACTTCTTCAGATCTAGATCCAGAAGGTCGATGGCATGGATAGTATTCTTCTCTCGAAGAAGGTGGAGCCTTCAGTCTTTTCTCTCCTCAGCTTCTACCTTTGGAGATCCAAGACTGATTGGATGGATGGATGGAGATGCGTCTAGTAAATGGCAGCACTTCGTGGTACTATCAGATCAGATCTATGATCCCATGATTTGATAGGATGGGTGGGTGGCCTATTTATAGGCACACTCCACCAACTTAACCCCTCGACCACAGTCGAGGTCTGGTCTTGGGTGAAACTCGATTGCGGTCGAGGCTTCATTGCCATTCTTTCCTTGGTCGAGGTTAGTTGAACCCCTTTCTTTGTCGCGGTCTGGTTGGCCACCTTCTTGGGTGAGGATCGCGATCAAGTTCAATTTAGCAACCTCCTCGGTCACAGTCTAGCTGGCGTGACATTCTGTTAGGGTCGCGGTCGAGGTTGGGGTGCGCCTTGCTTTGGAAAAGTCTAGGTCACGGTCTTCACATTGGTCGTGATCCCCATGTAGATCACGGTCGTGAAGAGCTTGAGTGCGAATTGACCGCGAGCGTAAGGTATTGGGGTGAACTTGGAGACCTCGACCGTGGTGAGATGGTCTTTGTTGGATGAATGATAACTGTGACCTGGGCTAGATATGTACCTGAAATCGAGGGGAAAGTGTGTAAGTGAAGTATTTGACATAAGATGCTAAAATAGTGGGGAAAGTTAGCAAAATATATGCTAGGGAAGGTATAAAATGTATGCAAAAAGTGCATAAAATAAAGTGTTATCAACTCCCCCAAACTTAGAATCAAGCCTGTCATCAGGCTATGTGTAGGCTCAAAATCATAAAGAGAAGGAGAAAATTTGTGTGACAAAATTTTGCAAAACCTAACACTACTGAGTTATCTCATTCTTGCATCAATAGTGTCATGGTATGCTTTTTCAACCCCCTAAATTCTCATTCTTCCCTCTTATATCTAGAGTTGCACAACTTCTAGTTCTTACCATTGCCTTCAATTGTAAAATGTTTCTCCTTCTCAATGTATCATCCCTTCCCTATAGGTTACTAACCATACTAATACAACATCTCCTCGAGAGGTATCTTTCACACTCTTTCTTTATTTTCAGTTGGCCCTATGCTAATGTGTTCAGGTAGGCTTTAAGATTTAAGTGTTTTCCTCTTCTCTGGATCCCCCTCACCCACAACTGTCATAAGGACAGTGTCGCCCTTTTGGGCGTATGACTTTAAGTCAGGTTGTTTTGTGAGTTTCTTTTTGGATCAAAGGTGGGTAAGTTTGGGTTCAAGGTTCCACTTATGAGCACGACATATCTACATTCGTGAGTGCAACAATACACCGGCCGTTTGGAAAATTTTGGCATCTTTTGGGCACAACTCTCATTATTATTTTTAAGCTTTTTATACCTCCTTTCTGGCTTGGGTGAGAGGGATTTGAGCAGTCTTCTGGGCGGCCAAGCCTCTTTTTTTTGTCCCAAGCGGGGATGGATTTACTTGAAAGGGTAGCTATTTCCTTGTCTATAGAGATAAGGATTTTCTGTTGGAATTGTCAGGTGAGGGTGGTTGGTCAGGAGTATGGCTAGGTGAAGTTTTCTAGTCTCTAAGGGTTTCGTGAGCTTAGGGTTATTGCATACACAATGTCTTATTGCAAGAATGAGATAGAGCAGTATTGCTATGTTTCTCATTTTACCTTTATGTGTATTAGATGCTCATATATTTCTCTCTAGGAAAATGATAGTTATAAAACTTTTAGCAAGGAAATAGACTAAATTCTAAATTCTAAGGTAACTTCACAAAAATTTTAGGCAAAAAGGCAAGCACAGTCTGGAAGAACTAAAATATGTACATGTAAAGTTTTTGAAAAAATTGAAAAATTTAGAGGTAAAATGGTGATAAAATTATACCTCTCTAGCCTGTTTATGACCCCTCCCCCAAACTTATCATTCACCCTCGACCCGGGGTGTCAAAAATTGAGTGAGATGTATAAATGAGCTTTCTTTATTCTAGTTTGTCGGTGTTGGAGACCCACTTGGACTCGAGCAGCATACTCGCGTACACTCCTCACAGCGGATGATACTGCTCGTATTGTATCCCCTCCACTTTTGTACTCAGGTTGGCTAGGGATGTCATCCAGGCTAGATAGAGGCACCTTCCGAGGGCTCTTGTGGAAGAACTGTGTATTCTTGAAGTCCTTGCCTATTGCATGCTTGTACCCTTTGTCATGACTTTTCAACATATCAACAATCACCTCCGCACATGTGACAACCTTTTCTTTAGTTGGAGTCTTTGTGGTAGTCATGTTTGTCTTCTTGTTCAACCCAAAGGTTGCGTTTGAGTTGTTATATAATACTGTAGTCCTTTTTATGATGTCGACCACCATCAAAGTTCAATGAATGTCATGAAGAATCAGTAGAAAGATGTAGTCTGGGAGGGACGTTGTGAGGCGTTGTTGCAGGCATTCCTTCTCACCTGATCTTTTATCTTTTATGATGTCATCTACCAACACGAAGTATGCCATATGTGTGTTTGGCATGTTGTCACTTAAGAGGGCTTGGTAGGCTGACATTGTGCTTACTGATAGGTATCCTCCTATTCTCAACGTGTCCCGAAGGTCATCCTTCAGCACACATATCCCTTCCCTTTCAAATACAGCTTCTGCTGACATGTCATCTTCTTTCAAGGACTTCATTATGAGGTTTAGTGATTCTGAAGATAGGCTGACGCAGCTCCATCTATCGAAGTCCTTGAAAGTGGGTATTATCTTCCTTGCCAGTCCATATGATCTTTCTTCTGATGGATCATCTTCCTCTACTTCTCCTTCTTTTGGCTATTCTACCGAAGGCTATTCTGCTTTATCTTCTGTCACTGGAGGTTGTTTAGGTTCTTTTTTTGGTATGCTTGTTGTAGCTGCTCCAGTATCTATATTCCAACCTTGTTTCCATGCCTTAGCCCTGGATGGTTCTGTTGGATCAATCCATAGGGCTTTCAGTTGTTCCCTCCAACTTACCTTTTTAGGTAGAGGGATCTCCTTGTGAAGTCTTCACGATATTGCATATGAAGGCATCACTGGGTCATTAAAGAAGCGGCGATCATAGATGACCTCCATTGTGTACACACTGCGTAGCCTGTGGAGATATTTCATGTACAAGTCCTCCAATGGGATGCCCTTGTTGATGGCTTCCATCATCCTTAGTACGATGAAGGCACAATCCCCTGAGTCAGCCTCTTCTTGTGGCACTTTCTTACAGATAGAAAATAATTTCCTGATGTCGTTGAATCTGTCGTCTATTGATTCTATCACTCTCTGTAGATGTAGTGGTATCTTTAGGACATCTCTGGCTTCTTTCCTTTTATATATCAGGGCAATAATGTCCAGTTTGGTCATGCAACAGTTGAGCACTGTCATCTTTCACTCGTATAGATCGATAATGATCAGAGCCCAGTGCTTCACGTTCCTTATGGTCATGACTATGAACTTTGTGGCTTCACGTTCCTTATGGTCAGGACTATGAACTTTGTCCCCTTTCTATGCACTACTACTTTCATTTCAGTCACATCAGTAGCTTTGTAGTCCTCTTTGTATAAGAGGCTTGCTAGATGTGTGGCGTCGTTGAACACTGGTTGCACCTTGTCTGAGTGTAGGAACTCTTCGAGGAGGGTGGCACATTGTACATCAAATAGTTTCTTGTGTACACGTGCCCTTTTTAAGAAGATCCCTTTGAAGTATTCTCTAGTTAGATTTCTACCCTTATTGTGATATATGACATCTGCTCTAGGTAGATTATTGTCTAGGATATCTGCTAAGATATGGAAATGTTTGCATGTGATTCTTGATAGCGCAGTCATGTCCATTCCTATCATCTTGCATGGCAAAGGAGAAGCTACACCTAATTTTACATCTTTAACTGGTGTGCTCTGCTCTCTGGCAGGCTCATTCGTGAAGAAAGCAGCGAGCCCACCTTCCTCATTGTCTGAGGTTCCATCATGTGTTGTAGGGATGGTTGTTTTTCCAGTTGTATGCGGGCCCTCTGTGCTTGTTGGGATTGGTGTAGTCACCTTTTTTGCCACCTATGAGGAAGCTTCTATAGCTGTTTCGTCTTTGATATTGCTTTCCTCAAATGTGTGACCCAACTTGGTAGCGGCCAGTTCTGCTAGAGTTTCTTCCATTTTCCCATCATAGATGCGGTTGTTCTACTCGTTGTGAACTGGGGATTGTAGGAAGCCACTACACATTTCCATCCTAGATGTCAGGTCGTCCAACAACGTATCTATATCTATGAGCTCTCTGGACGTCAAATCTTCTGTCCTTATGATTTTTTCTCTGGAAACAACTACTTGTGTTGGTTTTTCTGATGCAACCTTTCATGTGGTCGGGGTAGTTTTTTCTTCTGCTGGTTCCTTATTAGCTCTTGCTTTGTCCTCTTCAGGACTACTGTTTAAATCTATCTCCCTTGAAAACGTAGTAGTTTTCTTCTTTGTCTCGTTGTTTTTGGGAGAGTCCGACAGAGGTGGTGCTTCCTTTACCTTAGGTTCAGCTGCCGAGGTGGTTTTTACATTGGCACTTTCTTCCTTTCACGTTGAACCTGCACCTGTCCCTCCCACATTGTCATTGTCATCGTTGGGGTTTGGAGGGCTCGATGAAGCTTGTGATGTGGAGGGCCTTGCCACACACTTGGTCTTCTTTTTACATCGTTGGCTATTGCATTCGACTTCCAACTTATGGTGGTATTCTTCCAAATGCTGGTGCTCCTGGTCGAGGTCGTTCATCGCCGCTTTGTATCCACTTGTTAAGTAGTCTCTATCAGCCCGCATAGCATCCCTTTCTCTCATGAGGGCTGCCATTTCCTCCGTGATGGCCTTCAATGCTCCCATCATCACGTTCTGGGTGTCTAGCACCCCTTGCATGAACTAGGGTAGCATCTTGGTCCTCTCATTTATTGTTTGCACCTGCGTGGTTAGCATATACAGGGTGGAGGTTATGCTCGAATTAAATTCAGATGTTTGATGCATGTGTTGCCACAATGCATCAAACTTGTTACCCAGTATGTCTCCGAAGGTTTGAGGGTGTCATGGTTGTGACTCCACATGTGTCGTGGATGCTTGTGGTTCCTTCGGCGGTGGAGTTGGAAGTTTTAGGTTGGGCACTCTATGTTCCGTCTGTCTCCACATTTGAAGGATCACTTTTGGAATCACCATTCTGGGTATAGCTTCAGAGTCCTTGCCTTGCTGGTCGGGGTCTTGTTCGCCCGTCGCTTGTTGTTCGGTGGTTGCCGCCTTAAGGTGTTGACTTTTTCTTATTGTATCATCTGGGTTCACCTGGACGTCCTGCTCTATTATTTCTTCATGATGTTGGCACTCCTTGCTCACTATTGTTTCAGTGGCTATGGGGGGTGGGGTTGCCTTTAGGCCTGCAGGCTTTTATACTACTTCCTTATTGCCAAATTTTTCTTCTCTTCTGGCTTCTTCTTCTCTACTTCTGCAAATTTGTCTTTATTGACTTTTTCATCAGCCGCTGATGTCTTTTCCAAAATATTTTGGATGGCCCCTGAGTACATCTTGTCGATGTCTTCTTGGGTGGGCCGCAGCTTGTTGGCATCGTAATACGCCATCTCTGGGAGGGGAAGGAGTTTCTTTGAGCTACTTTGTTTATAGTACAACTTATCTCCTTTCTATACTAGGATTCCCACGTTGATGAGGGACTTGATGTCAATCTTTGTCTGTCCCTCTATTGCTTTATATTTCTTCAATACTTCTGCATTAATAAAATGGTAGGCTATCTTTGTTATCTGGCCTCCTGTGCAGAATTCTTGGTTCTGCTTGGACTCCCCTCCCACAGATGCTGACAACCTTTCGATTAGTATTTTCCCTATGTTCACAGGTTTCTTTTTCAGCATTGACCAAATCATGAATAGATCTCCCTTTGTTACTCCCCCTATCTCTGACCTCGTATATATCGTGTTAGCAATTATTTTTTGTATCACTCTGATAAAGCATGAGGTGATCATGGTAGCCTTTGAGTTCTTAGAGTGATGTTCATCTTCTCCCATCAGGTCTTCTCACATCTTGTAGCTATCATATCTGAGGACCTCCTTCTCTTCCGGGGTGGCAGAGTAGGCTTGGGCTTCTTTTGTTGTCTTTGTGAAGATAGTATTCAACATCACTTCTGTGATTGTGTGAGACTTTCCCCCTAGTCTCACCTCCAGATTGTAGTCTCCGCCCTCCTTTATGCGTTCTTCTTCATCTACCGAGAGCTTCTCTAGGAAAGACTGGAATTCGGCCGTCAACTGCTTTGAGGATGGGGCTTCAGAGGTGTATAGGGTGTAGAGATTTGCACCCTCTAAGAACTTGATGACCTTGTCATAGACTCACATCTTTTTGAAGTCATCTATGTCTAGGTACCTCGTGGGCTTGAAGATATTGACCTATGACATCCAGTCATATTGTGACGGGTGTATAGTGTCTCTTGGTATAAAGGTAGGCCCGCTCTTCTCTAGGGATGCCTCTTCATTATCTTGTCCCTCCTTGTTGGTTGTCTCTACCTCTTGTCCTTTTGTCTTTTTAGCAGCTATCACCTTTAACTTTTTGCTGCTTTGTGTTGCCTTAGGCTCAACCTTCCTCTTGCCCAAACTCCTTAGCTCAGACTTTGTGGGCTGGTATTCTAAGGTTCTTGTCTATGTTGTACTCTGTGCAGACTCTGATTCTTCTGGTGTCTGGTGGCCCAGAATGTTCTGATACTGTTCCATCCATAGCTGTAGTTGTAGCCTCCTAGCTGGTGACAGTCTTGTATTGCTCTCCAAGGCTTTTGCTAGCTTCTCCACAATCATCTCTAACTCTTTCAATGAGGTTTCCCTCTTTTCCAGTGAGTCGTTAGTTGAAGCAGACATCCTAAAAATTTTCAATTTGATTTCATAATTAGTATATCCTTCAATTCATCAGTGATTCTATTTAACTTTTCTCATATAATATGTATATGTGTGTTGCATATTTTTAGCTATTCCCTTGAGACCGCGGCCCATGACATTATTTATGAAGCGAAGAACACCACAATTGCGGTCTATGTTGATGAAAAAGAAGTTGTCACAGTCAAGAGTTCTTCAATAAGTCGCCACTGTGACCCGTGGTCACATCTACTCAATTTTAGCTTGTTCGTGGAGCAGTGCAACTCACGGACAAAATCTCGGTGCCGCGACCCGCGGTCAAGGATCACGACCGTGAAGTTGGGGTTTAGCCCTATTTCATTGGGAACAAGGGTTGGGCGGAGGGTTAAGACCTTGTTTGGTAGGTTGATGAAGGTAGCTGAAACACTGATGTTTTAAGATTGAAACGCGCTCGAAAATGCTGCCCTAGGGCAGACACGGGTGCCTCAAAAACAATCGGCGAGAGAGGGAAGGGGAAAAATGATCGATGGAGCGATTGATGATGCGGCGAAGCTCAGACCGGCAATAGGGGTAAAGGCATGCAAAAATGGCAAGTGAAAGAGCAAACTAGGTCCAACGATGGTCGCGCCGGTGGGTGACAAATTGGAAAACTAGAAAAGGTGTTTAGAAGATTACCTGGGCGGATGAAAATTGGCAAAATTTGGGGGTGAAGGGCTAGTAACGGCGGAGATTCGCGCTTTTGCTGTGGTGGTAGAGCAAGCTCAGTCAGTGTCGTAGGTGAGAGGGTTGGTGATTCATTCTTCTTGTCGAGGAGACTGAGATTTTAGGTGAGAGGAACAATGCTCCAAGGGTTTTACAATATATTGGAGAGACACTGTGAGTCACAGTGTAAACAAGGTTCATGATCACGGTCGGCCCTCTCTATAGCATGTACCTTGGGTCACAGTCTGGTTGGTCTATGGACAATCACCACGGTCACGGTGCTTCTCCTCGCATTGAGCAAGGTTAACACCTCGACCGCGGTCTGCACCGCGACTGCGGTCATGACCGTGACCCGTGATCCATCCAAACCAATTCCACACTTGAACCAATACATAAACTTGATCCTTTAATCAAACCATCTTTCTTTCAAAGAAAACATAAGATTTATACAATCTTACTAGAGAAGTGAAAATTAACAAACTAAAGAGTATGAAAGCCAAAAGCTTTAAAACAAAGGAAAAACATAAATTCAAGAAAATCAAGAAAACTTGGATTGCCTCCTAAGAAGTGCTTGTTTAAAGTCTCTAGCTCGACTTCCTAATCATTCACTTTTTGACTTCCTTAGCTGACTACATTATCTCCTCCTTCTTTTCATTTCCTGGCTGGTTGGGTTCCTCCAAACTAATTTCTAACCTTCTTACAAAGGCTTCATCTTCATAGAATCTCTTTACCCTATGTCCATTAACCTTGAAAGTGCCCGTCTTTTCCCCTAAAATTTCCATCATTCCTGATGGGTATATCTTCACTACTGAGAAAGCACCTGACCACCTCATTCTTAGCTTTCCTGGAAAAAGTCTGATGCTCGAGTTAAATAGGAAGACCTTATCCCCTTCATGAACATCCTTGTTTTTAAGTGGGCATCATGCCAGAATTTAGTCCTTTGTTTATAAATTCTCATGTTCTCATAGGCATGTAGTCTCAGTTCCTCAAGCTCTTGGAGCTGTAGAAATCTTTTCTGGCCCGCCTTGTCACAATCCATATTCAGAAATTTGATGGCCCATAGAGCTTTGTGTTTAAGCTCAAGTGGTAAATGACAGGACTTTCCATAAATAAGCATGTAGGGTGTTGTCCCTATAGGTGTCTTGTACGCAGTTCGATAAGCCCATAGAGCATCGTCTAGCTTCATTGACCAGTCCTTTCTTGTCCGACTCGCTGTCTTCTCCATAATATGTTTGATTTGTCTATTCATTACTTTTACCTGCCCCAATGTTTGGGGATGGTATGGTGTGGTGACTTTGTGTTTCACTCCATATTTCTTCAACAACGCTTCAAACTGTCTTTCTCCAAAGTGTGATCCCCCATCGCTTATGACTATGCAGGGCACTCCCAAGTGCGGGAAGATGATTTTATTGAAGAGTTTAATCACAAACTTGGAGTCACACGTTTGAGTGGTGACTGCTTTGACCCACTTGGAAACATAATTGACAACAACAAGTATGTATTGATTTCCTTTTGACGATGGAAATGACCCCATATAGTCAATTCCCCAAACATCAAAAATCTCAACTTCCACCCATTTTGCAATGGGCATCTCATTTCTTCTGCTCATGTTCCATGTGAGCTAGAATTCCTTACATGCTTTAACAAAAGAGATTGCATCTTTGAAAAGTGTGGGCCAATAAAACCCATATTGTAGTACTTTCACTATAGTTCTTTCTCCACCGTGGTGCCCACCATAGGGTAAAGACCATAGGGTGAAGAGTGACACTCTTTCAGAATCAATGGAACCTCATCCTATGGTATGCACCTACGGTATAGATTGTCATAACACCTCTTGAACAATAATGGGTCATCCCAATAATAGTTCTTGATGTTAGAATATAGTTTCTTCTTCTGGTGGTATGTAATTTCCGATGGAAGTTGGCCACATGCTAAATAATTACAGATATTGGTGAACCAAGGTAATCTCTACTCATCAGACTGAGCCATCAGTAGAGCATCATCTGCATAATTTTCGTTCACGGGTAACTGATTCTTTTCATCAAAAACTATTCTAGACAAGTGGTCTACAACCACATTTTCTTTCCCCTTCTTATCAATGATTTCATGATCAAATTCCTGCAACAGTAGAGCCCACCACAAAAGTCGTGGTTGGGTATCCTTTTTCTACATCAGGTATTTAATTGCTTCATAGTATGTATATACCTTCACATTTGATCCTATTAGGTATGACCTGAACTTGTTAAAAGTAAAAACTATTGCTAACATCTCCTTCTTGGTTGTGGTATAATTTACCTATGTCTCATCTAGTGTACGGCTGGCATAGAAAATTACATGGTGTCTTTTGTCTTTCTTTTGACCTAGGACAACGCCTATTGCATAATCGCTAGTGTCACACATTATCTCAAGAAACAACTCCCAATCCAGGGCTTGTAGGATTAGTGCAGTTGTTAATGCTTTCTTTAGGGTGTTGAAAGCCTCCAAACATTCATTGTTAAAATCACATTCGGCATCTTTGAGTAAAATATTGAACAAGGGCTTTGAAATCTTTGAGAAGTCTTTTATAAACCTCCTATAGTATCCGACATGATGAAGAAAACTTCTTACTCTCATTACAAATTTTGGTGGCGGCAGTTTTGATATAGCTTCTTTTTTACTCACATCCACTTCGATCCCCTTTTTAGAAATTTTGTGTCCCAGGACTATGTCGTTCCGTACCATGAAGTGGCACTTTTCCCAATTCTAAACCAGATGTTTCTCTTCGGATCTTTTTAGGACCAGGGATAAATTTCTCAGACATGCATTGAAATTTGTCCCATAAATTGAGAAGTCATCCATAAAGACTTCCACTATATCTTCCAGGAAATCAGAGAACATCGAGATCATGCAATGCTGGAATGTTGCTAGTGAGTTACATAATCTGAATGGTATTCTTCTGAATGCATACGTGCCACAGATGCACATGAATGTCATTTTTTCCTGGTCATCCAAGTGAATGGGGACCTGGTAAAACCTTAATAGCCACCCAAAAAGCAAAAATAATCGTGATTAGCCGACCTTTCTAGAACTTGGTCAATGAACGGAAAGGGGAAGTGATCCTTCCTTGTGGTGGTATTTAGTTTCTTGTAATCTATGCACATTTTCCATCCTATAATGGTTCTAGTAGTGACTTCATCACCATTCTCTCCCTTCACTACTGTCATTCCTCCTTTCTTATGCACAATAGACTCACCCAATTACTATCACTAATCAGGTAGATAATTCCAGTGTCCCGTAGTTTCAGGATTTCCTTCTTTACAAATTCTTTCAACATTTATTTTAGCTTTCGCTGGGGCTAAACTAGCGTCTTAGTGGACTCTTCTAAATGTATTTTGTGCATGCAGAGAGGTGGGTTAAGCCCTTTGATGTCCTCTACAGAATATCCTATTGCCTTTCTATGTTCTTTCAGCTCCTTTAATAGTCTTTCCATTTATTCTTTTATCAGGCTTGCCTTCACAATAACATGCTTCCTCTCCTCATGGTCTAAAAACTCATACTTCAGCCCTTCTGGAAGTGGTTTCAATTTGGGCTTTGACTTAGGTGTGTCCTGCTCTTCTGGAAATTGTTCGAGTGAATCATACTTAACTGTTTTGATAATTTCTTCTTCATCACTAAGGTCTCCTTCGTCCTGATTCATATAGTCTAGGATTTCAACCACCTCAGGGTCTTCTACAGCAGGATTGGGGTTGTTCAAGTCCCGCATCACGGGGTCCACTATTTCCTTTTCTTCTTGCACTTCCTTGCAGTATTGGTTGTAACTATCCATACAGTAGACAGACTCGAAAAGAGACGATCCCTTCATGGCATCTTGAACTCATAACTCTACGTGGTCATTACCCACGCGTAGGGTAATAATCCCCTATGCGACATCTATCAATGCTCTTCCAGTTGCCAAGAATGGTCTCCCAAATATCATCAGGCACTTTGGGTCTTCAATTGTGTCAATCACCACAATATCATAGGGAATAAAGAATCTTTCGATGTGAATGGGTACGTCTTTGACTATTCCCATAGGTCATCTGAAAGTGTGATCAACCAATTCAATCATCGTGTTTGTTTTAACCATATCCATCAGCCCAAGTCTTTGGTCTAGACTCAAAGGCATAAGACTGATGCTTGCTCCCAAATCCACCAAGCCTTTTCTCTCTACATTGTCTCCAACACCAAATAGTATATTGAATGCTCTGGGGTCCTTATTATTTGTTGGCAGTTCTATCTGGATGAAATCACTCGACATACTATCTAACAACACTGTCTCGATATGGTCCCCTCTCCTCCTTTTGGTGATGAGATCTTTGAAGAACTTGGCATATGTCGGCATCTCCTCTATAACATCCAAGAACAAAACGTCCAAATGTAGTTTCTTTACCACTTCCATGAACTTCTCGTATCTTCTTTTCAGGTGCGCTTTAATGAACTTATATGGAAATGGGACTCTCAGTGCATATGGACTCTTCTTTGTAAAAATCTCCTCGGCAACATCTGGTTTCCTAACTTCTTCGTCCTTCTTCTTGCTTTCTTCCACTTTTTCTTTATCAACAGATTTTTAGGAGCAACCTCTTTCTCAGGTAGTTGTTCATCATCTCTTCTTTCTATATCATTGCTTCTAGTTCCTGAGTTACTTAGCATCCTCCCAGATTGGAGGGTAGTCATCTTTGTAGTTTCAGTGTTTGATGGAATTTTTCCAGAAGGATTCTGAAAAACTACTAGAGGGGGGGTGAATAGAGTTTTTGAATTATTTTAACAATTTATTGAATTCAAACAACCACAATTGAAATTGGAAGAAAGAGACAGGTGTTTAGAGTGGTTCCAACTATAGCAAATACTATAGTTGTCAGTCCACTACCCGGTTGCTTACCCAACCGGGATTTGAAAGTATTTATTTTATTACCTCTCGAGGATTTATACAAAATACAATACTTTCCTTTACACCCTTTGAACAACCTTCACTTGAAGTAGGTGCACCAACTTTGAGGTAGCCTTCTTTGAAGTAACTCCAAGCTCCCCCTTGAAGTAGCCTTCCTCTCTAGAAGTAACCTCCCATTGCACCAGCCTTTTGAAGTAGCTCAAAGTCTCCTTCTTCACCAAGAAGATCTTCACCCTCTCCAATCCGCAACCTCCAACCTAGGAGTAGCAAGGAGAGTACAAACAATAATAGGGAACAAGAAAGAAAAAGGAAATTACAACTTATCCTTTGTAGCCCAAGGCTTGATTTGCCTAGATCAAGCGTATAGATCTCCTAACCAAGTGTGTGGACTTGTGATTGCAGTGGGTAGGAGATACTAGCCTATAGGACATGAATTATGAGCTAAGAAATGAAATGGCCAATTGTCACAATGCTCAAATTGCTCACAAACAGATTGCTCAAAGTATGCTCAAGGATTTTTCAAGTGTAGCAAGTGTGTTTGAGTGTCCTATGGCTTGTCCTATTTATAGGAATGGCCTAAGGATGCTTAAGGACGTTCTAGACAACTTCTAGGGGTTTCTAAGTGCTTAAATAGCCGTTAGGTACAAAGTTGTTGCTTTAACAACGACTAATTAATTAATTCTGCAGTTGCTGTCAGAGACCGTCTCGGTCGAGGAATGGTCGACCGAGACACCTACTCGGTCGAACTTTTGTCGACCGACAGGCACTCTGGAACAAGTGATTTGCAACGTCTTTCTCCAACTGCCAACTAACTTGTCTGTTGTGTCTAACGGCTACTTTGGATCTTTCTCGGTCGAGAAGATTGTCGACCGAGAGTGTCTCGGTCGAGGAGTTTGTCGACCGAGATTGATCCTGTTTCAATGTTTCAATTTAGGCACTAATTATATGTATGAGTGTGCATATGTGATCCTATATGAAGGGGATGACTTATCTAAATGTGGTGTTTAGCTAGGGAAGATCTAACACTTGATTTACATGCAATCTAAGTACTTGTACATTATATATTTGTACAAGTTTTTACAAAGCAATTACATTGCATGAAAACATAAATGTGTAAGCATATGGATTTCCCTAGTTGCTTTGGCATCCACCTTAATCCTGCACACTCAAGTAGCTCGTTAGATCAATAAGAATGAAATGTTTGTCATAATCAAAACAAAGGGATTTATAGATGTCCATTTAGCCAACAATCTCCCCCTTTTTGAAGATGACAAACATTTCCTAAATATAAAAATAAAGGAAATATAAACCATATGAGTTTCATACCTTTAGATTACCTTTTGTAGCTTTTCCTCTTGTTTATAAAATGTGTGCTTATTATTCCCCTTGAATTATGGAACATGAAATCCAATTCACTAGGGAATATAGCAACTTTCAATGTAAAGCCAAGAGTTTATTTATGAAACTCATTGATTGAGTTTTTATAAGTTTTTGTTTTATATTTATTTCTCCCCCTTTGTCATTTCAAAAAGATATCCGTTTAGAAATAAAAACTCCCCCTTAATTAGATGTCCCATCAAATCTAATGAAAAAGATGTCCATTAAAAACCAAAATATCATGATGCAAATAAGAGTTTTTTGTTTAAGTAGCACAAATATCATTTTTATGAAATTCATAGATTTCTTCATAACCAAGAGTAAAAATACTAAGGTCGTAACAAGCTCCAAATGATGTTTGCAATGTTTTTGTAAGCTTCTCAATCAAATAATCAAATTTGTTTCTATGAGCTCCCCCTTAATCTTATACTATGCTCCCCAAGATATAAGTATTTTGCAATAGATGCCATTTTAGCCATAACTTGAACTTTTAGGTATTTGCAAAGATGTTCATCCTTTTTGATTTACTTGTATTTATTACTCCCCTTATTTTGTATGCTCTACAATAGTCTTATAATCCAGATTCAAATGATACCAAAAAAAATCCATTATAGAGATAACCAATGTCATTACAAGCATGAAAAGATAGCCAAAACATGTAACAATAACCCATTTATTACAATTTTGCAAAGATTCCATTACAACTAATACAACTCCACATCTCACTGGAAAGACTTAAGAATTACATCAACATCAGGGTCTTTCCCAAGAAAAGGCTCAGCTCCATAATACTGAACTAATGTTTGCCACTCCAGAGCACCTGTCTTGGTTAAGGCATATGCCTCCAAGAAGGTTGGAACACGATCAAATCGAAAGTGAGAAGCAATATCTTGTAGTTGCATTGATGAAAACTGAGTATGCGTGAGATCAGTAGATGGTGGTGATGGAGGTTGATAATAGTTGTAAGATGGGTTATATGGATTGAGCATGCCAGGATTTAAAGAGTAGGGATATTCATCTGGTTGGTTTGGAGAAAGAGTTTGCATTCTTTAGTTTAGATAAGTCATGGCATGATGGTTATAATCTAATTGTTTACTAAGATGATATTGTGATCCTGCAACATAGGTTAGAGTGTTTTGGATGGGGTCATAGGGTAGGCTGGTAGGAGGTATATCTTGTGTAGATGTTTCTCCTTCTACCCTAGCCCTCTTATGACCGAAGTCAATTCCCATTTTTTCTACAGTATTCTTACTTATTTTTTGTGGTCTACGCTCCCATGTATATCCCATATCCTCAAGTTGAGTCTTAAGGAAATGTTGAGTAATTTGGCATACAAAATCAGCATATGGAGGATTGCCAGAAAACTCAAGCATGTTTTTAAGAATGATGCGGATAAAATTTGTGGGAATACGTTGGATAATGGCATATATTAGACACATACGAAAAATAGGAACTTCAGATTTATTGGATCTAGGATGTATGTTTGTTGAAACAATAAGGTTTACAATCCTAGCAGCTGGTTTGAGATTTATAGCATAGTATGTGCCTCTATCTTCGTGACAGGTTGTATTGGATTGAAAAATGGTCCTTTTGATGTCACTAAGACTAACGGTATGGTCATCTTGGGCAAATTGATTAAGTGGGTTTCCAGAAGTAAGGTCAAGGGTGTCTTGATATTCATCTATGTCAATATCTAGCATGTCAAGAATATTCCCTTCAGTAAATCGGAAGCTATGCCCATTGACCATAGTATAGAAGAAGATGGTTTCATTTTCAGAGTGAGAAATGAGGTTTGCATAGAATTCATTTACTACCTTGATGGAATAGGAAGGGAAAGAAGGGTTGATGTATTCCTTCAACTTTTGCACTTCAAAGAGATCTCAATTAAATTACTTTGAATAAAACCTATTATGAATGATGTCCTTTTTACTATGAGTGCATAAATCAAGTCCTATTTCTGTTCATATTAATCATGTGATTCTTCAAGAAAAGACATATATCCTTGAAGGCATGAATGATATCTCAATTTCTTATAGATACTGATTGAGAAATTCTTTATTTTATGTTTTGCAAACCTTAAAGTTCCTTTTCTAAGCAAAAAATCACCAATGAATCATTTTTCTTGCCTATGTATCATCAAGGATCCACGCATACAATAATGATTATCTATTTGTTCTATGTAACATAGAATCATCTTTATGAGCTGAATGATAAAATAGTGAAAACATATACATGATGTAATGATAGAACAATAAAATGATAATTCCATGAAATACGGTGATTGTGATCATTTAACTAAATGTCATAACACATGATTTCTATATAGATAGACCAGGAGATGCTTTAAAAATCATGTAAAACATTATAAAATAGTGATTTCTAAACATGATTTTCAGTTTTTCCTTATTCAGAGGATCAATCGAAATGATATCATTTATATTAAAAAAATGATCTTCAACTTGTTTTGCATGTAAAACAGTTATTAATCAGCAAATAGATAGCCACTTGATCAATCAAATTATTCAGCAATTTTACTACAGACTGAAATCAGTGACCTGTTCGGTCGAAGATTTCTCGACCGATAAGGTTTTTGTATTATCTTCAGAACTATTTATTGATTCCAAGTAAAATATAGACTATATTTAATTCAATTATGCAATTTAAAAATCAGTTTTAGTTGAGATAAAACATATGAATATCAAAGTAACATTTAGATCAAATCTCAACTAATCATATTTAAATCTTTAATTTTTGAGGACCTTAATTGAGATAAATTTTCAAGTTAGAAATTTTAGTTACTTGAATCATTTTGTATCTCTTTATGTTAAGTTGAGATAGACATAAAGATATGCAATTTAAAGTCTTCGGTCATATCTCAACTTAGTCTAATCAATTCAATTTGGGGGTTTTGGAACCCATACCAACTCAACATCCTTTTTCTTGTATGGGCATGAAAAAGAGTAGTGTCCAAGACGTAAGCAATAATGGCAACATATAGAATCAACCTCAAGTCTTTTTCTATGGTTTTGTTCTAGGTTGTTCTTTGGTACAAATGTATTTGTTCCTTTAGGTACATATATAGATTGATGGGTTTGTGACTTTCTCCAACTAGGTTGTTGATAGGATTTCCCTTTAGGCTTGTAACCTAGTCCTCTTCTCCCAATTTGATGATAGGAATTATCTAAGATTTGATCAAGAATGCCATTATTATTTAAATTACTAACTTTTTGTTGTAACTTGGCAATCTCTTCCATTCTCTTCTTGATGTCTAGTTTTGCTTGATCTAGATTAGATGACAATGAATTTCTTTCTTTGACAATAGAATCATAATCTATATGGTTGCATAAAATGGGTTGTTTTTGAAGATCATTCACTTGACTTTGCAAATTATTCTTCTCTAAAGAAAGTAGATTACAATTTGCCTCTATAGATTTTATCTCAATATCATGATCTTCAATGATCTTTTTAAGATCTTCATTTTCAGATGTAATAGCAAGAAGCTTAGCATGTAATTCATCATTTGCTTTATTTGATTTCTTTAATTTCTTCTTGCATTCAACATACTTAATATGTGTTTCTTCAAGGCTAGCAACTAGTTCTTCTTTGGATAAATAAAAAAGACTTACCTCTTCTTCTTCTTCCTCGCTAGTTGTAGCAATGAGACAATCTTTGTTCTCATCTTCCTTCTTTGATCTCCATGGGCATCTAGTTGTTGTGTGGCTTGTTCCTAAGCACCAATTGCAACATGTTGTAGTTTTGTCCAAGCAGCACCTTTTGTTGCGATTGTAATCACCATTACCCTCCATTCTTCAAGACCTGGTTAGGGTTCCTTGAAGCCTGCTCTGATACCAATTGAAAAACTACTAGAGGGGGGTGAATAGAGTTTTTGAATTATTTTAACAATTTATTGAATTCAAACAACCACAATTGAAATTGGAAGAAAGAGACTGGTGTTTAGAGTGGTTCCAACTATAGCAAATACTATAGTTGTCAGTCCACTACCCGGTTGCTTACCCAATCGGGATTTGAAAGTATTTATTTTATTACCTCTCGAGGATTTATACAAAATACACTACTTTCCTTTACACCCTTTGAACAGCCTTCACTTGAAGTAGGTGCACCAACTTTGAGGTAGCCTTCTTTGAAGTAACTCCAAGCTCCCCCTTGAAATAGCCTTCCTCTCTAGAAGTAACCTCCCGTTGCACCAGCCTTCTGAAGTAGCTCAAAGTCTCCTTCTTCGCCAAGAAGATCTTCACCCTCTCCAATCTGCAGCCTCCAACCTAGGAGTAGCAAGGAGAGTACAAACAATAATAGGGAACAAGAAAGAAAAAGGAAATTACAACTTATCCTTTGTAGCCCAAGGCTTGATTTGCCTAGATCAAGCGTATAGATCTCCTAACCAAGTGTGTGGACTTGTGATTGCAGTGGGTAGGAGATACTAGCCTATAGGACACGAATTATGAGCTAAGAAATGAAATGGCCAATTGTCACAATGCTCAAATTGCTCACAAACAGATTGCTCAAAGTATGCTCAAGGATTTTTCAAGTGTAGCAAGTGTGTTTGAGTGTCCTATGGCTTGTCCTATTTATAGGAATGGCCTAAGGATGCTTAAGGACGTTCTAGACAACTTCTAGGGGTTTCTAAGTGCTTAACTAGCCGTTAGGTACAAAGTTGTTGCTTTAACAACGACTAATTAATTAATTCTGTAGTTGCTGTCAGAGACCGTCTCGGTCGAGGAATGGTCGACCGAGACACCTACTCGGTCGAACTTTTGTCGACCGACAGGCACTCTGGTTCAAGTGATTTGCAACGTCTTTCTCCAACTGCCAACTAACTTGTCTGTTGTGTCTAACGGCTACTTTGGATCTTTCTCGGTCGAGAAGATTGTCGACCGAGAGTGTCTCGGTCGAGGAGTTTGTCGACCGAGATTGATCCTGTTTCAATGTTTCAATTTAGGCACTAATTATATGTATGAGTGTGCATATGTGATCCTATATGAAGGGGATGACTTATCTAAATGTGGTGTTTAGCTAGGGAAGATCTAACGCTTGATTTACATGTAATCTAAGTACTTGTACATTATATATTTGTACACATTTTTACAAAGCAATTACATTGCATGAAAACATAAATGTGTAAGCATATGGATTTCCCTAGTTGCTTTGGCATCCACCTTAATCCTGCACACTCAAGTAGCTCGTTAGATCAATAAGAATGAAATGTTTGTCATAATCAAAACAAAGGGATTTATAGATGTCCATTTAGCCAACAGATTCTTTACCAGCTCTACCAACTGCACCAGCTGTTGGTCGATTTGATAATAATGGGTCTACATGTCGGCCATCTGAACTTGCATAGTGGTCAAAACTGCAGAGTTAGCAAGAGCACTTTGAGCTAACTTATCGTTCACCATAGCTTGCCTTTTGGCGAAATCAAATAGCTGGGCGACTAGATCCGGTTGTTTGTTATCTATTCCCTAACCTGACCCTTAGTTTTGGTTCTACCCTTGATTCGGTCTTGTGCCTTGACAGTTCATATTCTTACTTTGACTCTGATAGTTGTTCTTATTTGTCTGATAGTTTGTTGTTTGTGTATATTGGGTCTGTTCACTTCTCTTTTCAAACCCTGGGGGTAGTTTCTATGAGTTGTTCAGTTGGTGTGAATTCTCGGCTGCATCTTTGTTTCCGTAACTGAAATTGGGGTGGTCTGGCCTCTTGAAGTTGGCATAGGAGACATTTTGCATCTCTTCTTCACTTTCGTTTTCATCACTTTCCTCGGTCCTAGTGTAGATATAGTTATCAACCCCATGTCCTCCTTATCTACAAGTGACACACTTCATGACCTTCTCAGTATGCTTCTTGCTCTTAACTCCAATATCTTTCAGCTATTTCACATCAGTTGCTATTTTCTGGATCTGTGTCATTATGGTTTCTAAAGCCTTAGCTTCAATAGATGGTCCTTCGGACCCTACTTTCCTCGTTGACCCTTTGTCGTTCCTTTCATAGTCTATGCCTACTTGCAGTGTAGCCATGTTTTCTATTATCTTCATGGTTCTACTTAGCTTCTTCCCAAGGAAATCACTACCTGCGGCTGCATTTAACAAAGTCCTCTAGGTAGGAGTCAGCCCATTATAGAAAGTGGTTACAAGGAACCCCTTATGATGATTGTGGTGTGGTCAATCTCTCTGGTACTCCTGGAAACATTCCCATGCTTCGTGTAAGTTCTCTCCCGACTTCTGTGCAAAAGAAGTGATCTTCTGCATGTTGTAGATGGTTCTCTCTGTAGGATAAAACTTAGTGATGAAAGCATCTTCCAGAGGTCTCCACCCATCTATAGATTAGTGAGGGAGATTGAGGTACCAAGATAGAGGTTTATCTTCCAAAGAGAAGTTGAAGCCTTTACAGTATATCACCTCTTACGAGACTCCTCTCATCTTGATGGTATTAGAGATATTTTTTTAATGCATCAAGATGTTGGTATGGGTTTTCACTCCTTGAATTCTCGTGAAAAGTTTTATTCTGGATCATTGAGATGATAGTTGGTTTTAACTCAAAATTTGCTGCATTGAAGTGTGGTATGATGATCGGGCATCTAGACTCGTTATCTCTTGTTGCTGCCAATTCTCTAAGAGTCTTCCCCTCTTCATCATCCTCGATGTTGCAATCCTGACCATCATGCTCTCGCTCGTTGTCAGGATGGTTGCGGTGGTGCCTTCTTTGATGTATGTAGCATCATTCTTCATCACACTGATCTTCTTCACGATGATCTTCATCGTGACGTTTGTCATCGTGGCAATCTTCATCCCTACATTCTTCTTCACGGTGATGACCGTCATTGTAATGGCCATCTGTGTCTTCGTCCGACCCTGGCGGTGGCAGGGGGTCATGTTGAACCCTCACATTCCGCTCTTCCCAAGTGAGAGTACCGTCCATGCGAGGCGGCATGGTAACTCAAGGTTAAGAAGCAAAGTCAAACGAGTCTGCTTCCTCCGGTGTGCTTGAATAGACCGCACAGTCGAGTTAGTAAATTGCACATGTTAAAACAAACTATTCTACAAAAATGTAGGGTAGTAGACCTAAAGTAATGGTGTGGTCAAACTTATTACTAAACTTGAGGCATGAGAGTATAGTGAGTGGACTCGAGTTCTTAATAGTGCCATTTTGCCTTGTCCCTGGCAACAACACCAAAAAGTTGACCGGACTAAATCACACATCCAAAAAGGAGCGGATCTAGAGTAGTCAGACTTTTAAGAAAGTAACCTGACACTTAAGCCCCCACAACTATTATACATGGTCTGATGTAGTAATCGGGGTCAAACCACAGGGATAAAGTGAGCAGGTGTTAAGCACACAAGGTCTCACACTCATATACTTTGGATAAAAAGGGTAGTAAAAAGGGTGTTCCCAAGGGAACGATGGTACTCAAACCAAAGTAAAGCAGATAAAACAGAGATAAGAAGAACAAAGTGCAATAAAAGAATATGTAAACAAAGATATGGAGGGAAACTTAGATTGGGTTTCACCTACTAAGACTTCTCACCAACATGCAACATCATCTCTCCCTCTCATATATTCCTATAAAGATTACAAGCAATCATTCATGGTGTCTATTCCATTCTCTCTCTAGATAAGAATAGATCTAAGTCTAGGGGTAATCTCTCTCTCGAGATGACTTCACAAAAACCACAAAATAGAATGTATCATCTCAAGCCTTAGCATTCCAACATTCTCATGCATTCATACTACTACATAATACAAGACAAGAGTGATATTTCTCTCTCGAGATATCAACAATCAAACATCACAAGATGGTAGATAAGCATACAAGTGAAGCATTAAAATCAGTGCATGGAGATAATCTTGAAAAGAATATATATATTCAAAATGGAGAGATAATATATGTGTTGGGAGAGCCTTAGTGGATACTCCCAACCCAAGTTAAGATGTTTAGCCACACATGTTCATAGGAAGCATAACGACGTTACAAGGAGATAGATACATCAAGTTCCACAAAGTTGAGGAAAGTACAGTGAGATGGGAGTGTTAGATCTAGATGAGAGAGAAGAACATGATACAAATTAGTACTTATTCAGATCTAGATCCAAAAGTTTGATGGTGTGATGCTCTTCTTCTCTCAAAGAAGGTGGAGCCTTCAGTCTTTTTTCTCCTCAGCTTCCACCTTTGGAGATCCAAGATTGATTGGATGTATGGTTGGATATGCGTATGGAAAATGGCAACACTTCGTGGTACTATGAGATCTGATCTATGATCCCATGATTTGATAGGATGGGTGGGTGGCCTATTTATAGGCACACTCCACCGACTTAACCCCTCGACCGCGGTCAAGGTCTGGTCATGGGTGAAGCTCGATCGCGATCGAGGTTTCATTGCCATTATTTCCTCAGTTGAGGTCAGTTGAACCCCTTTCTCGGTCACAGTCTGGTTGACCACCTTATTTTTTTTTTGGTCACGCAAAAATCCTATTACTATGAAAAACCAAAACTTTGGGTACATAAAGCGCCCCTAAGAAAGAATAAAAGATCCCCAATCCCCACGCAGGGGGATAAAAAGAGATTCGACCAGAGAAACCTCAAAGCTGAAACAAGTCAGAGGGAGAGACAGAAGATACAGACCACATAGACTCAGCAGGAAGACAGAAGCTACATACATGACCAATAAATGCACCCACAAATACGCCCATATGAGACCATAGACCAGCTACCAAACACAATGATCTGACACCTCCTATCCCACTCCCAAACGAGGTTGGCCACCTTCTTGGGCGAGGATCGCGGTCAAGGTCAATTTAGCAGCCCCCTCGGTCGTGGTCTAGCTGGAGTGACCTTCTGTTAGGGCCACGGTCGAGATCGAGGTGTGCCTTACTTTGGAAAAGTCGAGGTCGCGGTCCCCATGTCGATCGTGGTTGTGAAGAGCTTGGGTGTGAATTGACTAAGAGCATAAGGTATTGGGGTGAACTTGGAGACCTTGAACGTGGCGAGATGGTCTTTGTTGGATGAATGAGTTGCAGTCAAGGTGATGATCGCAACCTGGGCTAGATAGGTACCTGAAATCGAGGGGGACGTGTGTAAGTGAAGTGTTTGACATAAGATGCTAAAATACTGGGGAAATCTAGCAAAAGATATTCTAGGGAAGGTATAAAATGTATGCAAAAAGTGCATAAAATAAAGTGTTATCACAAGGGCTCTCTACTTCACTCTCATAACCATATGCCCTATCTACACCAAGGTCAAAGAAAAGAAAAAGAAAAAAAATGCAAAAAGAAAATAAAAGATGCTCATGTTTAAGAGCATCTCAATAAGGAAAAGATGAGTGTGTAAAATCAATCTGAATCCTTACCGCAACCCTTTCTTCCTTTTGCATGCCCATGGATCTAGGAAACATCAAACCTAGCTCATTTTTCCCTTCTTTGCAGCCATGTGGGTTACTTAGTGTGGATGGACATATGAGATTTAATGCACGAATGTAAAACAACAAATTAGTCATTTTTGACCTTTGTTACCATGAAACGGTTTACCCGGAGTGATATGACAACCATATAGATTGATTGTGTTTTCTATGCTCTATATTTGAAGTTTGCAAGCTCATTGCTCTATCATGATTGGTTTGTGAAAGAGGAGATAAGAGAGGTGGAATGCATGTACCTAGTCATCTCTGAGCCCATTTAGTCAATATTCTTCTATTGCAATGCTTTTGTCATTTCTTGATTGTGGAAAAATTGCAGAGAATTTGAGTTGGAGCATACTTGAGGACAAGTATGTTTTAAGTTTGGGGTGGTGATTCAACCCTATTTTAGGACTTCATTTTGTGTCTAATTGCATTTTAATCACATCTATACTTGTTAGATTACATGTTATTTCCCTCAATATGCATATTTCTATCAAATGCACTTATGGAGTTTTTTTACATGTTTTATAGATACTTTGGCCACTACTTGATAGAATGAAGAGAAGGATGAGAATCTAAGGGTTTCTTTACCCTTGTAGGACCCTAAAGAGAGTCCAAGAGCTTCCCAAACCTAACCCAAGTGGTCAAGAGTCAAACCAAAGCAAGGACCATCAAAGATGAGCAAGTTGAAGGTCAAAGTACAAGGAATAAGCTCCAACACGGTCGTAGTACATGGCCATGGCCGTGGCACAAATGCCCTATGTCATAGTAAAGTGCAAGATTGAAGTTGCTTTCCACCACCACCATGGTGAACCACCACCCCTGTGGTGATCAAACTCCACCACCCCCAGGTGATTAGACTCCACCACCCTCGTGGTGATCAAGCTCCAGCATGCCCGTGGTGATCACCACTGCCGTGGCGTTTCATGTACAATTTTTTACCAATTCCCTGTGATTTTTAGCCCTTTTTCACCTTGCCCGACCCATACACCACGACCATGTTCCCCTACAACCACCACGGCTGTGGTGACTCACCACCCCCGTGGTGGGCATCAACCCTAGCCTATTTTTGCATTGCTTTACCTATATTGCCCCTACTTAACCCTAGACCCCTATATAAACCTTAGGGCGGCTGGAGCATGAGGTTGGCCACCCCTAGCTACCTTCTACCACATATTAGCTCCCAAATTTTGCATTCCACCCATTCCACTCTATTTTCTCCTCCATTTAACCCCATTTCACCATTTCCACCACCAAACCCTACTTTCCTAGTGTTTTTCCCCTATTCCGCCATCATCTTATGTCATAGCACCTTGGAGGAGAGAAGAGGACGTCTTGCAATAGCTAAAGTGGAGTAATTCTTCATCTACACCAACCTTCATGGCTTCTTCTACCTCTTTCTCCCTTCTTTTTGTATTTTGCATTGCTATGAGTAGCTAGGCCCCTTAGGTGGACTGTTTGGGATGGAAAATGTTACTTTGATACCATGTTGGGGGGGGAAATGATATGTAAACATTGTAATTTCATTTTCTAATTATTATGTTATATTTCTATCTCACTCTACATGAATTTCTTGTTGGTTTGTGCTTGAAATCACCTAGTATTTTAGGGAAATTAGTTATATGTGTGAATTTTAGGATTTGCTTTGAGGTCCAATTCTTGAATCCCTAGATAGTTTCCCATCCTCATACATTCTAATAAATTATCCTAACCCTAGTTGAGAGATCTAAGTAGCTAGTTCAGATGAATTTGGTGTGTTTAGCGTGGACCTTTCTCAAGGTTAGAATGTGGGTGATGGGAGGCTTAAAAGCTCACTTCCACTGCCATTACTAATCTCAACCCCTAATCATTCTAAAATCATCTAATCTAGAATGCTTACTTGAAGCATGCCAGTGATGTCCTAGACATATAGCACCTTATGCTATGATGTATGAGCTATGAGTTGTACGAACAACATGATAACATGAACATTCTCTAGATGGTAACATGTCTTAAGAATCATGTAAAGCAAGAAAGGTACAATGTCACCAAAGTGTTGTTTGAGTGTAAACTGACAGTGGGAGATCGAGTAGCACCTCATATGATATATATGATTTTGCATGTGGAGTGTTTTGGATTTCTCTTAGGTCAAGAGTTGACCATGTATATGATTCTACAAATTGTTCTATGAGATAATGAAGTTTGAAGCTCAAAGTGCAAGCAAAGCCCCCAACACGGTCGTGGTAACATGGAACGGTCGTTCTACAAATGAAGAAATCACAAGAAAAATCTCAGTTTTGAAGCAACTACAAAGTATACCCCAACACGAACGTGCCACGTAATACGGCCTTGCTGCGACCCTACAACACGGACGTGCCACACAACACGGCCATGCTGTGACCCTACAACACGGTTGTGCCATACATCACGACTGTGCTACCAGCTCCCAACACGGCCGTGCTACCAGCCAGCTACTTCCCCAAATCACCCCACATTTTTGACCATTTTAATTCACACGATTATTTTACCACACCACGATCATGCTCACCCCTACCCACTATGGTTGTGGTGATCCACCACGGCCGTGCTACTCACAAAACCTAGCTATGTTTTCCACTGCATTTCCCCCTTTACCCCTACTTGACCTATTGCTTCCTCCCCACCTATATATATGTGGGTGGCGGCTGGAGGCCAAGGCTGGACACCCAGAACTACCCTATAACCACTCTAGCCTCCCCATTTTGTCCTCCATCCATTCCCACCTCATTCCACCTCCATTTCACCATTTCCACCATCAAAACCCTACTTTCCTTCCATTTCCACCATACATCCATGCTATTCACCTACCTTGGAGGAGGGAGATCGAGCTACAGCTGCTAGGAGGTGGAGAAGGAGGAGTCTTCACCGAGCTCATTATGGATTTTCACTCTACTCATTCTTTCTCCTTTCTTTTTGTATTTTCCATTTCCATGAGTAGCTAGGCCCCTTTTGGTGGGTTGTTTGGGGTGTAAAATATTACTTAGATACCATGTTGGGGGAGTACAAGACTAACCAATCGATGTAGAAGACCATATATAGCAAGATTAATTATATCTTGGAAAAAGAGTCCATAAAGAGATATTGAGATTACAAGTTGGTGCAATTGGATTAACATCAACAAGATTAGGTCTCATTATTCATAATCATGGTGGTTGGATGTGTCACCCATATCTAGGTAACATATCTCCAACAGAGGTTTCCACATCTCAACTAGTCATGCGAGTTCATTATCAAGTTACACTATACATCATGGATTCATCTAGAACTTAGTGTTACACATCACAACTAAGATTAGGGGTCAAGATAAGGATCATTAGATCATTAAATAGGGTTGTCTTAAGATTTGAGCAAGCTTAGACAACATAAGAATCAACATAGTCAAAGTAGTCAATATCATGCAAGATTGTTATCATTAGAGTATAGATGAAGTATACTTGAGTTATGTGTCATAACAAACACCAAGATACTAATTTGAGATCATTATATAGCATGGGTGATCATTAGAGAAATTTTTTTCAAGAGACCATAACATTCAATTGTCAACATACATACTAGGTCATATTCTAAGTCAAGATTAGGAATTTAATCACCTTAGGGCACATGCATGATTCACAAGGTATTTCGATGAATAGAGGATGATAAGTTACTGATTTAGGAGTTCACATAATCAATTTATACGTAGAAGACCCATGGTTGAGTTAGGTTTGAGATTCAACATCAATGTATCTACAACATGCATGTTTCAAGGTTCAAAGCACCATATCAAAACAAATTAGGATGCTAGCATGGAAAAGTTATAATCTTAGTTCAACATCCTTCAAAAGTTACTATTTAGGTCAAGCATGAGGATTATAAGCACATTCAACAAGGTTAAGCATTAAAGAAGTAGACTCAAGCGTGAAAGCCCATTTTTAGGTCATTTAGGCAACATTAGATCATTTTAGAGTCCAAAGATATACATATTTCGAATCATAGAACCAAAAGTTACTCAAACTACTAATACAAGGCTTAACATCAGGTTTTGGGGCATAAAGAAGCAAACTTGAGCATTAGGTGGAAAAAACATGAAGAAAGAGATCAAAAGATATCAATTTTAGCAAGTCAATTAAACTACAAGTAGAATTGGGTCTTGAAACTAGTCCCATTGAAAAGATATTGTTCTCTAAATACAAATTGATATATCATATTGCCAAAATGGCCCAAGGATTGATGAGCCATGATATTTGTAAGGTTAGGGCATATTCATGAGAAAAAGAAGAATATACCTTGTACAAGAGAAGATGTGCATTGGATCAACGATCCATGGTTGGCGTAGAGCACCCCAACCCACCTTGGACAAGACTTGGCTCCAGACGTGCCTTGACCCGTGGTCAATGCCGATCGATGGGCCCAGTGACCCGAGCTGTAACTCTCGGGCCCACTGGCCAAGGCTCTAGTAGAGTTTCAGGAATGACGACTTTCCCCATAGCCTTAACTGCGTGCTTTGTCCTCACTCACGTGCATGCCAGGATCAACTTCCCAACAGGTCACCCATCCCATTACTACTCCAACCTGAGCACGCTTAACTATGGAGTTCTTAGTGATGGGCTCCCAGAAAAGGAGGTGCACCTTGGTGATATGGGTAGTCCAATCATTCCTTTTAAGAGTGTTTTATCCGAGGCCTCAAATCCTGGGATGTTACAATCTCCCCCACTTAGAATCTTGATGTCCTCGTCAAGGTTCAACTATAAGGCTTCATAATCTGACTTCATTTCAGTGCAGACCCACAATGGCCATGTACACCCAGCTCCCGACCACGGCTACCAATGCAAAGGTGGCTCCATCACCACAAATATCCCTTTCCAACATGCATGGACCGCACGACTCAAAGACTGGCATGCCACATGCCCATGTAGGTCCCACCTACTAGAGGGGTGATGGCTCTGATACCATTTGTAATGCCCGGGCCCACTGGACAAGGCTCTAGTAGAGGTTCAGGAATGACGACTGTCCCCACAGACCACCACTAGCCTTAACTGCGAGCTTTGTCCTCACTCACGCGCATGCCAGGATCAACTTCCCAACAGGTCACCCATCACAGTACTACTCCAAGCTGAGCACGCTTAACTATGGAGTTCTTAGTGATGGGCTCCCGGAAAAGGAGGTGCACCTTGGTGATATGTGTAGTCCAATCATTCCTTTTAAGAGTGTTTTATCAGAGGCCTCAAATCCTGGGATGTTACACGAGCGACCCACCGAAAGGAGAGGGGGAGGGATGAGTGGATCAAAAGAGTTGATTTTCGGCCCACCCTAGATTGTAGAGCCCGCAGTACTTCACTTTCATGAAATATTTCCCATGTAGGAGGCTGGAGCCACCATGGATACATGTCTCTGACGCTCCTAGAACACCTAGCAGCTATACACATGGGAGCCAGTGAGGTAGCCGGTCGACTTTGGCTCTGCATCGCAAGGCCGATTGTAGTCCAAGTGTGGGTTTATTGACCAGAGAAACATCCAAAAGGGCAAGAGACGATGATGCCACCATGGGTGGTTGGTGAAGAAAAGATCAAGGAAGGAGCTAGCGTGTGCGAATGAGCTCAAAAAATATGGGGGAAAGAAAGGGGGAAGCAAGGGGAAGTGAAAGGGGGCGCCAATTTTGCAAAACGAAGGGGAGAAAGGTGGTGATTGGGAGGAACAAAGCTTGGTTAGGTAATGGTAGTGCCACTTTTGCTTGTGTCCGTGTACGGAGGAAAGGGACATAATCCCGACCGTCGGTTGCAACTTAGATCTGAGGCATGACATATTTGAGGACTGGGATCCCTTGCTCTAGGATTTGGGCCTCATGATTGGTCCAAATCAAGTTCCACGGATTGTGGCTCCAAGTGGAAAAGGAAAAGTGGGCATCCTCCCCCAATCGGGCTGCGTGCCCACTTAGGCCCAATTAGGGTAAAAAACAAGCTAAAATATAATTAAAATAAGTAGTAGGTAGCAAAATTTCTGAGACTATAACTTGTGATATGATGGTCCAATAGAAGCAATTTTCGCACCGTTGGAAAAAAAGATCACAACTTGAGATACATTAGAGATCATGTTGGTGACATTGATCAGATTCAAAATAAATTGTAAGATGATGACATGTTAACTATTTGAAACTTGGTTTAGAAGAAAATTATGTTTCACCACATAATACATGCAAATAAGACACACCAATCGGGCATCAGAACATCATTAATCATGAAATTAAGGGATGGGTGAGGATTTAGTGCAAGGATAAAGTGCACATACATATATAAGGATAGGAAAAAGTACATGTTATCACACAAGGGACTTATTTCCTTATGGAGACCAAGGAAGGAGACAATACAAAAATTGAATCGTTAACATCAAACAGCTAGAGCTGAGTCGAGATTTGGAAAGTCCATATCTTAGTGTGATAGAATATAAAAGGCGTGTGATAAATAAATAAAGCAAACATTAGGAAATAAAAAATAGGAAAACATATATACTAGTATTTCCTTTTCATATTTAAATTGTGATATCTAGATTACCCAACTATTCTCAAATTGACACCCAAACTAAATGAGAACCAAGGAACATGATTTCATTGTTGGGTTTGGGTTTTGAAGTTTCCTATTATGAGTTATAATACAATTAGGGTTTATGATTATTAACATTATATTTATTATAACAATACATCATTATCATTAATATTCATTAATTAGAGTCTCATTAAATTAATGGTATATTATATTACAGAGATTTCCATATTTTGCTTATTTAACCTATTTAGTCTATTAATTCAATATTAACTCAGATGATGGAACATTATTCATATCTATGGACATGAAAACCCCAATTGTTATTCCAATTCTTGTATCAATCACATTATACCACTCACTAGGCATATCTGATTCATTATGTATACATTAATTAGCAAAGGAAACATATGTGACATATTTCATGAACTCACTTTCATGTTAGCACATAATTAGGTTATTAGGTCAATATGTGGGTATCATGATATGCAATGTAGCACTTAATGTGTTATATTTGTTTTAAAACCTATACATTTTATGGATTACCATTGAGTTATTCATGTTATATGCATTAACTATATCCTAATGTGTAACTTCATCCTTTTTTGGTTAAATATAAATAACCAAGCATTTTAATTCCTAAACATGGGATTAAGGTTTATAGACTCAAGATGCTAGGTTTGGGTATGTTACAACACTCCTGCTCTTAAAAGGATTTCATCCTCAAAATCTAAACATACATACATTATCAAACAACTACTCTTTACCCCTTAAAAGGTTTAATCTAATAATCCTAATTAAACAACTCTTAAAGATAGTGGGTTACATATGGATCTTTTAATTATGAACACTTTTGATGTTTATTTTGTTCATGAATCTAGATGACAAGTCATACCCACCTAGGGTTGAATTTTGGGTCCTTGTGTTTCTAACCTAATAACCCTAAGGTTCACAAGAGCATCCAAAAAGTCTTTGGGTACGGAGATCCACATTTTAGGGGACACACAAGGGTAGGTCAACTAAACCATTGGCACAAGCCACACTTTTCTTAGTCATCACTCCATACTCCAAAATTTAGGTTTAACATTTCTATTCTAACTAATTCTGGGGTTTTACTACAAAACTCATGTATGTCTTCATTGTGACTTAGTCTGAGAAAACATTGATGAAATCCATAAAATTTTTCTTTTTTACATATAGCAGTAAATGCACATTTTTTTGGCAATGAAATCTATATGACATAAAACAAAGATGAGTTCAAAATGAATTGTGAGAACCAAGTCACAATTTTCCATATATGATATCCTTATCAACAATTTTCTCATTCTCATGCCAAAATCCACCCTAACATTAGATCTTAACATCCAAAGAGATATGTCACCATTAACCTTTATAGTAGGGTAAGAGTACCAAAATCCTTATCTCATTAGGGTTTACTAATCAAAATTCTTATGTGTATCCATATCATTCTAGATCTTCATTTCAACATCTCATGTATGAGTTAGGTAAATTCTAGGGTAAACATCTCTCTTAGAGCGTGACTATGTAAAGTAAGGATCCTACTTAAGAATTTATAGGATAACATAGGAATCCTAATGGAGATAAATTGAAATAGTCAGATTCTGACCACCATGGTTTTATACCATCTTGTAAGGAGTGACACCTGAGAGGGGATCCACTCCTCACTTAATTTGAGGAATAAACCCATCTAAACCAAATACATTAACAAGTATCTTATAATAGGTGTATTTTTTCATTTCTCAAAACAATGGTATTTAAGATTAAAGTGTATATGCAGAAATAAATGTATTGTAAATATTCAATTATTTAAGATTACAAATTATCTTCCACTTGGGGTTACATGAAAGATACAACTTCAACAACTAGGCAGAGGGAAGTCCAAACGATCTCAAGTCTATCTCCCAAGAGTCAGCTTCTCTAATCAAAGTCCAAGTCATCATGTAGGTTCACTGTGTTCTTCACCTAGGGGTTGGAAGCATACCCCATAAGAGAAGACAAAGTAGATGTTGTCATCATAAAAGATGATATGTGCATAAAATATGAATTGAGAAATATTAGGTAAAAGGACAATATAAGTATCAAGGCTTCCCAAATCCAAAAAGATAGTGATTATTCAAATGGATATTAAGATAGTATATAAAGAACATAAAACAAAAAGAGATTTCTTGCCTTTTAAACAATGTCACAACAGTAATATCACAAAACATAAATAGTTGCATAGTGAGTAATAGTCAGACTAGCATATACTAAAAATTAGGGTAGGACTCCATATATTACATATAAAGGGATAGGAGGACTAAAACCTCAGTGCCATATAAATATGGATTTCGTAGGAGGACTGAAACCTTAGTGGATTGGAAAGAGGACGAAAACCCCAATGCATGGTAGAAGGATTAAAACCTCAGTGCCCAAAAATATAATATATGGTAGGAGGACTAAAACCTAAATGCATTTTCATGAGGACTAAAACCTAAATTCCCAAAAATATAGTATATTACGAGGACTAAAACTTGAATGCATTATAGTATGTGTGATGTTGCACATGCAAATTTACTAGGGGTAAAATATGTAGAGTTCACCTTTCACCACCTGTAAGTGGACAGATCTTGTCATAGTATAGTGCGGGATCGAATCCAAAGGACAATGTTTTAAGAACCACCTTATCAAAGTAACTAGTCAAGAACTAGTATTTATCAAAAGATTGATTTGGATTAATTAATTAAGGTTGCAAGAATGAAAAGATCTAGATTAAGGTTCTAGTTGTCAATGGATGAAAACACTAGGGTGGAATCAAGTTTCACTACCACTATCTGAATCTGCACATTCATTCAAATATAGACTTGTATGAAGAGATAGTTGGAGGTATGCAAGTTTCCCCTTTTGATGTTAGCAACTTGTATGAGTGGATTTCCATGTGATCTTGATGTCGTGTTACTTATAGATTATATATCCACTACTCCAGAGACTTCCCATCTGAAGTTCTCAACATGGAATCAACCAAAGATAATAGTATTCAATATTAAATGTTGAAGTTCTCATAGCCTAAGACAATATTAAATCACATAAAGTGGGTGATCAATCCATGAAACATGAATTAAACAATTAAAATATAATTAAAAGAGTTCATACAAGACTGGAATAAGACTGAAAATGCAAGAAACATGTACCAGGGTTAGTCCACACACCCTAGTGAAAGGAATACTCATCCACATAGTGAGATCAATACAACATAAGAAATAAGAAGGCGTAATAAAGCCAATAAGGAGTGGCTCAAGTGGTTAAGCACGACGTCCCCTAACAAAGGGACTCGAGTTTGAATCCCAGTTGCCTTCATGGTTTACCACCCTCACATGCATTAGACCTATGCCACAAGTGTAGGAGAAGGGAATAGAATGCTTCTCTTAATCCCAAGGAGGTGCAATCATTTTCATGAAAGCAAGCAGGAAAAGGCACATCTTGGTGTGTGATGGATAATCTTCTTTCTTCTTCTTTCTTGGGTATAAACCCTGGCTTATGGGGATCATGTAGGTGATGGGACAATGATTTTGGATCATGGATGGGACTGTTGTCAAGGAGTGGCTGCTTTCTATTTGGTGGCAGCTAGGGGTATTAATAGGTATGGTGGAGGTGAGGAGATACAACGGTCTATGGAAAAGCAACTTGGTAACCTATTTACTCACTTGGTCAATCTTCCTTCCTTGCCACAAAGGTCAAGGGAGAAAGAACCAAGGGAATACCAAAAGGGTGAATCACAAGGAGTCTGACTTGCCTCTTCTGTGGTTGTATGATGGGTAACTATAGGCCTCCATACCTGGGTTCTAGTGGTTGGATTTATGCCACGTGTACAGCTGAGATCATTGCTCGACAACTAAGCAACATGGGTGAGGTTGATAGGTAGATCTCGATAGCAGGAACTCGATAGATAGAGTTTTATAACAAGATCTCGATGAATACAACTCGAGGGTAGGAGATCGATTGTTGGAGGTCGATTAAAGGATCTCGATAGTCGGTGGTGGATAGCAAGAGCTTGATCATTTAAGATGATAGTAGGAGATTGATAGAAAGAGGTCGATTGTCAGAGCTTGATTGGAAGGTCAATTCCTAGAGCTCAATCGATGAAGATCGATAGAATGAGATCAATAGACTCAATAGTCAGAGTTTGATAGACATGGCGTGATAGTCATAGGTCGATAACATGAGCTCGATAACCAGAGGTCGATAGCAGGAGGTCGATAGTAGGATTGGAGCAAAATTTGTTGATCAATTTAGCTTTTGAACATGCTCAAAATTCATTTTGGTATCTACAAGGCCTCATTGGTGCAAAAAGATAATACTCAAGACCTATATGAGGAGTCAAGAAAAGTATCAAAATCCTACAAGTTAACAAAAAATCTAAACACAATGGAACGAAGTTATTTCTAGTGAAAACTAAGATATTTGAATACAAAATTGGTCTAAGAATGCAACTAAAATTGGGATGAATATGCATTCATCAAAATTCCCCAGGCTTAAACATTGCTCATTCTCGAGCAACACAAAATCTAAAACAATCACCAAATACGAGCAACAAAAAATTTGAAACAATCACCAAATAAATACTTTTAGTCCATGTGATTGCCTTATTTTCCCATCATGATGTCTTCCTTACCACGTAATATGGTTGATATGTCATAACTTCATGTGATCATAGAACACATATTTCTATATCTTCATTTCTAGTTTTGTTTCCCAACAATACTTCCTCATCACTACCCCAACATCAAGCATGTCAACAAGTTTCATGAGAGTTCAGAGAGACCCACAAAATAATTAATATGCACATGAACCCACACTGGTGTATGTCAAGAGAGTGGTAATTTTTTTTAGCATTCATTGTGTCCATAGGTATTAATGGAAGTGAATAGGGGTATGGAAGGAAGAAGAAAATGTCTCCTCTACTCAACTCAAGATTGCATTTTATTTGTGCGAATAAATCTATCATAACATTTTTCTTGTTCACATTGGCATCTTTTCTTTATTTGATGGTACACAACTATTACAAATCAAGGCATATGGAAAAAGTGGACAAAAGAAAAAGGGGGTGTGCCACCCTGAAAGTTAGGGTTTTGCACATTCTTATGGATTTTTATTTCTTTTTGGTGCAATGGAAGGTAAACATATTTAGGACGAAGTGTAGAAGAGAGTTTGAATCATCATGCAACTTTATTTACAATTTAATGCACCCAATTGTTCTCCTTATCATACTACACTCAAATAATAAATTAAAGAGGGGGAAAGTTGTGATTTCATACAATTGTTTCACAAGTTAGTAGGAAGAACAATGTGTTTGATCTCTCTGAATTCCTTAAGAGCTTACCCTATTTTCTAAGGAAACATGATATTTGGATTCATAGACCACAAAGGATAATTTCCAACCATTGGTTAGTTTCAAAAATTGGTCCTTTTGAGGCATTTCTCTGAATAAGGGGGTTTAATGATGCAACCATAAAAAAATGAATCTAAATTGGCTAGATAATGCTTTAGTTATACTAAAATGGAAATATTTAAATTTTTTTTGTAAAAGTGCAAGAATTGAATCTAAAGTGAGAAATAGATAGGTGTGGGCAAAAAGTAGAATACATACCATGCACTTTAAGAAGTGGGACATGATAGTAGACCCACTCAATGATACAAAGCATGAGACATGAAAAGTTTAAGTAGCAAAAAACATAACTATTTGCAAAGTTACAAAATGTTCTATATACATAAGTTTCTCACCCCAAGGGTAGTACATAACAATTAAATTACTACATTTAATTTCACAATAGCCCCAGTAGCAGAGGAAAAAAAGGCTATCTCAATATGTCCTTATTTTCACTAATGAGCTCACAATCATCCTGATTCTCTGTTCTATAAAAGACCTACAACTGGATGGAGGGAACACCTGGAAAAATAAGAAAACAAGATATGTATCAGCAAAAGTTGAATATGCACACTTAACAATATTTTGGGCATTTAAATGGGTTAAAAGAGCAAAAGAGATATTCCCATAAAGATGAGAGTCACAAAAAGATAAGTAAGTTCCAACAAGAGATGAATCAAGAAAATGAATTCTAAAATAAAGAGGCATATAAATAAACAAGCGGGATAACACATCTTGCCATTAACTATTCACAATATCACAACAATCATAATTGTTTGCATGAAGCTATATATTGACTAAAGATGACTATAGTAGGGATAAGACACCACTGAGTCATTGGCGTAAGTAAAATGGGTGGAAAAGCACACCCTAGGAGGAAAAACATGCATTTGTACTAAAAAGGTAGAAAAGCATACCTCGGACGGAAAAGGATGCCCTAATGGTTACACATAAGCATCTACGATTGTTATCTAGCCAAATTATCTAACATGCGTAAATAGAGTGGCAAGATAGTAAGAATTCACCATTCACATTTCTAAGTACAAACAACAAAGCAGGTGGGTTCATATACCCAAGGCAACAAAATATTCATCAAGCATTATGGAATCAGATAATTGAATATTAGGAAATAAATAATTTGCAATATGGTTGAATAAAAGGGGAAAATATTCCAAAGATGCCTCACTGTAAGAATATTTAAGTCAAATTATGTTCAATATTACATAGGAAGGAGTACATACCTTATCTTCACAGTTAGCCCTATTCCTAGGGGTGAGATTTATAGTTCATCTTTACCAACTTAAAAGTATTTTATACACGCATTAGTCCACAATTATCCATTCATAATTGACAATAAATCTAAACCTAGAGTCGGCTTTCTAATGTCAAGTTAGGGTTTCAAATACCATACGTTTTTGTCATTATTAAATAAGGTTAAAATTTCAAATATCACTTATTTATATTCATACTCGAGCTTCTTTCCTTCCTTCACCATTTAGTTCAAATTGAACTTTGTCTCAATAAGTTTCTTTTGAGTACCTTGTTATCTTTAATATAGGTCAATCCATGTAGTCATACATTTTAGATCTATTTTGTATTTCTAAATTATACCATCATCTATACTATATAGGTATGACATGTATGTAGATATCCAAGCCTTCAATTCTCAAGTGACAAGTACTAAAAAAGTAGATGGACTATGTGGAACTGTCATGATGTGCTAAATGATAAATGTGTTTGATTATCTTATAGTCTCCTTTGGAATAAATCTATTTTAGAACATGCATGCCTTACTAATCATTGATGCACATACACTTATATATATATTTGTGTGTGTGTATTATGATGATAATAAAGGTTCCATAGATTACATAATTAGATAGTTGTAACTAGATTACATCTATATCAACAAATTTCTGGTAGATCAATTAGTTTTGAATATAAATATTTAGTGGATGATACAAAATTTGGGACCTTTTGTCAGCTGATATTAACACAAGGTTAATTGACCATGTATATTTTATTTAGTATTCCTTTCGTCTTTCCTAGATATATATTCAGTCTTCTAATTATATATTAGTCACTTCATGAAATAAGGAAATATAACATGATCTTATTGCTCTATATGAAATAAGGAAATAATTTATTATATAAAACTAAATTATTTACATGTATAATTTTTATATTTAGGTTTTCATTATTAATTAATATGTATCTTAAGGTCTGAAATAAAATAATTGTGTAACGTACCCTATTGTGACAGGATCTACGATCTTCCTTGATCAATATTTGTGATGAGCCTATAAGGTATATGGTGATCCAAACTCTCTCTCTCTCTCTATATATATATATATATGTATATATATGTATATATATCATACATGTCATGAACGTAGATGTCTGAGAAGGATCTTCAGCACCGTGGAAAATATTGAGTGTTCATGGAAAGGTCTTGACTTTAGTGGAACCAATGAGTTGATACTATCACTTTTAGACAGTGTGTTGGTGAAAATAGAGCAGGAACCATGGAAGATGTTTGAAGTGCTAGATGCCATGAGGATGGGAAGCAACTACAAACTGAGGCAGGTCAGTGTGATGTTGTGGTGGTGTTGTGTTGGATAACTGTAGGTGATTGAAGTGTAGATCGACCATGGTTGCAAGAAAATTGAAGATGATGGTGGAAACATGCTTGTGGAGAGACGAAACTACTAACATATACAACCCTCTTGGAAAAGAGGAAGAAGGTCATGTGGGGAGATTTGTTGCTAGTGAGGTGAGGTCAGCGGCGTCTGGTCTATACCAAGTGATGAAATCCATAGGTCTACAGTGATGGTGATGATGAGGGTGCCAGTTTCATCAGATGGTGATGAACTTAGATGGAGTTGAAGAGGGGAAATTCCTAACAAAGGTTGTAGTAGGTTGTGCTGATGGTCTAAAGAGAGGTCAATCAAAGTCGAGGTAAGCTATAGGTGGTTGCACTCTGCCTGCTGGTGAGGATGGATGAAGTGTGCACCTATCATAGTGGTCTGGTTATGTGGTGAATGTCAATGCCAGTGGCGGCTACTTCCTCAGGCGACGATGATTCCCTATAGTCATGGTTGTTGAGTGTAAAAGAAGAGGAATGTTGGGTCGCTAGGGTTATCTATGTGGGGAAAGGAGAGGAAAAGATACATGATAAAAAATAGGAGAGGGATGTCAGAATGATGAGGTAGAGGAGGAGGAGAAGCGGTCGATGCCACATCTTTTCCGTGTGATAGGCTATCTGTTTGAGGCCCTGGTCTCAACCTCAATGAGGAGTGTTACTATATGACTATAAATAGGAGCTTGACTATTTATTAGAACAAAATAACTTATCCATTTATGTGATAGTCATACGAGGCAATTAAAACCTGATTTAACATAGGCCCATTCATTTCTATTAAATTGGGGGAGTAAACAAAATCCAATTTATATGATACTTGACATGTAGGATAAGTAGGATATGAGGAACCCAATTCTAATTTTAATTTATTAAATGTATTTCTTTAGATATTTAAATATTAATTTATATGTATAACATTACTTTTATCAGTTAAAATTAGTATTCATTTAGATTATCACATTAGATTTCAAATCAATCAATTGGTGGTTTAGAATAATTGATCCTACAAATGAACTTATTTGGTTATTTTATTTTGTTTTTTTTACATAATATTATTTAGCCATTTAATGTGATAGTCACACGAGGCAATTAATTCTTGTTTTAACATAGGCCCTTTCATTTCTATTAAATTGGGAGAGTAAACAAGATCCAATTGATCAAAGACATGACATGTAGGATAATTAGGATATGAGGAACTCAATTCAAATGTTTAGTATTTTCTTTATTTACATGTAGCTTAACTAGTTAATTTATTTATTAAATGTACTTATTTAGATATTAAATATTAAATTATTTTTCTAACATTACTTTTATCAATTAAAATTAGTATGGTTTTTTTTAGGATGGAATTAGTATGGTTTTAGATTTTAACATCAGATTTCAAATCAATCAATTGGAGGTTCAGAATAATTGATCCTCAAAGGAACTTATTTGGTTTATTTATTTTGTTTTTTTTTTAAAATAATATTATTTATACATATATGATTTTATTTGATTTCTGATTTAATCTAATTGAAGGCAAAATAATTTAATACTCATATAACCAAGGATCAACCCAAGGAAATGGAAATTGAACTATATACTTAGATTTGAGTATGTTACAACACTCCACCCCTTAAACAGGATTACGTCCCTAAAATCCACACAATTATAACCTAGATTACCAGTGTGGCTAACATCAACCATTTGTGATCTCTCAATCTAGACATTTACCATATATGATTAGTACAACTTTTAGGTTTTCCAATTAATGCCCATTGTATCCATCTTAGAAAGGTTTAAACATCCTAATTAGGGGTAGTTGTAGTTGTGTGACTTTTTTTATTGGTTTACCTAAAAGTACCCTAATACATTCATCATTAATTTTATACATTCCTAAAGTCAAATTACTCTTTTTTTACTAAGGTACAAGACTCCACCTATTAACATGATCAATCTATGAGATGACTAACAAATTAAAGGCATAAAATGGGGTAGATTGACTAAGTCATACAATTCCAAAATTCTTACTCTTTTTATGATCTTAGGTCTAGGGTTTCAGGGATGGCCTAGCTAGTTAAGGGTGTCTTGCTAAGGGGTTCCTTAATAATTCAAACATTATGAAGTGGTGACTTGGTTCATGAATCCACCGATGAAATACATAAAACCTTTTCTTTTTATATACATATAGTATAATAATGTATATATGTTTGACGATGAAAACTCTTATGATGTGAAACTAAAAAATTGGTGCCAGATTCAGTGAGAGAAACAAGTCAATCACTTTTCACCATGAATTATTAGGTCATGAGATTCTAAACCTCCAAGGGTCTACAACGATGTTTTGTAAACATCTCTAACTCATACCATGATGTCATTTCCTACTATATATCTCTTGCTTACTTCACATGTCATATACCATTTAACCTTAAACGTACTCAATCCTATCACTTTATACATAACCTCAACTTGGGACATCAAGAAGTCTTCAACTCACCTAACCCTCACAATAAGAAATTAGGGTTTTCCAGACTAGGGGACTATATGAACATCCAAATCTTGGTGTTGCTAGGTATGTATATATATCCATTTACCCTAAGTGAATTATGTAGTTAGGCTATCAACATTGTGAAGGTGGTATAGATGAATTCATAAGGATTTCCTCCCGGTAATAAACATGCCCTCAACTAACCATAGTGTTTTTGGAAATTGGACCTCATGTAAGGTAGCTTCCAGTCCCCTTTGAAAAGAAGTTCTGCAAAACTATACTAAAATTATTAGATTGAGAGAAGACATTCGTTACAATAAATGAATTACATCATAACTCTAAAGCATATGTCAAGGTTCAACATTGTCCATCCATAACACTTCATACTCAAAAGGAATGCTTGAAAGTCAACAAGTAACATGGTTTATTGTGGGAACTAGGGTTAAACCTCGCTATGAGTGTTCAAATTAGCCTACATACCATAGTAATCACACTACCTCCTAGGAAATAGGAGATGGGAATTATTCACTACAACATTCAATTCCCCATGGTGACATTTTCACCTCAATAAATAAAATAGGGGTGAATAGGGTTACTAAAGACTAAGTCTTAATCATATAAATAGGTTGTGGATTAGAAGTAACCAAATTAGTTAGGGATTGCAATCCTATTTGACATTCCAAAACTCATGGATAGGAACAAAAATAACCCACATAGGATTAATTAAGTACCTAATTAAGGAACAACTTAGGATAACTTGAAAGAGTCAAGTCACCAACTTCTTAGGCTCTAATACAATTATGTAAGGAGTGGGACCAGATAGTGGGCCCACTCATTGATACTTAACATGAGCTATGACAATTTTAAGCAGTGGAAAACATAATTATTTGCAACGTTAAAAATGTTATATATACATAAGTTTCTCACTCTAAGGGTAGTAATGAAATTACTACATTTAATTTCATGAGAGCCCCAGTAGAAGAGGGAAACCATGCTATCTCAAGTTGTCCTTATGTTCACTGATGATCTCACGATCATCCAGAGTCTATGTTATATAAAGCACCTAGAATTGGGTGGAGGGAACACCTAGAAAAATAGGAAAACAAGATATGTATCAACAAAAGTAGAATGTGCACATTTAACAATATTTTTGGCATTTAAATAGTTTAAAGAGAAATAGAGATGTTACCATACAAAACAGAGTCATCATAAGATAAGCAAGTTCCAATAAGAGATATACCAAGAAAATGAATTCCAAGAGACTGAGGCATATAAATAAACAAGTGAGAAAATACATCTTGCCATTAACCATTCACAATAACACAACATTCATAATTGTCTCCTTGTATCCATCTTAGGAATTGTATAAGCCCAAAGTGTGTCATTCAACTTGTGATCACAATCCTACCTTGTCCTACCGAGTGTATTTTTGAGAATGGCTTTGATTTTGTGGTTAGAAACCTCCACTTGACCACTCTCTTTTGGGTGATTTGGAGTGGCCACTCAGATGGAAACACCATATCTAGGAAGGGGTATTTCAAAGTTGCGCTCGATGAAGTGTGATCATCCATCAGAAATGACAATGTGTGGGACTCCAAAGCATGGGAATATGATATCTTTGAACATATTTATGACTGGTTTGGAGTCATAAGAAATTGTGGGTATGTCTCAACCCACTTGGAAATATAATCAACTGCAAGGAGGATGTATGATAATCCATAAGAGGAGAGGAATGCACCCATGTAGTCCACACCCTAGATGTCAAAAATTTCCACTTCTTGCTAGATATTGAGGGGAATCTCACCCCTTTTAGAAATATTGCCAGATATTTGGCATTAATCACATGGCTTTACAAAGCGATGGGAATATTTGAAGATAGAAGGACATTATAACCCACATTGGAGGACCTTGAATGCAATCTTTTTAGAGCTCATGTGGCTCCATTTAGTCTTGAATGACATTCTTTAAGAATAAGAGGAGCTTCCTCTTAAGAAATGCATCAACGATAAAGACTATTTGATCATAGTTGGAACAAATATGACTCATCCCAACAGTAATAATGAATATCTGACATGAACTTCTTCTTCTTAATCCTTGTACAGTCTGGATGAAGAACTCTTACAGCTAGATAGTTTACTAAGTTAGTGTACTGTGGGGTGAATGTGTTTACTCTTAGCAAATGGTCATAAACCAAAGATTCATTAATGGGAACTAGGTCAAAATCTTGAATATGCAACTGGATAAGGTGATCAACAACATTTTTAGTTCCTTTTTTTCCATGATTTTCAAGTCAAACTCATGCAGCAAAAAATTCTCCTGATCAATATGAGCTTTGCGTCCTTTCTCAAACACCAAATTTTTATAGTAGTATGATCAATATAGATAACAACTTGTGAGTCAATGAGATAGGAACAAAACTTGTTGAAGGCAAAGACAATGGCAATAATCTCCTTTTCTATAGTGCCATAATTCTTCTATGCATTGTATAGCATCTTGCTATCATAATAAATGACATGATGTTTCTTATCAACACACTTCCCGAGAGTTTCTCCTATGACATAATCAATGGTGTCACACATGATATCAATGGGGAGAGACCAATCTAAGGCACAAATGATTGTTGTAGATGCGACAACTTCCTTTAGGGTGTTAAATCTCATCTTATAATTAGAATCAAAGATGAATTCAACATATTTTTGGAGAAGACCTATGAGAGGCTTTGTTATTTTGCTAAAATCAGGTATGAACCTCTTTTAAATTCCTACATCCCCTAGGAATGCTCTCACTTCTTAGATAGTGATTGGAGGAGATAGTTTGACCATTTTCATATTTGCTTTGTCATCATTGTTGCCTCTAAAGCTTAAGCAATGCCCTAAAACTATGCCCTCCTTCATCATGAAGTGGCATATTCCCAATTAAACACAAGATGTGCTTCTTCACATTGTTCTAGGACCATGGAAAAGTTATGTAAGCATGATTCAAAGAATCTCCATAGACTGATAAGTCATCCATGAAGATTTCCATTATTTTCTCGAAAGTCTGGCAAAGATAATGGACATGCAACACTGAAATGTGGCTGATGCATTGCATAGTCCTGAGGGCATCTTGCGGAAAGAGTATGTGCTAAAAGGACACATGAAGGTCATTGTAAAATAGTGAAATCACCCCTTTACTAAAGATTTGAAAAATAAAACATCCATTTCAAACACACTAGAAAGGTATGTTGGAACATGTGTAAAATTTTTAAATCTTATATAATGGTATTTAAAAGACCAAAGAGTATAGCAATGAAACAAAAGTGATGACAATATTCAACTTATACAAAAGTACATCATCATTCTCCCATATAGGGTTTACATGAAAGATACACCATAAGGATATAGATAGAGGGAAATCTAAACCATAACAATTTTGTATCCAAACATCAACTTCATGAGTTAGGTCCATGCTGAAAGCCATGTACTCATCCTAATCCTAGGCTGGTCCTCCATGCTCCTATTGCGCACTTTGATACTAGGCCTGGATGGTTGGGACATCACCCAACAAGAGAAAGAAACAAGGTATGTGTCAAATAAAAAACAAGGACAAGATATAAATAACAAAACATATTATGTGGGTAAAGATTCAACTATACTAATTAAAGAGGGTCAAGAGTATGAGGCATAACAAGATACCTGCCAAAATATAACTTATTAATAATGAAGCATGCAAGATTAAAAGTATGGCTTATTGTATAAAGCATGGCTAAGGCACCTACCAACCTCAACCTAAAATAAATGAAGGGAGAATTATCACATACCCAATCATCTACAAAATATATATAAAAGTGGGGAGAATTATCACATTCCCCAGGGCAAATTATCACATGCCCAAAAGTATGGATTCCTAATATAGAGGTACACTACTTTAGCTAATAAGTCATTAAACCATCATACTCGAAATAAATCACATGGAAAGATTAAGCAACTAGTAAATAGTGATATGGTAGGGGTTACAAATATGAATAAAAGGTTTAAGTCCATGCCAACAAAATGCCCAAATTAAGGTGTAAGAATGAACATACCTATTTTATTGAGTTCAATTATCAACTTTCACCACTTTTAGAAAATCCAAGTTCAATCTTTGCCTATTTCAAGTTATTCACATAGATTAGGGTTTTGAAGTCCATATAAGTGTTTTGAAACCCTAATTCTAGACCTTTTTAGCAAGCTCAGATTTTAACTCTAAAAATCTCACCAATCGACTTATTTGGGCATATCCTAGATTCTTAACAAAATCAAACAAATAATGGATCATTAGATGTGAAATCTAATTTGGAACATGTGGGCAAAGAAATCATGTGAAATGATCATATGTGGAGTGAGAAAATGGGATTCAAAATTCACCAAAACCGCATCACCTTCTGTTTTGGGGTGTGAGGTTGAAGATACACAACTACTATTAAATTGTTGATGCAACAACTTAGATTGTATGTGCTAAATCAAAGAAATCATAACATTTAAATGTTTCCAAATCCAATTCGAATAAAGTGTGAATGTGATTAATTACCTATTTTCTCTTTATTCAATTTTAGGTTCAAACGAACTCCAAATTAATTGAAATTTAACACCTAAGCTAATTTGAGTATGTAGAATCCGGATATGTAATTAGATTTTCCTTTTAAAGACTCTAAATATTTAATTGAATTCATTTAAAGTAAATCACATTTTCTCTTTCTTATCACATTAGAGACTACTAGAAATCATCAATTAATGTGAAACTTCACCCTTAAATAAACCAAAAAATGTGGAACATGAATTGGATGTTAATTTTATCCTTTAGAATTATTTTCTCATTATTTAATATTTTGGGCTTTTACATATTTTGTCTCTCCTAATCTACACATGTATATTATAGATTATCCAAATTACATGAAAATTCACCCAAAGGCTATTTTTAATGTGTAAATTATGAATCTAAGATTAGTTGTCACTTTTAGAGTCATTTAATATTTTATTTGATATTTTTGTAGAAAACTCATATCTTCTTTTCCGAATAGAATTGATATAATTATTATCATCTTAAAACTATGAAACTTGGTATCCAAGACAAATCAAACTCAGAGCAAACAAATCTCAAGTTATCTTTAACCAATTAATATTCCTTTTATGAATTTTAGCCCATTATCCAATATTATCACTATTTCTCATATTAACTAATTCAATATCACACTAACATGTTTAAAGTATTATTATTCATTCCTTTTTTTCTTCCTTGCTCCAAAAGGCTAAGGAACATTCTAGAAAGAATCTATTTTATCATTATCTCACATAAGTGGTAAATTTGCATCTTAGACCCTTATTTAAAATATTTACAAGGTATTTGTGCATAAACCCATACATTGGCATAATAGGTGATCAAATTCACCCCAAATCACTAATAATTCCACAATATCAACATCAAGGACAAAAGGGATAGAAAAGATAGAAAAAGCATGGGAAAAGGGATAAATTGAGAATATATCCAGATTTTAGTTTGTTACAACACTCCACCCCTTAAAAAGATTTCTTCTCCAAAATATCAAGTAAAGAGGGAAGTGTGAGTACATAACATCTCTTCTTTAAACAAACCACAAAATTTCCACAAAAACTTTCATTGACTCAAACTCCTTGTTCTACAACTGCTTAACTTGGGAGTTCACAAACTTCACATGCAATTCCTCATAGGCCATGGGTCACTAAAGGTTTCACTTTTAATATTTCTTTTCATGTGATATAACATAACTAACATTTTCTTATTAGCATTATATTTATTAGGATACTATATTATCGTTATTATTCTATTAATTGTATCCTATTATATTCACATTGTTTCCAAAAGAGTTATACTTCATTATTATACACAAACCCTGTATATATTTCTTATTTATCTCATTAAGAGTTTTAGCACAATTAGAGGTTACTCAATTATCTCCATGTGAATTAATATATTTGACCATTATCCTTAGTAGTTTGGATTTAAACTCCATTATCCTCATATTATCATCACATTGAATTATATCATATTATTTTACATGAAATAAGACATTTTATCCAATTTGTTATTAAGTATACAATTAATCCAAATAATGTCACAATAATTACTTATATGTAAAACATTGTCATATTGTCTCATTACTTTTCTTACCCACAGTAATGTCATCAGTAATAATTTAGTCATATTTATTCACTTCTACTTATTGATTATTCACATTTATATGAATCCATTTACTTCTTATCCATATTGGTCATTATATGATTTTAGTGAACAAGGTGGAACATATTAAATATTAATGAATTATTTCACATACCAAGTCATGATTAGGTCACTAAATTAGGTGTGTATTAGAGAACAAGGTGATATGCATTGCATATTGATGACTATATATATTAATCTATGATTAGGTGATTATATACCATTTATGTGTATCAAATCATGTTATCTAATTATGACACCTAATCTCACTAATGTATCATGATATTCATTAAGGATGTATAGGTTAAGGTTAGATGAGTACAGCTTAGGGTTTAGATCAACATGATCATTATACTTATACCTTCTTAGCATGTGTTAAATCCAAGATTAGGTTACATTTATTTCACTCATCATAGCATTAGGGTTTATTGGTTCATGACATGGTCGACATCTTGTGTATTTAGGATTAATATTTAAATTGCCCATATTATGTGCATTAGGTATTCATTAGGGTTCAAACATATGAGCTATTCATTAGATGACTATTATATGTTTATTAAAACATGTCAGAATATAACTATAACTTGTTTGGCCAATTCTAAGGATCCAAGCACACTAACCTTCTATTCATGGAGTTAGGGTTTCTATAGTCAGAGAAGATAGATTTTGGTACGATAAGGACTCCATCCCTAAAAAGGATTTTGTCCTCAAAATTGGAATATCCAAGATCTATCAAGGTACTACTACTATCCCTCCACCCCTTAAAATATTTGACCTACCAAGTCAAACTAAAACTATAGGTAAAGGGTTAATCTTATAAACCTTGTATAAGATCTATCACTTGATTGCTTGCTAATCACCAAACTTCAAATTATAGGTTCTAGAGATAGACTACCCAAACATGTGTTTCTATGGAACATAAGGGAACCATATTGTGTAACCATCCACAAACAAGTCATAAGGTCAACATATAAGGTTCTCAAAGTATCCAACATAGATTTCTAAGACTACTATGGCCTATAGACATGCTATTTTGGACAGTCGATATCAGCTCAGGCTAGGTAGGTATCATACAAATATGGGAGTCCTCATAAACCGAGCTAGTGGCTTGAAGGAAAATCTTGCCAGCCCCCAAACCTTGATCCTTTCTAGACACCTTTGCTTTAAACTTATGCCCTAGTAGATACCTAACAGGCTCATCACATAAAGGTTAACTAAACACATTTATAATGTGGAACTCTTATGATCCTAAATCAGCCTTTCATCATCTCATGAAAAACATAGGTCACTAGGGTGAACATCTTAACTAGCGATGAACTATGTAAGGCAAGGGTTCTAACTAGGGAGACAAAATTGAAATAGTAAGATTCCAACTACCATGGACTCTGATATCATTCTATAAAAGAGTGAAATCACCCCTTTACTAAAGAATGGAATGATAAAACATCCATTCCAAACACACTTACAAGGTATGTTGGAAAAGGTGTAAAATTTTCAAATCTTATATAATGGTATTCAAAAGACCAAAGAGTATAGAAGCGGAATAAAAGTCATGACTATATTCAATTTATACATAAGTACATCATCATCCTCCCACATGGGGTTTACATGAAAGATACATCATAAGGATCTAGATAGAGGGAAATCTAAACCATAACAAGTTTTTCTACAAACATCAACTTCATGAGTTAGGTCCATGCAGAAAGCTATGTACTCCTTATCCTAATCCTTGTCTAGACCTCCATGCTCTTGTCGCACACTCTAATACTAGGCCTGGGCGGTTGGGACATCACCCAACAAGAGAAAGAAACAAGGTATGTGTCAAACAAGAAACAAGGACAAGATATAAATAACAAAAGATATTATGTGGTTAAGATTCAACTACACTAAAGAGGGTTAAGAGTATGAGGCACATTACAAAAGATACCTGCCAAAATATCACTTATTAATAATAAAGCATGCATGATTAAAAGTATGTCTTATTGTGTAAAGTATGGTTGAGGCGCCTACCAACCTCAACCTAAAATAGATGAAGGGAGAATTATCATATTACCAATCATCTACAATATATATATATATATATATATATATATATATATATATATATAAATATAAGTGGGGAGAATTATCACATTCCCCAGGGCGAGTTAACACATGCCCAAAAGTATGGGAGCCTAGTACAGAGGTACACTACTTTATCTAATAAGTCATTAAACCATCATGCTCAAATCAATCACATGGAAAGATTAAGCAACAATATAATAGTGATATGGAAGGGGGTACAAAACCCAAGCAAGTAATGAAGTAAATGTTCTAAAAGAGAAAATATAGGAATAAAAGGTTTAAGTCCATGCCTCATTGGGAAATTAGGGTTCGGATAACAAAATGCCCAACTTAAGGTGTAATAATACACATACCTCTCTTATTGAGTTCAATTATCAACTTTCACCACTTTTAGATGATCCAAATTCAATCTTTTCCTATTTTAGGTTATTCAGATATATTAGGGTTTCAAATTCCATAAAAGTGTATTGAAACTCTAATTCTAGACCTTTTTAACAAAGATCAGATTTTGACTCTAAAAATCTCACCAATCAACTTATTAGGCTTTTCTAATCAAGAAAATATATTTTGATGTTATTTTTGAAGTTAATATGTTAAAGTTGTGATTTTTAGGGATTTTATGCATTGAATTCATTATCTAAAAATCATCTTTTGATAAACCTTGAAATCATGCATTGAAACCATTTTTATTATAAAGAACACATTTTTTCAATTCCAAAACATATTTTTACTTAATTTGTGGACAAGAAAATTAAGAGATATGATTTTTGCAAAATGAGTCAATCAGAAAATTTGAAAAATCCAACTTAGCAATATAGACGAGAGGGAAAGGAAGAGAGGGCTTGAGTCCGCATGACTTGGCCCAATCATAGGAAGCCAAGTCACCAGTCAAAGGCCATGTCACCCTCATCTAAAACAAAATAAAACCAGGACAAAAGACCTTCATGCCCTCACATAAGAATCAAAAGAAAGTAGAGAGTAGGAGGGGCAAAATGGGGAATCGTCAAGGGGGATTCATCCCTCACACACGCCCATGCCATGGCTAGCAAGCAACAAGCTACTAGCATGGCCAAATTGGTAAAATATTCTAGGCTCGACTATTTGAGAAAATGATAGTCGAGAAAGAAAGAGAAGAGTCTCACAGACCTATCTAAGTGAGTAATTGAACCAAGATGATGAGGAGAAAAAATAATGGCCACTGCAAATCCAAGTGAAGTTGAAGCTCTTTGACGTCCAAACGCACGAACAATGAGGAAATTATGATGAGAGGAAGTTCGCAATGAGGCCAAGGATGATCGAGGTATGGGTACTTATGGATGAGGAAGTGCAAAACATAGAGGAGGGAAGAGGCCGCAAAGATGTGTTGCCCAAGATTTGGGCATTTCCTAGATTCACAAAGAAATCACACAAATAATGGATCATTAGATGTGGAATCTAATTTGGAACATGTGGGTGAAGAAATCATACGAAATAATCATATGTGGAGTGAGAAAATCGGATTAATAATTCACCAAAACTGGTGCCACCTTCTATTTTTGGCGTGAGGTTGAAGATGCACAACTGAGATCCAATGGCTCAGATTGTATGTGCTAAATCAAAGAAATTGTGGCATTTAAATGTTTCCAAATCCAATTCAAATAAAGTGTGGATGCAATTAATTTCCTATTTTCTCTTTCTTCAATTGAGGGTGCAAACGAACTCCAAATTAATTGAAATTTGACACTTAAGCTAATTTGAGTATGTAGAATCCGAATATGAAATTAGATTTTCCTTTTGAAGACTCGAAATATTTTATTTGAATCTTTTAAAGTAAATCACATTTTCTCTTTCTTATCACATTAGAGACTTCTAGAAATCATCAATTAATGTGAAACTTCACCCTTAAACAAACCAAAACATGTAGAACATGAATTGGACATTAATATTATCATTTGGAATTATTTTTATCATTATTTAATATTTTGGGCTTTTACATATTTTCTCTCTCCTAATCTACACATGTATATTAAAGATTATCCAAATTACATGAAAATTCACCCAAAGGCTATTTTGATGTGTATATTATGAATCTAAGATTAGTTGTCACTTTTGGAGTCATTTAATATTTTATTTTATTTTTTTGGAGAAAACTCATATCTTCTTTTCCAAATAGAATTGATATAATTATTATTATCCTAAAATTGTGAAACTTGGCCTCCAAGACAAATCAAACTCAGAGAAAATGAATCTCAAGTTATCTATAACCAATTAATCTTCCTCATATGAATTTTATCCAATTATCCAATATTACTGCTATTTCTAATATCAAATAATTCAATATCACATCAACATGTTTAAAGAATTATTATTCATTCCTTTTTCTCTTCTTTACTCAAAAAGGCTAAGGAATGTTCTAGAATGAATGTATTTTATCATTATCTCACATAAGTGGTAAATTTGCATCTTAGATCCTTATTTAAAATATTCATTGAGGTATTTGTGCATAAACCCATACATTGGCATAAATGGTGATTAAATTCACCCCAAACCACTCATAATTCCACATCAACATCAAGGACAAAAAAGATAGAAAAGATAGGAATAGCTTGGGAAAAGGGCTAAATTGAGAATATACCTAGATTTCAATTTGTTACGGTCGTCTTTTCTTGATTGATTGGATGAATGTGAATGACACAACCCAAACCCACTAATCATGGTTAGGGCCTTCCAAACAGGGATTACTACTAAACATCAACTTTTAACCACTTATAGAAAATCAACCATATATATATAGTAACATCACTTAGCAAACTAACAATATCTCACTTAAACATAACATTAAGGATACAAAAGAGGTTGACTACTGCATATAATAAAAAGCTTCACACTTTAATATACATCATGTACATTTCATTACAAACTGCTCTATTTTCTCACACTCTCATTTCTAGGATCTAGAAGAAGGATAAGAGACAGTTTATCTAATCTAACTACTTCTTCTTTAGGACCTCTATTCTAATCTTGATAAAAATTGGCTTTTGTCACCTCAGGAAGAGCTAGTCCTTTATTCAGAAAATTGTTCAGTAGGTTGATGAGCTATTGGCTCAATGGGTAGAAAATCAACAAGTAACCATGATATTTATGATGTTTACAATTAATAGAACTTATATGCAAAGTGTGTAATCATGTCAATTTAAAACTATAAATCAATCATCATGGTAGTTGAACATGTATTAAAATCAATAAAAGGACAACTTAATCTATTCACATGATTTTTAGTCCATTTATCTGGCCAATGGACCCACCTGAGGTGTACCACAACATGTGAAAGTATCACGACAAGCTACGATCTCATTGTACATGACTTATAATCATGCTCGGGTTTCCAAGTCTTTAATCTCAGTACCACATCTCCAGATGGAATCTCCACATATGGTTATCGATGACTAATGATGCAATCCAGATATGTCAAACTCCTCCTCTCAACCTGAGTACTTAGGTGGGGAGTAAAAGCCCTTAGGTTTGTTGTACACCGGTGGACCTATCGAAGATGTCCACTGATCACACAATGTGTAACTCAAGTACCACCGACATTCCCGATTGGTGTTAGATACCAACCTTTTAAGGAGTCCACCCTCACCAGCTTAGACCCCGCACCCAAATAGTGCGCTTCAACTTACCTTGACCTCCTGAAACCTCAAGTTAGGAAGCACATTTTCTCCTCACAGTGCATGCCCCCTGTGAGGATTTTACAGTTTCCCAAACATCTATCATCTAGTTATATTTAGTTGATTTAATAGGATTCATCATCGTTACTAATCATTACCCTATTTTCATCATTTACGCTTCTGAAAATTAACACATAAATCATCTAGAAATTTTATAGTTCTCATAAACCACAATTCAATTCTTTAGTTCTAAATTAGAGCAACCCGACTTCCCTAGTGCCTCTAATTATACCATTTAATCACCTACCAATCATTAAAACTCATATAGAAACTTTTGATTTGATATTACAACACTAATGTATGTTCAAATAAGCATTTCTATATACTGAAAATCAATGTGTATAATTATCAAATTCTTCACAATCATCATAGAGAAAGATTTAACTATTGGAAAACTGTTAATTGAATTTATGTGCCATAAATCTGGGTTAGAAGATGATTTTCCACTCACAATACTTTTTTTCGCCCATTGATCTCACTTCTAGCCAAGATAATCTCAAACTCTACCATTTCTTGGTCTGATCCAAGTTTTAGACCTTGAAATTTTATCCAATCAGCCTTTCAATAAGTTTATTGGCAGATCTATTGGAGGTAGAAGATGAAGAATGAAGGTTAACCTAAAACTTCGGTTGTTGGATCGGGGATTTCGAGTAAGAGAACATAAAGAGAAGGAAGGATGGACAATTAAAAACCACTTACCAAGTAGAATCTATGCCAAACCATTTGATTTCCTCTTTTCTTCATGTTGTTTTCCAAAACTTCCCTAGAAATTGGCTTTAGGTCATCTTTTTGTCAACCAAAGGGCCTGAGATGACAGGGGATCGAATCACAGTTATAACACACTTTGTTTCATTGAAAAAGGATAGCTATAGTTAGAATTATGATTATTTTAAGGTTAGCTATCCTAGGCAGCATTCTCAGTGGTCGCTGGGTTTTTGGTGGTCGCTGGGCCCGCTCAGCGGTCGCAATCGTTGGGAACTTGTACATGTTACTAAAAAGGTCATAACTCTCTCATTATAACTCCAGTTTAGTTGATTCTTTTTGTTTTGGATTTGTAATTGAATTATTTACCATATTACAATATTAGTTTAACAAAATTATCAAAGAAAATTGTTTTATTAATTATTTACTCAAGTCTCATTGATTCTCCTCTCACAAACATGTATGGGTTAATTTTATATCAACTCCAACTCAGATCTTTGAGGGATGATTAAGTCATGATTATGAGATTTACAAAAAATTATCTGAGATTATCAAAATTAGGATAAGATACAATGTACTATATTACTAATAAAATCACAAAAAGCATTAAGGTTATCTTTGAAAAACTACTAGAGGGGGGGGTGAATAGAGTTTTTGAATTATTTTAACAATTTATTGAATTCAAACAACCACAATTGAAATTAGAAGAAAGAGACAGGTGTTTAGAGTGGTTCCAACTATAGCAAATACTATAGTTGTCAGTCCACTACCCGGTTGCTTACCCAACCGGGATTTGAAAGTATTTATTTTATTACCTCTCGAGGATTTATACAAAATACAATACTTTCCTTTACACCCTTTCAACAGCCTTCACCCTGAAGTAGGTGCACCAACTTTGAGGTAGCCTTCTATGAAGTAACTCCAAGCTCCCCCTTGAAGTAGCCTTCCTCTCTAGAAGTAACCTCCTGTTGCACCAGCCTTCTGAAGTAGCTCAAAGTCTCCTTCTTCGCCAAGAAGATCTTCACCCTCTCTAATCCGCAACCTCCAACCTAGGAGTAGCAAGGAGAGTACAAACAATAATAGGGAACAAGAAAGGAAATAGAAATTACAACTTATCCTTTATAGCCCAAGGCTTGATTTGCCTAGATCAAGCGTATAGATCTCCTAACCAAGTATGTGAACTTGTGATTGCAGTGGGTAGGAGATACTAGCCTATACGACACGAATTATGAGCTAAGGAATGAAATGGCCAATTGTCACAATGCTCAAATTGCTCACAAACAGATTGCACAAAGTATACTCAAAGGTTTCTCAAGTGTAGAAAGTGTAAACAAGTGCGTTTAGGTGTCCTATGGCTTGTCCTATTTATAGGAATGGCCTAAGGATGCTTAAGGACGTTCTAGACAACTTCTAGGGGTTTCTAAGTGCTTAACTAGCCGTTAGGTACAAAGTTGTTGCTTTAACAACGACTAATTAATTAATTCTGCAGTTGCTGTCAGAGACCATCTCGGTCGACAAATGGTCGACCGAGATACCTACTCGGTCGAACTTTTGTCGACCGACAGGCTCTCTGGAACAAGTGATTTGCAACGTCTTTCTTCAACTGCCAACTAACTTGTCTGTTGTGTCTAACAGCTACTTTGGATCTTTCTCGGTCGAGAAGATTGTCGACCGAGAGTGTCTCGGTCGAGGAGTTTGTCGACCGAGATTGATCCTGTTTCAAGGTTTCAATTTAGGCATGAATTATGTGTGTGAGTGTGCATAAGTAATCCTATTTGAATGGGATGACTTGTCTAACTGTGGTGTTTAGCTAGGGAGAATCTAACGCTTGATTTACATGCAATTCTAAGTACTTGTACATTATATTTTTGTACAAGTTTTTACAACAGTGATTACATTGCATGAAAATATAAATATGTAAGCTTGTAGATTTTCCCTTGTTGCTTTGTCATCCTGCACACTCAAGTAGCTCGTTAGATTAATAAGAATGAAATGTTTATCATAATCAAAACAAAGGGATTTATAGATGTCCATTTAGCCAACAATCTCAAATCCCTAGGATTACCAAAAAAGCTAGAAGAGGACTGTAACAATTCTCCCTCTTTGATAAAAATTGTGTATCAAAATTCCTAGAAGAGGAAAGAATAATTGTTACATGTATCCCACTCTACTTCTCAAGTAGCTTCTTTATACCATGATTCCTCCAAACAACTTTCACTAAGGGTATCTCTCTCTTTTTAAGCTTCTAAATTCTGTGATCTAGAATTTGAATTGGTCCTTCAAAATAGGAGATATCCTCTCTCGACTGTATAAGATCTAGGTCTATAATATTTTTTGTATCATGATGAAACTTCTACAACATAGATGCATGAAACACATCATGTAAATTGGCTAATTGTGAAGGTAACTCTATTTTTATATGCAATTGGTCCAATTCTCTGAATGATTAGATAGGGATCCATGTATCTAGGAGTTAGTTTGCCTTGCTTTCCAAACTGCATCAAACCTTTCCATGGTGAAACTTTAAAATAAACATCATCTCCAACCTCAAATTGAAGTGGTCTACTCCTTTTTCCTCATACCTTTTATGTCTGTCATGTGCAACGTTCAAATATTGTCTAATCACAAATATTTTTTCTCTTATTTCTTCCACCAACTCTGGACCTAGAATCTGCCTTTCTCGAACTCCATGCCAACATCTACACTTTCTCCCATACAACACTTCATAAGGAGCCATGCCTAAACTCAAATGGTGACTATTGTTATAGGAAAACTCCATAAGACTGAGATGATCAACCCAACTGCAACTGAACTAAAAAATACATGTTCTCATTGTATCCTCTAGGGTCTAAGTTTTCCTCTCTAACTGTCCATATGTCCGAGAATGAAATGATGTGCTAAACTTCAACTTTTCTCTGAAGCAACGTTGCAACTACTTCCAGAACCTAGATGTGAATTTGGGGTCTCTCTCAGATATTACTAGAACTGGTATCCCGTATAGTCTGACTATTTCATCTATATATATTTTTGACTAACTTTGGTGTATTTCGTGTTGCATTAACTGGTAGGAAATGAGAAGACTTTGTTAGACTATCTACTATTACCCATACAGAGTCAAAACCCCGTGGGGTTCTAGGTAATTCAACCACAAAATCCATAGTGATATCCTCCTACTTCCATTCAAGGAAAGGAAGTGATTGCAGAGTACCTTTAGGCTTTTGGTGTTCATCCTTAACCTACTGGCATACACCACACCTGGTTACATACTCAGCTATATCCTTCTTCATACTTGACCACCAACACAATTCTTTCAAGTTGTACATTTTGTTTTTCCTGGATGCATTGCATACATAGAAGAGTGAGCTTCCACAAGAATCTATTTCCTTAATTCAATATCATCTGAAACACACAATCTATCATGTTGGAATAGCAACCCATCATCCAAATACCTGAACTCTATCCTCTATCCTTCTATCATATCATGCATGATCTATTGTAATTCCCTATCATTATGTTGGAGTTTCTTGATCTGATCATAAAATATAGGTCTAACCTATATCTATGCAATATGTCCACCTTGATCAAACACATTCAGATCCAAATTCATCTCTCTCATCTTAACTAACAAGCCACTTTTTAACATGCCATTGAAAACATTTCTGTAGAGCATGTTGACTTCCTGCTCAAAGCATCTACCACAACTTTGGCCTTTCAAGAATGGTAATCAAAGTTGACATCATAATCTTTTAAGAGCTCCAAACATCTATGCTATCTCAAGTTGAGATATCTTTGTGTGAAAATGTACTTTTGACTCTTATGATCAGTAAAAACCTGACATGATTAACCATAGAGATAATGACACCATTTCTGCATGGCATGCACTAATGTTGCCAGCTTTAGATCATGCATGGGATAGTTCCCTTCATTCTTCTTAAGATACCTAGAAGCACAAGCCACCACCTTTCCTTCTTGCATAAGAACACATCCAAAACCTCTCATGGATGCATCATATAAATCCACATAACCTTTATTTGCCTCTATTAATAACAAGACTGGTGATGTGGTTAACTTCTTCTTTGAAGTTTGAAAACTTTTCTCACATGATTCATACCAAATAAAAGGTACATCCTTCCTTATTAAGTGTGTAAGAGGTTCTACTATCATAGTGAAGTTTCTTATAAACCTCCTATAATATCTTGCTAACCTCAAAAAACTTCTGACCTCAGTAAGGGTCGTAGGTTGCTCCCACTGAAGAACAAATTCCACCTTCTTAGGGTGAACACTGACTCCTTCTCCTGATATGACATGTCCAAGATAAGATACTTTAGCCCACCAAAACTCACATTTGTTTAACTTAGCATAAAGCTAATGATGCTTTAACAACTACAGGGCTATCCTCAGATGTTTCTCATGTTGTTATGCATCTCTGAAATATATAAGAATATCATATATAAACACTACAATGAATTGATCTAGATATGGTCTGAAAACCATGTTCATCATGTCCATAATAGTTGCAGGGGCATTTGTCAGTCTAAAAGACATGACTACAAACTCATAATGTCCATACCTCATTTTGAATGTTGACTTAGGTACATCAGATGTCTTTATCCTTAACTGATGATATCTTGATTTGAGGTCTATGTTTGAAAAGATCATTGCTTCACATAGCTGATCAAACAAGTCATCAATTCTAGGTAGACAACATTTATTCTTAATGGTTATCTTATTCAATTACCTGTAGTCTATGCATAACCACATGGTTCCATCTTTTTTCTTCATAAATGGTACTGGAGCTCCCCAAGGTGATGTACTAGGTTGAATAAATCCCTTTTCCAGTAACTCATATATCTCAATTTTTAATTCCTTTAACTCTGTAGGTACCATTCTATAAGCAGGTAATGTTGTTGGGTGGCTACTAGGTAAAGTTTGTATTTCAAAGTCGATATCTCTTTCACGTGGTAAACCTAATAACTCATCAGGAAACTCACATACTACCAGAATGTATACTATATTGATTGTTCTTTTATTTGCCATAGTGTCCACCACATGTGCTAAAAAGGCCTTACAACCCTTTCTCATCATCTTATCTACTACAAATGTTGATACTATACATGTGGGTAAGACTTTTCTATCTTCAGTAAAGACACATAAAAAGTCACCTTGTTGAAAGTTAGTTTCTTTCTTCCAACAATCTAACTAGACAGGATATGTCCCAAGATAGTCCATACCCAGAATGATTGCAAAGAATTATTGTCTAAGGATATGCTATTAATATCTATAGTACCCACTAAAACTCAAAAGACATCTAGGGCATAATTCTATCAAAACTAATGATTCATCTAATGGAAATTTTAACAATGATTCATAAGATAAATCATGGGTTAAAGATTTATCCACTAACTATGGATCATTGAATGAAAGAATGTTTCACACCAGGATCTATTGATATTGTAATAGAAATGTTATTAAAGAGAAGCATCTCACCTTTCACAACTTTGGGTGAGACTACACCTTTAGATGGTGCCATTGAGAAGAAGTATCCTTTAGCTCTCCCTCTTCCACGTTGTCCTTGTTGTCCGCTACTAGTGCTAGGTTCTCCCCCTCTAGAACCTGAAGCCACTAAAGAACTTGCCCCTTCAATTGGAGTTTGTCTCTGTGGAGGCTGAAACTGTAATCATGAACCTTGTCTAAAATATATTGAAGCTTTGGACAATACCTTTTTATGTGTCCCATCTATCCACAGTGATAGCACGTTTGAGTAGTGACTCCCCAACATTGTCAAAAATGTATCTTACCACAGTTGTCACACATGACTGCATCCTATCTCTGTGGACCTGTCACTAATATTGATGATCGTAAAGACCTAGTTGAAGGTGTCCATTTAGGTGGTGCATTCCATATTCTAGAACTAGTCCTTCCTCCACTCAGTAAAGAAATAGATCCTTGTCTCACAAAATAACCAAGTCCTCATCCTATCTTGGAAAAGAAACCACCGCATCCTCTGCATCCACCACTACTTTGTACTCATGTACTAAAGTCTCTAGATTTTTTCTTGCTCTCAGACTGCTTATCAACATTAACTGACTCTACTATACATCTTCATGCTTCCATAATTTCTCTAAAGTTTTCTCTATCTCTCTGACCAATAGCTAATACACTATGTCTAATTTCTAATCTTAATCCTTGTTCAAATTTCCTACACTGGGATACCATGCAACCAGACTATCTCATCAACATATATTTGTGCCAACTTCTCTGATGTATACGTCATCTTGACTAGCAATAATTAAGCTAACTTGATCAACATGTCCAGTATTACCCAAATGGAATCATGACATTTGGCTGTCCCAGGAAGACCAACCACAAAGTCTATAGTTATGTGATCTCCTTTCCATTTTGGTATAGTCAAAGGTTGCAACGTCCCTACAAATTTCTGATGCTCTGCCTTGACCTGCTAACAAATTGGACACCTAGCAACAAACTTTTCCACATCAAGGTTCAGACCAGATACCAATACAAGTCCTTCAAATTATGGCACATATTGGTACTTCCAAGATTCATCACATGCATCTTGGAATGAGCCTCCTCAAGAACCATCTTCCTCAAACCATCAACATCTGGAACCACTATCTTGTTGTGGAAGTAAACTTTCCCATCATCTGTCTTATTAAATATATCATATTTCTTACTGCCAAACTCTATCAGGATACTCTGTATCACAGTATCATTCCATTTTGCATCTCTGATCTTCTACATCAAGGTAGGATTCACCTGTAACTGTGCTAACAAGCTTGCTAATAGAGAAACCTCCAATTATATATTCATCTGGCAAAGTGACACCAACATGTCTTTCTTGTGGCACACCAAAGCATGTAACTATGCCTTATCAATAGATGATGACGAAGATAACTTCCTGCTCAATGCATCAGGCACCATGTTCTCCTTTCCTTGATGGTAGTCTATCATGCAGTCATAATCCTTGATCAAATCCATCCATCTCCTCTGTCGCATGTTTAGCTCATGCTTCAAGAGATATACTGAAGGTTCTTGTAGTCGGTGAAGATCTGACACTTCTCTCCATATAGATAGTGCCTCTAGATCTTCAATACATGGACCACATCTACTAGATCTAGGTCATGTGTCAGGTAGTTCTCCTTGTATTTCTTAAGTTGTTGCGAAGAAAAAGAAATCATGTTTTTATCCTGCATTAACACACATCCCAATTCATTCTTCGACACATCACAGAAAAGATGTAACTTTTATATTTCTCTATAAGAACTAAGACTAGAGCACTGGACAACTTCTCCTTTAACAACTAGAAAGACATTGACACTTGTCATCCCAGATAAAAGGAACCACCACAACACTAAAGTTCTTGATGAACCTCTTGTAGTAGCCTTCCTAGCCTAGGAAACTCCAAACCTCCGTCAATGTCTTGGTTTGTTCCCATTCCATCATTGATTGTACCTTCTTCGAGTCCACACAAATACCTTTAGCAGATATGGTGTGGCCCAGAAAAGATACCTCAGTCAATCAGAATTCACACTTGCTAAACTTAGCATACAACTTGTGCTACCTCAACAACGTCAATGCCTAGAGATGATGTTGCTCATGTTGTTGTTTGTCTTTGGAGCTTATCAAAATATCATTTATGAACACCACCATAAACTGATCTAGATATAGTCTAAACACCCTATTAATCAACTCATGAATGTTTCTGGCGTGTTGGTTAACCCGAACTGCATAACCACAAACTCATAGTATATCTAGTCTTGAAAGTTGACTTGGGTATGTCACCAGCCTTGATCCTCAATTGGTGATATCTTGACCTCAGGTCTATCTTATAGAACACTACAACACCTCTTAATTGGTCAAACTGATTGTCTATCCTCATCAACATATACTTGTTCTTGATTGTGACTTTGTTCAACTACTAGTGGTCTATGCACAACTTCATGGAACCATCCTTCCTCTTAAAAATTACATGAGATCACCCCAAGGGGAAGTGCTCAATCTGATAAAACCCTGATCCAACAACTCTTGCAACTGTTTCTTTAACTCGTTCATCTCTGTTGGTGCCATCTTGTAGGGTGACTGCTCTATGGGTTGTGTTCCAAGAACAAGATTGACATCAAAATCATTAATCTCTCTAGGAGGGGGAACACCAGCAAACTCCTCAGTAAAGACATCCTCAAAATCTCACACTACATGTACCTCCTGGATACTAGGACTCCTCACCTTGGTCTCGACAACATGTTCTAAGAAAGCATCACACCCCTATCTCATCAACCTCTCATCTTCCATAACCAACACCAAACATGTAGGAAGAATCTTCCTATATCCTTGGAAGATCCATGAGATCTATCCATCATGGAACATCACCACCTTAGAAACACAGTCTAAAACAACCTTATACTTCTCCATGGTATCCATCACAAGTATCACATAGAATCCATGCATGCCAAGTGGCATAAAATCATCTTGAATGATGTGTCCTAAGAAAGAAAGAAAGAACACAAGATGGACACACCTCTCACAACTCGGTGGACAAGAGAGGTTTCTAATAGAAGACTATAACATCTACTAAAATAGGCAGATAACAACTACTTGTCATCTCTCTACTGATAAAATAGTGTGTTGCTCTTGGGTCAACTAAAATAGATAAGAAAGAAGAAGTAGACAAATCATAATGAAAAGTTCCTTCTGAACTGTTACAACCCATGGATTGACCTCTCCCTCCGATTGACTCATAGCATAGTTTCTTGTTGTCATCCCCGTCCTCTACTAGCTGGTCCATAAGACCATGCTTGTGATACCTAAAAGTGTCCTCTACCACCACCACTATTGAACTGCTACTGCTAGGAACCCCACTGACTCTACCTTAGTTGATGTGTCACTTCCTCATCCTTCATAGGGAAAGACCACATGATATTCCCCACTTGTCTACACTTGTGACAAGTCTTGGTATCATAAGAAAGCCTAGACGGCCCTATCACTAACATATATGATGCACTATGTGCTCCAGCTAGTGGAAAACTATGGCATCTGGCCTTTCTCGGGGACCACTGTGACAATATACATGACCTTGACTCAGAGAAAGATGGCCTATGTTTTGACTGAGGTGAAGAAAACCTTGGATTCTTAAAGCCACTAGATGACTACCCGTGGAAATGAGCTGGCCTCTTCTTAGCTTAGGATTCATGCTTCTCTCTAGTAGACCGCTCAATCATCTTCACTGAATCTACAAAGGTAGAGAGCCTCTCTCTATTCTCTAAAGAAAACACTATCATGATAACTCTGAGAACATACCCTTCTCCAACTTGTGGATCCTCTCCTTCTCCATAGTTTCCATGTGATGACGGAACCTCAACTTCTCCATAAACTTAGCCTCATACTCATTGATCGACATTGAGCCCTATTGGATCTTCTCAAATTGTGCTATCTTCTCCTATGAATACGTCTCTAGAAATTATAGGCTCACAAACTCTTGCCGAAACTCTTCCCAACCTATCAAAACTTTGGGTCTCTTCTCCTCCTCTATGGCCCACCAATGTCCAACATTTCCCTTCAACAGGTAAACCACATGCTTCACCTTATCCTCTTCTAGGATATTGAGGATCTTGAAAGCCTTCACAAGCTCTATCAACCACATATCCACATCTATTAGGTCCTCCTACCCACATACTCAATCACTCCAAAATGTCTCAACCACTCAAACGTCTTCCTAGAAACCTCCGGTTCCGCATTAGGGACAACTTCCCTAGCTTGAGGTATGGGTGATGTATCCACCATATGCAAAAATGTGGCCATAAGTTGTCCAAACATGGATCAGAATGCTAGTTTGGCCATGGTTGTTGGGTCAAACTGAGGCACCACATGCTGCTGTGGTATCGTCTCCAACACTCTATCCTCACGTGCTTGCCTCCTCACACCACCTCCTGACACAACATAACTACTCTCAGCATGTTCTTCACATTGTATAGACATATCTGCACAAGAAGAAGCCATAATCAAATATGTTGGATTATGTAAGAACAAACACAAACCTAAGTCATGTGTCCCTATAGACTCAATTAACCTAGAGCTCTAATACCAACCTATAAGTGTGACACCCCGCCATACCTAATGAGATAACTCAAAGCAAAACACATGATCAAATACTAATTATGCATACACCATAAAACATGGTAAAATTGAAACCAATTTCAAGATTACTTATCATGTGCATAAACATTACATAAAGTTCCATCAACATGTACATCATCACATATTGTGTCAGGTATTGCATATAGCTCTAGTGGAATCATCCCCAACATGTATACAAAAGATAGATGTTCCATTTATACATGCCATATACAAGCTAAGGTATACTTCCAAAACCACGTGTTGATGTTCAAATCATCTACAAAACATACCCTGGACAAACCTAAGAGTATAGGGATGACTCTAGGACTCTACTACTAACAAAAACTATCCAACCTTCTGCGACTAATGCTCTCCAAGTTTTTTCCTCAACGGCATGATCCTGACACACTGTTGATGACCAACTAAAAAGATGTGGTGACCCACAAGGTGATACCCATGTCCCAGTGAGAGATATTACTCTCAACCAAAGATTATTGTTTACAGGAGGTATCATTATTAAACAATATGAGTAGATTCAACTAAATAAGCAGGTTAAGCAGATTAAGCAGCTACAACACATTAAACTATTCCAACGGGTTAGGAAGATTATGCAACTAATTAGATAAGCATAGCAACATATATGACTAGAAGGAATATAAAGATCATGTAAGAATATCCCTTACTAAATAGTTACTTTCTCTTAATGCATTATATATTAACTAAGAAGTATAAGAAACAAGGCAAGGGTACACATCCAATGTGAAGCATGTTAAACCCTAAATAGATATACTACATGGCTGTATTACGTCTTTTATTAATTCCCTAGGGAATTGAGGTATACCACTCAATTCCAACTGACCACTGCTAAGTCAAAATCAATGCTATACAAGATCTGTAAGAGAGTCAAACTCCTAAGATTTCATCCGTCCTTGGATAGTATGAGTCCTCGACAACGACACAAGGTCAAGCTGCAAAAACATCCTATTCCGCCCTTGGTATATAGGTCATGACACTTTAAACAACCTAGTTTGCCCTTAGAAGGTCACAGTAACCAGGGTATACAACCCAACCACCCGAGGTAAAACCACAACTCCCCTCAAATTACATCATATATACTGAATCACAATCATTTGAGATATTGCCTCGACCATTCTCCTTCTAAGTTATGAACATAGACATCCTTGTGAACATGCATATACTCAACAATATACGACTCTGAGCTTCCACTAAGGGAGAGCATGTTTCACCATCCAACAAGTCCCGACACTGGAATGGATCTATGTCCAAGGCAACTACATGATTAACATTTCACTTGATTACTGAAATTCATTGAGGTGATTTAAGGCTACATTAATCAAGTTACATACAAACCCTAAAAGAGTTCTATAAAGATAAGCATGGATTGCAACTTCAGAAGATATCAAAAGTATAAAGATAAACTTATCACATCATTACATGGTACTGTTTCACTACCATACATGAGACCATCATCATCAAAATAACACCATGGGATACCAATCCCTTGTCACATCATACAGAAGATAACACCTCAATTAGGTGCAAAACCATATCCAAGGTCATTAAGACCATCACATCATTCCCTACAAGAACATCATTATCTTTTCATGCCTCATCGAGGCTCGTCATACTATCACCAAGTATGTGACAACAAACTAGGGTTATAACAACATAGAGATAGAGTACATTATTATCATACTACTCATACAAGAGGCTATGTACCATCATCTCTTGCTTGCATTAGGATTAGGTTAAGCATGATGAGTGAAATTAGCATCACAAATCAGCACTTTACAAAGTCTCTATGATTATATTCATTCAAGGGAAAAGTTAATACTAATAAAACATGTGTGACCAAGCATCAACATATTAGGGTTTTAAAACATATCTTAAAGGTAAACCCTAATTACTATCATCCCCAACAATCTTGGGAGTAAATAGGTCAAACCTCATCAAGATAGAGTCAACAAAACATAATGACCATATAGACCAGAAACATCATAGTTTGTTGAAGGTTGAGCAAGGTTTGTGACTACTAAGACCAAGGTACACCACCTTCATTGACCACTAAACATTGAGCAAGGTTAGCGACTGAAGAAGATTAGGGTTCGACTTTCATCGACCGCTGATGTCAACCATATTCAGCGACCTCATGGTTAGCCACTTCAACGACCATCAAAGCTAAGTGACCTCATAAATCAAAGAGAAACTTCGGTGACCAAAGAGGAGTTATCCACATACATAGCGACCAACCAAGAAGAATAAACTTCATCAACCACATAGAAAGACCAATCTTATCGACCACATGACTCAAAACTTGGTGACCATAAACATCAACATTCTTAGAGAACACATGATGAAGAGAAAGAAAACCTAAGCGACCATCATGGGACTAAAAACTCATTGACCACATAGGCCAAAATAGGTTGGTCATCATCAAGAATATGAAGAGTCATCAAGGTGCAAACCACCAGAAAGGAGATAAAAAAAACCCTAATTAACCATCATTATGAGAAAAAGAAAATGATGATTTGTGATAGAGAAAACCAATGTTTCCATAAGCATGTAAGGACTAAAACCTCCATCACCAAGCAAGATTTTGTGCACCGATATTAGAGTTCATCTAAGGAGGTATATTACTCAAGAATCGCCATGCAAACATAAACCTTAGGTACAAGATACTATCTCTCTAATTATAACCACGTTTCTAGGGTAGATTAGGTACATGCAAGATAAAAGTGATCAATAACAGTGGAGAAATTTATATAAATCATCTTAGAGTTGATGTAGAAAACTACAAACAGCAAGATACCTTAAAGAAGGGCCGAAGGAAATGCTAGCTTGATCACCAATTTTGGCCAAGCTAGCTCCACCACCACAAAAGAGCAACCCCAGGTCAAAGGAGCAAAAAAAGAGATGATCTTGAAGATCTAAGTCAAGAACTACCCTGGAGAATCATGGATTTGGCCAAGAAGGGAAAGAAGAAAGGTAGGGTAGTAAGAAAACAAAGATCAAGAGGGATATCACTTACCAAGACCAAGAAGCAAAGAAAATATTTCACTTAACGATGACAAGAAAGGTTGGTCCAAACCCTAGCTCAACATGTAAGGGGGATCACCACCTTCTCCAAGCTTGATCTCCTTAACTACCAAGCACAAAGGGATGAGATACAATTGAAATAAGAGAGAAAGAGGGTGCAAAGGGTTAAGTTATGTGCAATGAGATAGGTTTATATAGCATAGGGTTGGAGAGAGAGAAAGAAGATTAGGTGTCACGCTAACACATGCCATGTGTCCACTAGATCTCATCCATGCAAGAACTACCAAGAATAACCATTGACCACTTAGTCCAAGAAAATACATTGACCACTGAAGATTCTTATACATCAAACATGACCAAAAACTCAGTGATCGCTAAAATCAAACCCTAGGGTTTCTTGGCGACCTAGAGGGGTCATAAGCCTCATCGACCACCAAGACTAGAGGGTACACTCCAAACATCATCAAACACTAAGAACATGGATCACAAGATCCTTGGCGACAGCCAACATAGGGTGATCATTGGTCAAACACATATCAAGGTCAACCACCAACTAGGGCATCCAAGCAAACCCTAATTCTTAAGACATGATGTCACTGCATCAAACCAAGGTGTGTCTAGGCGCCCCAAAACACCACTCTCTCCAACATGATGTAAAAACATGTAAGGCACATCAGGCATGTGACGAATTCCAGGAAACCCCCCTAAAGATGGGTAAATTTTAATTAGGTAAAAAATAAGCACATATAAGCATAACTGGCTCAAAAAGTGTCCTAACTGGACCAAACTTGAAATATAAGCTTGTCGCATGGTATCAAAGAACATAACAAGGTTTGATTAGGTTTTAAGCATCTAATTATGCTAAGAAAGAAAGATCAACCAAAAATAAAGGTCAAGGATCTTACACTATTGTTCCAGAAAATTCAGTCCCACCAAGCTTCTTTACCAGCTCATAGGATCTCATCCGATCCTTACTAATAGATGAAGACCTCATGTACATATTATATTTTTTCATTTATCTCTATAAAAATATGATACATACTTTTCACTTCATCCCTATCTTCTCCACCATGAGTCATTGCATGAGGGTCATGGCAATAATAGCTCTCAACTTATTCCTCACCAAGTCCACATCCTCTTCCTACCATCTACATATCCATAACAAAACACATATGTTAGAAAATTAAAGTTTAAAGAGGAAAACATCCTAATCATATCGGTCTCTTATCACCCATGTACCAAACCTAAATTGATTTTGGGTTCAACCTATGCTCTGGTACCAAAAAGTTGACGCGACCTAAAGTCACTAACCAGAGTTAGGTCCCGCCAAACAAGGATTACTACTAACCATCAACTTTTAACCACTTATAGAAAATAAACCATAACTTTTTTTTCTTTTCTTAGATATATACTAACATCATTTAGCAAATTGACAATATCTCACTTAAACATAACATTAAGGATACAACAGAGTTCAACTACTACATATAATATAAAGCTTCATGCTTTAATATACATCATGTACATTTCATTACAAACTACTCTATTTTCTCACTCTCCCATTCCTAAGATCTAGAAGAAGGATAAGAGATCATCTATCTAATATAACTACTTATTCTTCAAGACCTCGGTTCTACTCTTGATAAAAAATGGCTTATGTATCCTTAGGAAGAGCAAGTTCTTTTCCTGAAAAAATGTTCAATAGGTTGATGAGCTACTAGCTCAATGAGTATAAAACAACAACTAACCAAGATATTTATGATGTTTACAATTAACAGAACTTAAATGCAAAGTGTGTAAGCATGGAAATTTTAAACTATAAATCACTCATCATGGCAGTTGAACATATATTAAAATTAGTATAAGGACAACTTAATATGTTCACATGATGTTTAGTCCATTTATTATACCACTAGACCCACGTGAGGTGTACCACAACATGTGAAAGTATTGCAGAAAACTATGATCTCATAGTACATGACTTAGAAGCATGACTAGGTTTCTAAGTCTTTAATCTCAATACCATGTCTCCAGATGGCATCGCCGCATCTGTCTCTCGACAGCTAATGAGGGCAACCAAATATCTTAGACACCCTCGTCTCAACCTAGGTACTCAGGTGGGGAGTAAAAGCCCTCAAGCTTATTGTGCACTAGTAGACCTACCAAAGATGTCCACTGATCGCACAACGCATAACTCATGTACCACCTACAATCCCGGTTGGTGTTTGATACCAATCTTTTAAGGAGTCCTCCCTCACGGGCCTAGACCCCCGCACCCAACTAGTATGCTCCAGCTTACCTCGACCTATGTGACACCTCCCGTTGGGAAGCACATTTCCTCCTCACAATGTAGGCCTCCTGTGAGGATTCTATAATGTCCAGGGCATCTATCATCTAGTGATATTTAGTTGATTTAATAGGATTCATCATCGTTACTAACCATTACCCTATTTTCATTATTTATGCATCTCACAAAAAAACACATAAATCATATAATAACTTTTACAGATCTCATAAAACATAGTTTGATTCTTCAGTTCTAAATTAGGGCAACTCGGCTTCCCTGGTGCTTCGAATTATACCATTTCATCTCCTACCAATCATATCAAGTCGTATAGCAACTTTTGATTTGATATTACAATACTAACATATGTTTAAATAAGAATTTCTAATACTAAAAATCATTGTGCATAATTATCAAATTCATCGCAATCATGATAGAGAAAGATTTAACTACTGAAAAGCCATTAATTAAATTTATATGTAGTAAATCTTAGTTGGAAGGTGATCTTCCACTTACAATACTTGTTTTATCTTGTTGATCTCATCTCTAGTCTAGATAAACTCGAAATCTACCCTTTCCTGGTCTGATCCATGTTTTAGACCTTGAAAATCTCATCCAAATATCCTTTCAAGAAGTTTACTATCCCAAAAGAAGATCTGTTAGAGGTAGAAGATGAAGAGTGAAAGTTAACCCAAACCTTTGATTGTTGGATCAGGAATTTTGAGTAAGGAAACATGAAGATAAGGTAGGATTAACAATTAAAAACCACTTACCATGTCAAATCTATGGAAAACCCTTTGATTTCCATCGTTCTTCACATTCCTTCCTAAAATTTGCCCTAGAAATCACCCTCCAGGTCGTTAATTTGTTGATCAAAGGGTCTGCGATGATAGAGGATCGAACCACAGTTCTTAGCACTTTGTTTCATTGAAAATAGCTATGTTTAGCCCAAATTATGATCTTTTATGATTGGGTGTCGTGGGCGGAATTTTTAGCAGTCGTTGGGTTTTTTAGTGGTCATTGAGCCCACTTCAATAGTCATTGGGCTTGCTAAGCGGTCGTTGGGCCCGCTAACGGTCGTTGGTTCAGTGGCCGTTGGGAACCTGTACATGTTACTAAAAAGGTCATAACTCTCTCATTTTAACTCTGATTTGGTTGATTCTTTAGTTGCATTCATAATTGAATTATCTATAATCCTATAGTGTTCATTTGATCAAATTATCAAATAATTTTTTTATTAATTGTTTCCTCTCATAAAGCTAAATAGGTTCATGGCTCATCACATGGCTTGGGTACCTCACATAGTGCTCTAGATAGGACTCATGGAACACATTATACATCATGTTATCATGAGGGATAAGGCTAAACACAACCATCTCCACCAATCCATCTCAAATGGACCCATATATTGGGGATTCAACTTTCTCAATTGTAGCATAGAGGGGTCGGATTTTCACATCACATACTCTCCCATAGTGAATTGCATGTCAGTCTGCTTTGCATCAGCTCACGACTCATGTTGCCCCTAGGCTCTCTCTCAACCATTGCATGATCAAAGCGACTTCATCTGCACACACTGTGGTTCTTTCTTGACCTTCGTGAGGTCCCTTCACCAACATCATCTTAATGAAGTGGTGACTGACATAACCTCCCTTATAGAGCTTCTTTACATCTCGACACTGGCTATGGTGGCTATCATCATATCTTACAGAAGACACAAACTGTCTCCATGAATCACCCTGAACAAGCACACATGCTCTCATCAGACCCTCTAGTTTGGATCATACTAACCATTAGTTAGGGGGTGATAAACTGTACTATCATCGAGTTCTTCATGTACCCACTTCCACCACATGGAAGTGAATCTTTCAGTTATACTCAAGAACTTTTGAACTCGCATCATGGTGTAGTTGAACCATATTTCTCATATGTAGTTCAACCAGATCCATTTCTTGACAGAATTCTTTATTTCTCATGTTATCTAGGTAAGGCGATCTACCATAACCCATATTGCATCTTGACCTTCCTTGGTCTAGGGGAGACTTACCACAACATCCATAGTGATCAAATCCCAATCCCCCTCGGGGACTCTTCATCCTCTATACCAACTCAGTGGGTTACTGGTGTTCATCCTTCACCTCCTGACATGCATGGTGACAAGCCACATGTAACTTTGTACACTTTTCATCTTAGGTATCAAAGTACTGCTACCACTTATTATCTTAGCAGTACCATGGTGTATGGTGATCTTAAAATCATGATCTCCTGTATGTCATGATTCCTTAAGATTGATTCCTCAAAAACCCTAACCCACGCTAATCGGGGTTTCATCACCTTCTCTTCTAGAGAAGTGCATCGGAGGTTCTACAACCATCCTTTTATTACATCAAGGCCTAGGCTGGCTAACCAAACAACTACTAACTTGTTCAATAGATCTCATTACATCCGAGTGTTAGCCCAATCATATCTCCTTTTTCAAACTTAGGATTAACCTAATAGCCTCTTCTAACCTCTAGCTAACTAGGCATCTGCATCTCAACCAGAGCATCCATTATCACCTCACATCCTTCTGTGTTGAAAATATATACCTCCATGTATTCCAGTTATCATCTCATCTCGGACTCTAAGTCTATCTTCATCAAGAAACTCTGAGCTCATCCTCTTGGTTTTCGAACTCAACCTTGTATAACTCATAGCTCATGATAAAAACATCCTCATAAGATGACTACCTTATTTCTATTACTGTTTGTAAACCATCCACATATCGTTCACTCCACAAGGGTATGTTATCATCTCTGTCCTCATACCTCATAGCAACGTTCAAACTCACATCATCTTTATCCTTAGTGTATGCCATGCGTACTGTCCTATCTCTCACTCCCATAACAAGAGGAAATAAGCATATGGATGCAGTCCAAATACAAAGTTCTTCCCATTCCAAGAGTAGAGATGGTACATCCCACCTTGCCAGTACACCTTCAAATCTAAGTTCAAACGTGCAACTTATGTCTCTACATCACCATCATCTCGATATCAAAGTTACTTCCATGGAAAACTAGTCTCGAACCTACTTGGGTCACCACACAATCCTTGGTCATCTCCTCTAGGTCTGTAGGGTGCCGACACTTTTGGGGTCATCTCTCTTCCCTTATGCATCCAGAGAGTGCCCTACTCATCTGCCCTTTGGGTCCCATGAGTTCATGAAGGTGATCAATCTCCTAACCCATGGCCCTCAGACAATGATAGTTGTTACCTCCCGACCCTATAGTCATGTGCAACTAGGGAATTACGCAACTCCTACTTCCATCGGTCTTATCCCTACCTGACCCTAGGATAGACTTAGGATTCTAACATAATACATGTCCAACTTAGAACCTTACCCAAGTCTCCATCATCTCTCTCTGCATTCAAGGGATGACTTTCATCCTTTCATAGGGGTCATGGTGACCTACCTACCTTGGTCAGGCCCCATACGGGTTACCTCCATGGTAACACACCCACATGCACTTAGAGATGGTTATCTATGGGATTAAGGTTCATTCTCTTACTATGTACTTTTTACTTATCTTCTCAAGATCCTATGAGACCTCTTTAGGTTACCTCAAAACCAAAAAAAACTGGTATACACCCTACAAAAGGGTCCCTCTCCCAGGATGGGAGGAAACTATCTCTTGATAGCAACAAAGGTCACAAATGTCCTTATGTCTAGGGTTTACATCCACCTGAGCATGCTTAACCCTAGCATGCTACTAAGGAACAAACAGACCACCTACTAAACCATGCTAGGTCACACTTGTTCTCATCCTCAACATTAGACCAAGAACAAACCTTCCCATGTCACCAACTTAGCAGTGAGAGGTTCATCAAACATACCTTAAACTTAAGGGGTTTCCCTTTCCTCTCAACATGAGGAGTGCCATGCTCAAGTCTATAGAAATTCAAATCTCATCAGGAGCATCAGGTACACCACTTCCCCTCTTAGGCCTAGGAACCCTAGGTTCACTTTTTGGATGTCCAACTGCATGCTTAACCTTTTAACCACGAACCAAACATGTACAAGGTATGACATGCCCTTCCTGTCATCCTTCTACTCGAGCATCACCTCAGAGTTGAGTCCTTCTCAAGGACAACTAACTAGGTATAAGGCCTCACAACTTGTTACTAAACCTATTCATGGTCTAAGGAACACTTCTTCCCATCTCAGAAGGTAAACACCTATACCATAGGCAAATAGGTACCAACAGTCTCATCCTTCCTCTAGGGTTTGGTTCCTCTAAAGGCAACCAAGACATCATCAGCCCCAGGGATCATGCATGAGGCAACCACAACCATCCACTTAGGTCGCATCATCCTCAACTCCCCACTGTTCCTCATATCTTAGAGTCTAAGCTTCCAACCTTCTTGCTTGGGTCCTGCTCTCTCTCTAGAGCTAACTCCCCAACCAGCCTTACTACTAGAGGTCCTCCCTCCACAAAGGATCAAACTCATAGCATACCCCTACATGGGTGAAGCCTATGTTCAAACTTATGTTTGCTCAAGATTATCCATAGCCCCCTTTATGCTTATCTCATAAGCTATCCAACATACTCTCCTGGCCAGGGGTTTAGCCTACTATCTGACATACTCTGGGTGCATACTATGCCATGCCCATATAAGTCCATCGAGTTTCTATAGGTTCTTCACTAACCTCATCAATGAAGGAGCTATCCTTCACTCTAATATGCACGACCCTTCCAGGGTTGGGTTGCCAAGGCACTAGGTCATCCAACCTCACATGGCTCAAAATGTCATGGGCATCCAAAAGCATGTCCACACACCTGGTCGATCATGACATCTAACTCATCATGCCATCTCTCTATCTCTAACCACCACTTAGGGTTAGGGTTAGCATCATCCTCAAAGGATGTGCCAGGTCTCTACTTATAAGGGAGGTCTCTACCTCCAAGACTAACTCTCTCTACTCATCGTCCTGACAAGGAGGTCTAGCCTCAGGTCTCTCCTGAGGGCATGACAACATATGTCATACGATCTAAGCATGTATATATTCTTTAGTTTATGCTTAAACTATTAAGCTTATGTCCATGACATCTTATTTACACGCTTTTCATTAATTTGGTGGAGGATTCCTTAAACCTTATCAAACTTACCCATACCTCAAGAGGGTGAGTAAAAGAGAGAAAACCCTAATCCTTAAAATCCTTAACAACATTTGAGTTGAGAAGGGATGAACAAGATGAGAGAGTCCTAAAGGTATCTTAGTTCGAGTCAAATCTTGAGACATTGTCTAGGCAGTCACACAAATCTGAGAGTCCTCATATTCTGACTAGTAGTGCAAAGGAAAATATTGCCAGCCCCCAGACGTGATCCTTTTCTAGACACCTCTGTCTTTCTAAAAATCCTCTAATAACTCCCTCAGTTCTATGGAATTTGTAAAATTTTAATGATTATTAAATATTAAATGAGGAACCTATGCTTTGATACCAAATGTAATGACCCCGCCTCCCGATAACCCCCAATTAAGGGAGACCCGAAGGTCAGAGTCATTATCCCAATTAACAGGATCAAAGGTTCGACAAATAATCAGTAATAATTATAAAATTCTACCAAACTATACTGAAAGATGGAATAAAATAAAACTTTGCATACCTTTTTCAAAAACTTGGATATCTAATCTTCTATCCACATCTGGACTCTATTCTAACTAATCCTCCTTGCACTTTATTTCTTAATTTCACAATATGCCACTTTACGGTTTGTCCTTTTCAATTTGTACCTAAAACGCCAACAAACAAAATGTCGGTCAACATAAATGAATATGTCGGTATGTGGAGACAGCCAAAATTTTGCAAATATGGCTAAAAATCTAATTATCACAATCAAGGTAATTAACAAGCCAATTTACGTTTTCAATGTGTCATTCTCCACCGCTTTTTCCCTAACCCTGGAATACCCCCTCTAGGGTTTCTCTTTTGCCATTGACTTAAGGCCACCTTCTCAATCACGAGCTTGGTGCCTGGGGTCACCTGTCATGGTGTCCATTAGTCATACAACATAGACCACCTTCTCATTCCCGAGCTTGGTGTTTGGGGTCACCTCTCATGGTGCCCATTGGTCTCCCCTCTTGGGCTTGACCTTTTTGCATCATCCATCGAGGTGGCATGTAGGTGCGAGAATACACACTTATTTTACAATTGTGATAATCATAGTGACTTTATAATTTGCAAATATGAACATACAAACTGATAGATTGCATTCAATGCGATGAATCATCTGGGAAACTCTTCGGGAAACTAATGTGATTAACCATAATTAACCACATACCTGTCAGACTGATTCGAGACATAATTAATCCAATAAATGTAAGAAATCCAATAGGCAAGCAAGCACATAAATAGATCCTAAAATATGCATACAATTTCCTATCATTGATCATGCCATCAAGATCTATTAAACCTAGCTCCCTCCCTAGGGTTTCTAGTCCACTTTTAGGGTTTCCATTGCAATTAGGGTTTCTCTTCATTTATACTATTTTAAACCCTAACTTTATACAATTACTCACAAACCCTAATTATCTCATCTATTCTTCATGAAAGATATTAAGGTTATCTTTTAACAAATATAACCCTAATTTTAGATTAAAGGCACAATTAAACATCAATTAAGTCCATTATGCCTCTTTTACATTAAAACTACCATTTTTATCCTTTTAATTCATGACAAGACCATTAGGCCCAATTATCATCTTTGGTTCCTTTCAAATTAACAATTCTTAGTTCATTATGGTCTAATTCACATATGAACTCTATTTATCATTAACTCCACCTTTATCCATTAGAAGACTCTAATTACCATATTAAGGGTATTTATCCACAATTAGGAACCTTTATACTCAAAATAGTTAGAACCATCATATCTCAACTTTATTCATGAATTTGAATAATTAAAGCCATTAAGAGTCATAATGACTAACCTTAGGGTTTCAAGACCCATTAAAGCTCATTTATATACATGGAACCCTAAATTAATCAACTTTACATGTATAATAGATTGAAGTTCAACTTTAATATTCAATAGGTTATTACTTCACAAATTAACCTATTAAACCTTAAAGATTCATCCTTTATACTCAAATAGGGTTTCTAAGTGCTTAATCATTCTTATTTGAGGTAAAAACCCTAAATCATGAAAAAAACATCTAGACCAGGTTCAAGTTCATCATCAACTATTCAATAGGTTTCAATTACTCAATTTCATAAACTAAGCAACATGAACTTAACCAATATGCTCAATTGGGGTTTCTTAATCTAATACATAAGGACTTTTCATTAGATTAACACACTTTTTCAAATAGGAATAGATTCAGGTTCTCAAATCAATTTTATTGCGTTCCTCGTATTTTTCTAAGCAACTTTCATGTATAGTTTTTTCTAATCAGAGCTTCCTAGCAAAGTTATGGTTTTTGCAAGAAAAATTCACTTTTCTGGATTTTCTACTATATTACGATTTCATCAAAAAAAAACCCTAATTGTTTGATCCGTGGTCCGCTAGACCACGCGGGATCCAACGATCCACAAATGCGTGCCTGATTCATGATTGAAAAGAAGCAAAAAGGCACTTATGCCCTTACCTAAACAACGGTGGCGGATGGACAGTTCAGTTAATTGCCCAGAAGTCTTCTTCTTCCTCACGTGAGCAACCTTCCGTGAGCTGGCGGTCAACTCAGAGGTTGACTCTTGGATCTCGTCCACAAACGAGCAAGCTAGGAGGCTCGAAAGCTTTGCTTCCGCCATCTGAACTTGACTGAATCCTCAATTTCATGCTCGCTTCATGCCTCCACCCCAGACAGATCGTCGGAGCTCCAGCGTGGTCGAATGGAAGATGAAGGGGAAGGTTGGGGTTATTCCTAGAATTGAACTCGCCAACGCATTTGTCGTCGCTCTCCAAAGATTCTAAGGTAGAGAGTTGATGCGTCGGTGCCCTTGTGAGCCCTCTCCTATACATAGGATCAATGACACAGACTGGTAGGTTGGGGACTCTACACTTTGGCGACAAAACCACCCACATGTTGGGTTGGTTCACATCGGAAACCTCTCCCGAAGCTAATGGAGTTCCTCTCACTCCAAGACACCCTTTCCTCTTCGAGAAATCCTCCAATCAAGGACCTCACAGGTGGACTCTGCGTAAGCAGTCCCCACGAGACTGGGATTCACTCCCAGCCACTGGATCACCAATCCAACAGTCAGGTTTAATCTGAAAATTAGGAAAATCAGGATTAAATTCCCAATATCAAAATGTGACATAATATCCTTTTTCCTTTAGGATAACTTCTAAATTTCATATCTTGGAAACCGTGCATCATTTTGCAACCAAATTTTGAAGGTTTCTCTCTCTTGCCTTTATCTATACACATGCCAAAAATGAGTCCCAAATTCCAAAGGAAAAGGGATTTTCTTCAAAAGCAAGTTATTCATTAATACAACCAAATTAATTGATATTTCCTCTTTCATAATCTTTTATTTTCTTTATTTTTCTTCCTTTTAGCATTATAAATCTTATGGATATGAAAATCCATCAAGGATGACTCAATCATACCTCTTTCCACTTATTTCCCATATTCTATCATTATTTTCAATTTCTTTCTTAATAGAGAAATATTTAATTGATCTTTTTCTTTTCTTGTTGCATTATCTTTGCAACTTTGGACTCCTTGGAACCCAAGGAACCCAAGAGGCACGAAATCCACTTTTGGATTATATTATTTTGCCTTCTAGATGTTTCTATATCTTTCTTTTCTCCATCTCTTATCAATAATGGAGTTTCCTTCGTCTTTTCCTTGTTATTGGGCCCAATAGACAATAAAGCCCACAAAACAACCAACAAGGCTATTGTAAACGAAATCTTTTATTCAAAACAAATTATATCATTATTTGTTAAAATATCTTTAATAGGAGAAATTACATTTCTCACCCAAAGAACCTAAAATTTGGGGTTGTAACAGATAGGATTTGGGACCCACTCTCATAGGGATGTATTCTATAATATCCATAGGAGTGGTCATAGAAGATTTAGATAGTTGAATCACAATGCTGATAGGAAGGATGTCAGTGGTGAATCCCAGTCGTTTGCACTGGTTGTAGGGCATGATGTAAATGCTTTCCCTAAGATTTATGAGACCTTTTTTGGCATGTGGTCTCCCCAACAAAGCAAGAGATGACAAAAGATCCCAGGTCTTTTGATTTTTTTGGGCATATTTCCTTAGATGATGTCTACTATTGTCTATGCTAGTTTTACAGTCTCAACATCATCTATTAGGTACTTGTGAGTGAGGATAGTTTTTAGGAATTTTGTTCATGAGAGCATTTTTGTGCGTGTGTCAAAGAAGGGAATATCAAAATGTATATTCTTCATTGCTTCCTTGAACTTCATAAACTTTGAGTTTAGACGTGTTTCGCCTAGATGGATCTGATAGGGAACTTATGGTTTGTAGATGGGCACCACATATAAAGAGGGAGAGGTTGGTGTGTCTTCTGCCACATTCTCGGGCTTGAGCAAGCTGCTTTCCACTGAAGGTTCGATCATTGGTTCTATCGGTATAGAAATAGATATATCCATTGGAATGACTGACCAACCTAAATCACATGTCTAAAATGGAGTGGATATAGAGTAGTCACTCTTAGATTTATAACCCAACACTCCGGCTCTCAAAACTATTATACAGGGTTCGATGTAGTAGATCAGGGTCGAACCACATGGACAAGGTTGGTAAGTGTTAGGAATGTATATCCTAATACTCAAATACACCAAATGAAGGGGTAGATTAAGTTGGCATTCCCTAAGGAATGTTGTCACTCCAAACAAAGAAATAAAAGCAAAGGTAAGAAAACAAAATAAGATAATAAGATCAAACAAGAAAGAGGTAACCAAAGTATGGATGGGAACTTGGACTGGGTTTCACCTACTAAGATCTCTCACCAACATGTAATACTCACACCCCTTTGTATGTCATTAACAAGGTTACAAACAATCATCATATATATCTATTCCCTCCTTTCTTAAGCTTAGTATAAGTCCAGATTATAAGGTTGTCTCTCTTTCAGTATGGCAAACAAAAGATCACAAATAAAACCATATGATCATTATATTTAGCACTTCAACATTTTCATGCATTCATGCAACTTAATAAAACTTAGATAACATTAATACTACTCTTTCAAGGCATTAACAATCATGCATCACAAGATGGTAGCTAATCATGCACGTGAAGCATTAAGAACAAGAGTATGAAGATAATCTTTGCTAAGAGTATATATATTCAAATAGATGCAAGTATATACATGTTGGGAGAGCCTTAGTGGCTACTCCCAACCCAAGCTAGATGTTTAGCCGCACATGTTAATAGGAAGCATAACAATGTTACAAAAGTGCAGATACATCAAGAATAATGAAAAGGGGAAAGTACAACATGAGGGAGATGATAGATCTAAAGAAGGGAGGAGGGGATACACCAATGGTACTTCTTCAGATCTAGATTTGGTGTAGGCGTGGAAGATGACAACCCCTTCTTTCAAAGAAGAGGATGGTAGATCTTCTCTCTCCTCCAACTTTCATATCTAGAGATCCAAGACCAATGAAGATGAATGAGGGTGGCTCTGGAGTTGGGCAACACTTCATACTCTTAATGATCCCCCCTCTGATGTACAAGGTCGAGGCCTATTTATAGGCACTTCCCACTGACTTAACTCCTTTTCGTGGACATGAATCATATCTTATTCATAGTCAAGGCATCATCTCAGTTGTGGTGATGCTCATCATAGTCATGACAACTCCTTCTGATCGAAACTATGTGTCGCGGTCGCGACATCTCTTCTTGGCCACGACTAGGGTCACGATTAGTAAATGTTGAAACTCCTGATATAGTGTCGTGGTCGTAACGACTAACTAGTGATCATCGAATCTATCTCGGGTGAGACATACATGGACCATTACAGTGAAGATGATGTCATGGTCATGGCTTATGATGACTCTACATGGATAGAGGGAAGGATATTAAGTAAAATCGAATTTTGTTCAAGGACATCAAAATAGAAAGGAGAATCCATAATAGGGATGTCAATATGGAGATAAAACACAAGTAAAAAGTTCACAAAATGACATGTTATCAACTCCCCCAAACTTAGAACCTAGCATGTCCTCATGATAATATATAGAATCAAACCATTGAGTGATGATCTATAGATGTTTTCTCTTTTTATGAACTCACCATTTCCAAGTTATTCCATCATTATAGAAAAACCTTTATGACGGGCTTGGTTCACTTCCTGAAGTCCTATCTCCCCCATTTATTTCTAGAGTTGAGTGACTTTGTGCCTTTGCCACTGCATTTTGTAGTAAAGGACTCTCCTTCACAATGACCTTCCTATCCTTGGTTTCTGGATATACTTGTAAACAGTTCCAACAAGGGGTAGCTTTCACACTCTACCTTTATTTTGGTTGTGCCTAGGCTATCGTGCATGGGTATGTTAGGATTTTAGTGTTTTCATGCACTCCTCAGTCTCCCTCAACTATGGGTTGTTGTAAAGACAGTGTTTCCCAAGTGGGCCCTGATGTAGTATCAAGTGGTTGTATGAGGTTTGCCTTGGAGTGCAGGTGGGTATAACTTGGCTTCAAGATTCCACTTTTGGGCACGACATATCTGCATTCATGAGTGCAGCAATACACTGACCGTGTGGAATCCTTCAACATCTTTTGAGGCACAACTCTCATGATTTTTTTTTCTTATTGTCTTTTCATTCTACCCTCAGGCTTGGGAAAGGGGTTGGTAGGATTTCTGGGCGGCCAAGCCTCTTTTCATCCCGAAGCAGAGATAATTAAAACTAGAAGGGGTAGTTGTTTCCTTCTTGTAGGAGATGTAGACTTTCTAGGTAGTACTGTTAGGCTATGAAGATTGGTGGGGAGTTTGGTTGGTAAATTTCTCCTTATTTCTAGGGGTTCCTAGATTCAAGGGTGTTCTTCCACTTTACACAACATTTTTCTATAAGAATGGAATAAGATTGTATTGTTGTGTCTTTTTCTTTTATGTAAATAGGTAGATCATTTTCATCACTCTAGATATGATTACATTAAAAAGTAGAAAGAGGACAAACAAATCTAAGAGTGAAGTTATTGAATAAATTTTGAAAATACCAAAACTATGAATTATAGTTCGAGATTTTTTATAATTTTCAAAATTTCCTAAAAAGTGAGAGTGAAGTAAGGTAAGAGTCTGTACATGATTTTTCAAAATTGGAATTTAAAATTTTAGCAAAATTATACCTCTCACACTCATTTATAACTCCTCCCCAAACTTATGATCACTCCATTTCAGAGTGTCAGTTATGAAGGTGTAGGTATAAATGGGCCTTGGTTTATTTTGTTGTTTTTCAAAAATTGCCCATTTTGATTGCAGCATCATGTTGACATAGCCTTATTGGAGAGTGTGATATCTTTCATGTTGTTGTCTTTTGACTTTCATCTCTCATAAAGTGAGGTCTTCCATCCAGGGTAGACAGTAGAAACTACAATCATTAGGCAGAGGCATTTGTTGTGGACTTCTGTGGCAGAACTATTCTTTCTTGAAGTCCTTTGTCTTTGAAATTTTGTACCCCTTTCCATGCATGTGGAACATGTCAATGATTGCTTCCACAAATGTTGCCACTTTTTCTTCGGTAAGCATCTCTGATGTAGTCTTGTTTGTCCATTCATTTGGTGAGAATGTTGAATCTGAGCTAATTATATAGGATGACAGTCTTTGCTTAAATATTGACTACAAGGAGCGTCCAATGATTCTCATGCAGTATGGGCAAGAAGATGAAATTAGGTAGTGAATCCTTTAAACAACATTGCAGATGGTATTTTTATCCTAAATCTTTATTCTTTAGTATGTCATCGACCAACAGGAAATAGGCCATATGTACATTTTGCATATTGTCACCTAGCAGTGATTGATATGCTGACATCACACTTACTGCTAGGTAGCCTCCTATCTTCACCATATCCTAGAGGTCATCCTTGATGACACAAATGTCATTTCATTCAAAGATGACCTCTCCATCATTACTATCTTCTTTGAGGGTTTCCATGATTAGCAGAAATAAATCCTAGGAGATGTCTTGGCAAGCCCATATGTTGAATTTAGCGAAGGAGGGATCTATCTCTCTAGGTGGCCCATCTTGACACACTTCTAGAAGTTCCTCTTCAACAATCTCACCTTCCTCAGGGTGATCTTCAGTAGGTAATACTTGTTCTTTTGCTATAGCTACTGTGTTAATTACTTTTTCAGTAGCATGGGGATGTTGTTGTTCCTCTAGTTTGGCTCCAGCTTCGTTCTTGTCTACAAGCCACCCTTCCTTTCAAGCAAATGACCTTGTAGGTTCGGTAGGGTCTATCCACAAGGTTTGTAGCTGCCCCTTACATGGTTTCTATTCAAGTAACGGGACCCCTATATACAACATGTGTGGTACAACATCAAGTGGCATTGTGGGGTCCTTAAAGAATCACTGATCATAGATAACTTCCATGGCCTAGGTACCCCACAAGCCTTGCATGTCTTCCAGATAAAGGTATTCTAAAGGAACACCTTTGTTTATAGCTTCAATCATTCTTAGCACTACAAAGGCGCAATATCCTATGCATGGCTCCTCTTGAGGGACTTTGGTGGTTATAGAGAAATTTTTCTAGTTAGGTTTGTGTTGATTTTTTCTAACTGGATAGCCCATTGGAGATGAAGGGTTACCTTCAGGATTTCATGTGCCTCATTGTTTTTTAATATCATCCAGGTGCTTGGTAGCTTGCTGGCACAATAGTTGTAGATATTCATATGCCTATCATACAAGTTTATGACAATTAACACCCAATGCTTTACACCCTTCAGATTGGCAAGGTGACGAGCTTAGTTTCTTCCCTCATGACTGCATCTTGCATTTCTTTCACAGTTTCAAATTTATAATCTTCTTCATATAGCATTCTTTCCAGATGATTCGTACCATTGAAAATGGGTTGTATTTTATCAGGATATAAAAATTCTTCCATAAGTGTAGCACGAAGCACTTTGAATAGTCTTTTATGTACCCTTTCTCAGTTTATAAATATTCCCCCAAAGTACCCTCCATTCAGAGATCTCCCTTTTTGGTGATATAGGGTGTATGTATCTAGGAGGTTGTCATCTAATATGTCTGCCAAGATATGGATGCCTCTACATGTAATTCTAGAGAGTGTTGACATATCCATTTTGGAAAATTTGCAGGGAAGAGGGGGTGTGACTGCTACTTCTATTTCCTCAATTGGTGGACTCGATCCCCTTTTAGGTGCATCAACAAAGGAGTTGAGACCACACTCATCATTGTCAGAGGTTCCTTCATTAGCCTAATCTGCATTTGTGGCTGGTGCAATAGAAGTGGATGTAGGATCTTTAGTAATCTTCTTCTCACTTGCTTCTTCATGTATTTTGTTGTTAGTAGTAATTACTTTAATTGACTCTTCTATACGATTATTTTCCACAGACGACAACTCAAGCAATGCCTTGTTAAGTTCTACAAGTGTGTCTATCATTTTACTGTCATATACAACATCGTTGAGCTCATTCTGGACGGGTTCCTATAGGAGGTAATCATCAGTGTTTGAATTTGCATCTATACCTTCTAGGAACTTGGTGACTGATGTTGTGATGAATGAGGATGATATCTTTGTCCTGCTTCCTCCCTGCCAACTATAGTTCTTGTAGATTTTTCTATGGTATTTTATTCAGTCTAAGTAGGTTGAATATTTAAGTCTAGCCCCTTCATGGTGTTGTTGTTGAGGCCTTTGGCTGCTTCTGGCTCCCTGGGTAATGGTTGTTTCTTCTCCTTGGCAGCACCCTTCGGCTTCTCTCTGTGCACATTAGTGCTTTCTTCCTTATATGATGGCACCGCACCTCCTGCTTCATCGTCATGGTCTTCTGGGTTGGAAGGGCTCGAAGAAGCTTGAGAAAGGGAGGGGATTGTCATGCGTCTCGACCTCTTTCTTGCTTGCCACTCCTCTAGTTCCTGGAATTCCACTTCCATCTCCTTTCACACATCCTCTAAACACTGGCGTTCATTGTTCAGATCTTGTAACACTTCGTCATATCCCTTGTGCATCATTTCTTTTTCAGCTCGTATTATCTCCCTCTCTTTTTAAAGATCGACCGTCTCTTCTATCATTGCTTTGATGGATCCCATGACTTCACGTATGAAATTAGGGAGAGGTGACATTCTTACTTCTAAACCTTGAACCTATGTGGTTAGAACATGCAGGCTAGAATTTATATGCAAATTGTCTTCAGAAAAATTTTGTACTTGTGCCCAAATGGCATTGAATCGTTGCCCTAAAACATCACCAAACATCGGTGGGTGTTGTTGTTCTACTGTCGATGTTGCTAGTGTTGTGATTGTTGCTTTGGGGAATGGTTGAGTGGGGTCTTCTTGCTCATTATCCCATATTGTGCCTGCTCCTTGTTCAATATTTGTTGCTTATGCGGTGACCAATGCTTAAGGCTGCACAACTACCTTAGGTATAACTTTTTTCATGATGGGTGTTAAAGTGGGCTACTTGGGTTTCTCAGGAACACGACTTGGTCCTTTTGTCACCTCATGGGTTTTATTCTTACACGTTAGAAGGTGCATTTGGTATGATGGTCTTTTTAGATATTATCACCATCACATGGGGAGGGGAAGGTGGAGCAAAAAATCCTTCAACGTTGTGGCTAGGTTGGTCTTCTAAGGATGGATGCTTTGTGCCTTATTTCTTTCTTTGATGGCCTTGAGGAGGTTGAATTTCTGACCCTACAACCTTGCGTTGCCAGATTTCCAGTTTCTTTCTCCTCTTTGGCTTTAATTATTTCACTTCTTGTTCTAGTTTCAGTCCGTGTTTGATGTTGGTTGGTCATGATGGGTCTGTAACCCTTCTGATTGCACTCCTATGCATCTTATTTATTTCCAACTCGGTAGGTCTTAGCTTGTGGGTGTCATAATACACCATTTCCAGTAGGCACAATAGGTGTTTGGAGAAGCTTTGTTTATAGAATAACTTGTTGCCTTTCTGTGCTAGAATACTAGTATTTACCAAGGACTTGATGTCTGTCTTAGAATGTCCCTTGGTGGGATCCTATCTATGCAATTGCTCAATACCTAGGAAATGATATGCAATGTGAGTGATGTGGCCTCCCATGCATAATTCTTTAGTCCTCTTTGCCTCTGATCCTATGACAACTAACAATCTATCTATCAGTAGTCTTCTTATATTCATTGGTTTCTCATTCAACATAGACCAGATTAGGAATTGGTGTCCATTAGACACTCCCCAGGTTGAGATCTTGTGAATAGTGTGTTTGTTGTTATCTTTTGCATTATCTTGATAAAGAAGGAAGTGATGAGCGTTGCTTTAGAGTTATTCAGACTATTCTTGAGTTCTCATGTAAGCTTCTCCCACATCCGATGGTTTTTGTAGCCCACCGTTTCTATTTCATCGGGTGTAGCTGAGAAGACTTGAACTTCTTCTATTATCTTGGTGAAGATAGTGTTCAGAATATCCTCAGTGATCATATGATCTCTGCCTCCTATCCTTACCTCTAATTTGAACTCTCTGCCATGCTTCTTGCGTTCAATGTTGCTGACATGCAGTTTCTCTAATGATAACATGAACTCAGTGGTGAGTTCTGTTAGAGAAGAGACTTCAGTCGTACATAGAGTCTGGAGGTTGACCCCTTCTAGAAATTTCATCACTCCATCATTTATCCCCTTCTTGAAGTCTTCAACATCCAAGTATCGTGTTGGTTTAAAACTCTTGGTCTTCATGATCATGACTGGTGCACCTGGTCTCTTGGCAAGAACGTTGCCAATTATTTTGTTGGCATTTCCTATAGTTCCTACCTTGCCATACCAGAGTCAGTCTCTTGTCCTGGAGTTTTTGAGTCAGCCTCAACTGCTAGCTTCCTCTTCTTGATTTTTTTAGCATCCATGTCCTGCGTCTTGTGTTTACCCATTGCCTTGGGTTCTTCCTTAGATGAAATATACTCGAATGTTTTTGTTTCGACAGTCCTCTGGGATTCCTCAGAATCCTATGGTGTCCTGTGGTCCATAATATATTCATGCTTCTTCTTCATCAGATCCAGGAGGAGTTTCTTTTCTGGCAACAAGTTGGGGTGGTTGTTCAGTGCCTTAGTAAGTTTTTCCAGGGCCTCTTCTGCCCCTTTCAAAGATGTCACCTTCTTGGTCAAAGTGTCACTCGTGGAAGTCGACATTTTTTAAATTTTAGTGATACTGGGTTGTTAGTCAACATTGCATTTACAGAAATTACCATTTAGGTATACAATTGTTATTATTCTTATAGTATCAGTTGAGACAGTGATAGGGAAATGCCACTTTCACGACCGCGATTAATGTTGTGATTGAGACAAGTCAGAAACATAAAAGAAAACATGTATAGATCACGACCGAGACAACTATCATGACCTAAGTGATCAGTACAATCATCGTGATCATGGCATACTTGTGACCAAAGCCTTGGTTCTCTGAATCAGTAGAAATGCTTGTGTGTTGTGACCGCGATGCATACACAAAGTTTTGGGGGAAATGAAGTGGACCGAAATATGGGTTGATTGAAGAGATGAAGGAGATATGAAAGAGAGAAGGGGTGAAGGAGTGTGATCACTGGGGTCATATTTATGGTGATTGAAACTCAGACAAAGCTAGAATGTCACGAACGCGATGAGTGATGCGGTCATGATGAATGTCAAGGTCATGGCAGGTCAAAGATTGAGAAGGGTATCCTGGCATGTAGCGATCGTGATGAGTGTCACGACCAAGAACTTTTTCATGACTGATACATCAGAAGGGAGAGAGGAAGGGGGAACACAAGAAAAATGGATTATGCAAGGTGGATAAACATTGCGACTGAAATGGCGTAAAGCGGGTGCAACCATAGCCAAGGCGTGAGAAGTCAAACGGTTGAAACTAGGGTTTAAGAAGCAAGGAGGAAGTGAAAATAAAAATTGGAGGTGAGGCTCGGATAAAAACTATCTGTGAGTCGAGAGGAAGAAAGTAAAAAGGAATGAATTGGATAAGGAAAAGCTACAGAGAGGGGGAAATGAGTATGGGTACCTTTTCAGAGTTGAAGAGGGAGAGAATGGAGGAAGAAGAGGGAGACAGCAAAGTCAACAGTATTGATGGTGGGCACTCGTCGCTTCAAAGGGTCTCTACAATTGTTCTCCAGTGCTCCAGTCTTGGTGTTGATCAACCCCATGAGTCCTTGGTGCTTCTTTGCTAGGTTTCTTCAAAGAGGAGGTTGAGAGGGAGAGAAAGCAAAGGGATTTATTGTTACAAAAACTTTTCCTTTTTATACTTGATGGGTGTCGTGACCATGACGCACGTCATGGCCATGGATGGAGTCATGACCGTGATGGGTGTCGTGACTGTAATGTCTGACCAACGAAGCGGTTGTCTTGACTGTGATTGGTATCGTGACAAAGACACAAGCAAGCATATTTCAATCGAAACAAGAAATTTTAAGAGCAAATATTCAGGTTTTTAATTAAAAAACATATGTATTTATCTTAAAACTAGGGATGGATTTTCAAAACTGACTATCTATTTTTGGGAAGTTCAAAATTGCTTTTAAATAAAGAAGTTTAAATTTAGACTAACCGATATGTACACAGGTAAAACTAAAGCTTTGAAAAATTAAGGAAGGCAGTAAATCCTTGGGTTGCCTCCCAAGAAGAACAAATTTAAAGTCATTTGCTTGACTCTCATATCTTTTTTCTCATGTTTTGTAGTTGGTACGGCTATGGCTCTTCAAAATCTAGTTTTGAACTTCTAACAAAAGCTTCATCTTTATAATATCTTTTGACATTGTTCCCATTCACCTTAAAGTACCAATCTTTTCACTAGTGATCTCCATCACCCCATATGGGTACATCTTGACAACAGAGAATGGGACAGACCATCTACATCTGAGTTTTCCTAGAAAAATCTTGATTCTTGAATTGAATAGTAGAACCTTGTCTCCTTCAAAAACGTCCTTGTGCTTGATTTTGGCATCATGCCACACCTTCATTCTATGCTTGTATATGTAGCCGTTCTAATAGGCATGTAGCCTCAGTTCCTCTAGCTCATGAATCTACATATACCTTTTCTTTTCAGCCCTATCCAAATCCATATTTAAGAATTTGATGGCCCAAAGGGCCATGTGTTCCAGTTCTATGGGCAGATGGCACGACTTTTCATACATCAATCGATAGGGGTACTCCCTATCAACATTTTGTAAGTGGTTCTATATGGCCATAGGGCATCGTATAGTTTCATGGACTAGTCCTTGTGGGTCCTGCAATGGTCTTTTCCAATATCTACTTAATCTGTATATTTAATACTTCAACCTATCCTGACATCTGGGGTGATATGGTGTGGCAACCTTATGCTTGACCTCATACTTCTTCAGTAAAGCTTCAAACTATTTTTCTATGAAATGGCACCTCCATCACTGATGATGGTGAATGGAACCCCAAATATAGGGGAAATGGTCTTCTTGAATAGTCTCACAATTGCCTTAGAGTCACAGGTGGGAGTTGCTATAGCTTCTACCCACTTGGATACATAATCTACTATGACCATAATGTACTTGTTTCATCTAGAGAAGGGGAAGGGTCTCATATGATCTACTCCCCAGACATCAAAGATCTCTACTTCCACCCAGTCAGACATAGGCACCTCATTTCTTCTAATAATATTTCCCGCAAGTAGGCATTCTTTACAAGACTTGACAAAAGACATTGCATCTTTGAAGAGTGTCGACCAATAAAATCCCAACTATAGGACTTCATCCATAGTCCTTTCACCCCCATGGTGACCTCCATAAGGTGAGGAATGACATTCCTTGAGGATTTGAGGTACCTCTTCTTTTGGCACACAACACCGATATAAATTGTCAGAACAATTCTTAAACAGCAGAGGGTCATCCTAGTAATTCTTCAGATCAGACAAAAAGTTCTTCTTTTGATTGTAGGTTATCTTAGGAGGAAATTATTTTCAGGCCAAGTAGTTATAGATATCAGTGAACCAAGGCAGTTTTGGTTTGGCTGACTTTGCCATCATCAAGACTTTTTTTTTAAATAGCTCAATATCATTAAAAGAAAGCCATACAACATCTACAAGATAGACATCTCTCATCAAATAACCAAGCAACAACTCCTTTTGCGGAAAGACATAGCACAAGGCTCAGATTGGGATGTGATAGGTACGCTTCAGCACCGTCTACCTCTTGTCGTGGCTGTCTAAAGCAGCTATCTCGGATGGAATTCGTCAATCTACCAGAACCTGTGAGTACATCTTGAAAGGAGTATGCAGAGCCACTGACAGAGATTACCATCATGTATACAACGAAAGGTTATAAGATAAAGAGCTTGACCCCAAAACAATGACACAAAACTAACAACACAGACACAACACCCCACCAAACAGGATGAGAAACACTAAAACCAGTGACTCGCTAAGGTTGCCAACCAGCAGACCCGGGAAGGAGGCCAAACTCTAGCGATGCAGATACATAGGAAGGATGGCTCATGCGGAAATAAGGGTGGGGAGTAGAGAGTGCCAGGAACTCCACCGCCACTCCCAACCACCACTGCGAACAGGGGGTGGAAGACCCGCACGAAGCCCAAAACCCAGCTTCCTCCTCCTTTGCCTGGAGCACCAAGGGGAGCCTGATCCCACCGTCCGCCCGAGAAGGAACCCGAGGAGACGCTAACAAAACGTGCTCTAGTCAGACTAGAAGCAAAAAAGACCACTCAAACGCAAGGAAAGACAGAAAGAAACAACTACCTACGCCTAAGAGGAAGACGAACGACTAACCCAACAAAACAACCTACAACTAAATCGAAAAAACGAAACAGGCAGGGAAGGGGAGGAACCCGCCGCAACCAGGATGAGAGGGGGAAGACCACGCCTGAGCTTCGCAGAGGCCAGCGAAGGGGAAGCAGAGCACACCCAGACGCCAGAGAACCTCAACCAACACCGCCGAAGAGCCAGACCTCGCGGACTGCGACCAACGGCGCTGCCAGGGTTCAGAACCCCACAAGAGATCAGGCGACGGCTCCTCCAAGGAAGATCCAAGCACGACAGGTGAGGAAAAAGCCTAGGGGGAAGGGCCGGCACACACCGTCAACCGGAAGCCCCCTCCCCCCAAGCCGCCGGCCGTCGCCCTGGTGAAGACCTAGGCGATCGCAAAATTGCCAGAGCTACGGGAAACCTAGCGCTGTGCCCTATTTCCGCCATCATCAAGACCTCATACGTGTAGTTGTCATTTATTGGTGGTTGATTTTCTTTAGTGAATACTATTCATGACAAGTGGTCGACGACTATATTCTCTGTTCTTTTCTTGTCCATGATATCGCGATCAAACTCTTGTAGCAACAAAGCCCATTGCAACAGTCTTAGCTTTGTGCCCTTTCTCTTCATGGGATGTGGCCCAGTGGTCTATGTACACTTTCACCTTCGATCCTATCAAATAGGACCCAAACTTATTCGAAGAAAATACTATTTCTAGAATCTCTTTCTCAGTTGTTGTGTAATTTACCTGAGCTTCATCGAGAGTTCTACTAGCATAATATATTGCATAGTGATTCTTTTCTCATCTTTTTCTAAGGACAGCCTCAATGGCGTAGTCACTAGCATCACACATGATTTCAAAAGGCAAATCCCAATCAAGTGCATGTAGAATCGGAGCTGATGTAAGCACACTTTTCAGAATTTCAAATGCTTCGAAGCACTTGTCAGAGAAATCAAATTCCACATCCTTAGAAAGGAGGTTTGATAATGATTTTGCAACCTTTGAGAAGTTTTTGATAAATCTTCTGTAGTATCCAACATGCCCCAGAAAACTCCTCACTCCTGTGATGGATTTTGGTGGGGGTAACTTTGATATAGCTTTGATCTTACTTTTATCTACTTCCAAGATTTTTTTGAGATTCTATGCCCTAGCACTATTCCTTCTGTCACCATAAAATGGCATTTTTCCCAATTCAGTACAAGTTTCTTCTCCTCACACCTTTGTAGGACCTTTGACAAGTTTTCAGGGCATCTGTCAAAGTCAGGTCTGTACATCGAAAAGTTGTCCATAAACACCTCCATTATGTCTTCCACAAAGTTTGATAATATGTATATCATGCATCTTTGAAAGGTAAAGGATGCATTGCATAACTCGAAGGGCATTCTTCTGAAGGTGTACGTCCCATAGACACAAGTGAAAGTAGTATGTTCCTAATCATCGGGGTGGATGGAGACTTGATAGAACCCTAAGTACCCATCAAGAAAATAGAAGTAGGATTGGCTAGCAAGCCTTTCTAGAACTTGGTAAATGAAAGGTAGAGGGTAGTGGCCTTTCCTTGCAGTGGTATTGAGCTTGTGGTAATCGATACACATCCTCCATCCTGTAACCGTCCAAGTGGCCACTTCATCTCCATTGCTTCCTTTTACTATAGTCATCCCACCTTTCTTAGGTACAACATGGATTAGGATGAGCCAGTTGTTTTCACTAATGGGGTAGATGATTTCGACATCTCGTAACTTTATTACTTCTTTTTTATGACTTTTTTACCATCTGATTCATATTTCTTAGTGGATGAGCCAAAGCTTTAACAATTTCCTCTAGATTGATTATCTACATGCACATAGCTGGGTTGATGCCTTTTATATCTTCCATAGAATATCGTATAGCTTTTCTTCACAATTTGAGTTCCTTCAACAACTTTTCCTCTTGATATTCTATCTGAGAAGAGTTTATGATAGCATGGTTTCTTTCATCAACATTTAGGAATTCATACTTCATTCCTTCTGGGAGTTGCTTCAACTCAGGTTTTAGTTCTGATACAACTTTTTCTTCTGGTGTCTTTTCTAGTAAGGCATACATCACCATTTCTATTGTACCTTCTTCGTCACTGAAAAACTCCTCCTCAGGTTGAATCAAGTAATCCAAAATTTCAACCACTTTAGGATCTTCTAGATTGGGATCAAGATTATTTAAGGCTTTCATGAGAGGGTCAAATATCACATTGCTTTCTGGTACTTCCTCACAATATTGAGTATAATTGTCCATAAAATAGGCTGGCTCAAATAGAGAGGGTCCTCTCATGGAATCTTGTACACAAAAATCAATGTGGTTATTTCCATCACAGAGAGTTATTATTCCCTATGTGACATCTATTAGGGCTCTTCTGGTGTCAAGGAATAGTCTTCTAAATATCATGGGGCATGATGGATCTTCAATGGTGTCAATCACCACTATATCATAGGGTATAAAGAACCGTCCAACGCATATTGGGACATCCTCCACCACTCCTACTAGCTTCGTAAAGGTTTGGTCAACAAGCTAAATTCTCATACATGTCTTCACCGTGTCTGTTAGTCCAAGCCTTTGGGTTAAATAAAAGGGCATACGACTGATACTTGCTCCTAGATCAGCAAGTACATTTCTTTCAACATTTTGAATAGTAAATGCTCCAGGGTCTCTTTTTTTGTGGTCATGGTAGCTTGAACAAAAGCACTCGACCTCTTTTCTAGTTGTATTGTCTCTATGTGATCACTTCTCCTCCTATTCATAATTAGGTCTTTAAAGAACTTGGCATAGGTAGGCATTTCCTCAATCGCATCTAGAAATGGAATATCTTGGTACAACTTCTTTAATGCTTCCATGAACTTCTCATATCTCTTCTTTAGGTGAGCCTTGATTAACTTGTAGGGGAATGGTACTCTTGGGGTGTAGGGATTCCTTTGTATGAATACTTCTTCAGTGGGATCTGACATATATTTTACTACGCGCTAAAAACGCAAGTGTACGCGTCGAGTAATATAGGCCTTTGTGAGGCCCGAGTCGAACATAGGGATACGTTGAATTATTGGAGACTTTTACTAACTATTTGCGATCAGCTAAGCCGGATAACAAAGTAGGGTTTGTTGTCGAAATTAAAAGAAAATAAAAATAAAACAAATCAACAATCGATTAAAGGTTAATTTAATCACTTCAAAAGGATATCTTTAGGATTTCGGTTTCACCGCGGGTCAACATTGCATTAGGTTTCATATAACTCCTCAATCTTCTCTCTCTTTCTGGGTAGTGGCCTGAAGACAGAATTACCCACTATCGTGGTGTAATTCACTACTTAGGTTTAGGTTGATTCCACTGTCGTAGTAATCATTCCCCTAAACTAAGCACATTACGAACGATCTCTCAGTTTCCACCATTAATTTTACACCTCCTTTGTCAAGGGATTTATCGATTAATGTAGGTTTCGTCTCTTTTCAACCGTTAATCCTTCTGTCGAAGTGATTAAGGGCATTAAGTTACTATTATGGTGATCAAGCATAACAATATATGGAGAAAACGAAACTATACCACGGATTTAAGAGAGAAAATATGAATTATTAATATAAAACTGTCATACAATGAATCCCCGGGCTACTCCCGGTCCTAAAGACAAAGGGGATTAGCCCCGCATGGTCATCTCAATGAAAGACAGAGGAGTAGAGAATAAAAACATGGGAAACATGGAGAAAACTCGTATAACCCCTGATACAAAGGTGTTCCTGGAGATCCTCCTCGAGAAACGTGCGTTTTGCAGTCTTCCGGCAGCAAAATCGCCCGTCAGAGGTGCCCGGATCGCTCGGTTGACGGCCTTCATCTCTCGTCTCCTATCTCCCTCTCTCCTTCTTGGATGTTGTGCAACACAATGTCCTCTCCCCCTCGGGCCGTCCGTGCTCTTCTTAGGTCATAGGACCACTTTACGGCTCCGAAAAAGCTCAACCATCGGATTAAAACGCTCCGTTTTAGTGCTGAAAATCGCCAGATCCCGACGTTGTCGATAGTATCGACCCCAAGGTCGATGGTATCGACCATGGGACAGGTTATTCCTTCCAAGATCGCATTTTGGGGTTGCTTTTTGATGAAATGTCGATACTATCGACCTGGGGGTCGATAGTATCGACTCCGGACAATGCAAAAGTGCCTGAAAAAGTGCCGAAACATGTGTATTAGTCTGGGGATTATATAAAATCATATAAATATGATAAAAGAAGTATAATTTGATGCAAAAAGAGTTTAAGGGCCAACTATAGTGAATTATGCAAATATAATCAAGAAAATGACAAATACATGCATAAAACAGATATAAAATAAGCCTATAAAAGTGACTCAAAACCCATGCATCAAACTCCCCTAAGCTTAAACCTTGCTCGTCCTCGAGCAAAAAAACTTTGGATTTGGTTGAGATAAGTCAGCAACAGGACATAAATACATGAAATGAATCTACATCATCCCCACTTTCTTTCCACAAACCAGCCCTCATTGACCAGTGAACACTAACTGCCATCCAGGCGACCAAAGACCTATGTAAAAGATGTCCGTCCCCCAATCAATGAAACACTATCAATTAAAGCAGTTAATATGATAAACGCATTTGGTCCATACTTGATGCATCTTGTGATCTCCTATCTACGTTGCTCATTTCCTAACTACCATCTAAATGGAAGCAGATCTCCTGATATTAATGAATGAGGAGAATATCATGGGTGGCCTACCAATTAGAGAAACGGGTGGATGGGATAGGTGGTTGTGGAAGAGATGGAAGCACATAATAGTCAATCATGCAATACAAAAATTAATGACCTATCATGATGCAAAATGCAAGTGAAAATGTCCTAATGTTACATTTTTGGTGGAATGATGCATGCACTATCATTCCGTCTCAAGGTGAGATGGAATATCTAAGAAAACTACACCATGTGCTTATTCTTCTTAGTATGTAAGTGAGAACATGTTCCTTTCTCCCTCTTCTTCTTTATTACTTCTCAATTCTTTTTTTTTTTCTTTTTTTTCTCTTTTTTTTCAAATTTTCTTCAATTTTTTTTCAAGCCCTTATTTTCATAGATGACAATGAATTATGTGTCGGGCTCACTTCTTATTACATACTTGTGCATCTGAAGCATTCTATTTGGAGGGTATGGAACAAGTTCATCACCTTTAATTTTTTCAGAGTAACATAAGATACATGGTGTAAAATATGCTCAAAAGATGTAAATGCAACTACATAATGACAGTTATGCAACTACTATGACATGCACCTAAGGATAATGTGCATGTATAACTACTCTATCTTTTTTTTTTCATTCTCATGCAAAAAATGTGAAAATAGTTGTAATGCAAGACCTATCTACATGAGATGCAATCAAAAAGTGAAAGACAGTAATGTGCTCCCATTTCTTATGGTGGAGTGTGAATGAAATTGCGGTGGATCAGATCACAAGACTAATTGACAGAACCTTTCGAAAATATCATATGTCCCTCTCTAAAGACCTGTGTACAGGGTAACTGAAGGATTTCTCTCTTAAACTTTAGTCTAAGGTCACGTTAGCGTTTGGTCGGTTTGGGCTCAAACATCCTTGTCAATCACTTTTCCTTGGACAATAAAAATGGTCATTCATGTCCCCGTGTCCTGAAGCTGACTCACCCAAGCACTTCCTCAGTTATGCCACTCAATTACTCACAAGAATAAGCTCAAAAAGTTTTCAATATGCTCATATTTTCATGTGCCCACAACCCAAGAGTAAAACTCCCAATTGAAACCATGCATTTATTGCTCCACAGATTACACTAGATAGATGTGGATCCTACAAAAGCGGTAAACCTAGAAATAAAAACAACTAATATCTCAAAAGTAAAATCAACATGAATAAGTAAGTAAAAACTAAGATAGAGGGTTGTTCCAACACCCCCCCTAAGCTTGAATATGACTATGGCCTCATAGTCAACATTCTCACTTAAGAGGTGGAACAATGGTACCATTCGCTTTGAAGTGTGGTGAAGAAGGATGGTCAGATGCTCAAGTAGACCAAGTGATGATTGCTATCTCCCTCCTTTTTGTGGCCCATTTTTGTGTCTTAGTGGTTCTAAGATGTGACTTGCTTCATCCATCTTTCCTCTGCAAAAAACGGTTCGAAAAAATCTCGTTTCGATACCTTTTACGGCCTGTTTTATGTAGCTGTCCTGCAGGTGTCGATACCATCAACCAAGGTCGATGGTATCGACCCAGACTCAGCGATTTTGTTGAATTGACGCATCTAAAAGCCTGGGAACTCAAAAGTGTCGATACTATCGACCCTAGGGTCTATGGTATCGACTTTACTGGCACCAATTTTTCTGTAAATCTTCAGGAATCTCGATACTATCGACCCTAGGGTCGATGGTATCGACTTTTCTTCAACGTTTACTTCTCCAAACTCGATACTATCGACATGGGTGTCGATAGTATCGACCTTAACATTCTGCACACTTCAAAACACGAGTTAGGGTACCATTTTTACAAAAATTATCAAAACCTAAGCAAAAACTAAGTACATAAACATAAAAGAACATAACCAAACATAAAATTGAACCTAAAGTTGGGTTGCCTCCCAACAAGCGCCCTTGTTTAATGTCCTAGGCTTGACATAAAGATACCTTTAACCTGGGTTGTCAAGAGATGTCTCCAATGAGTCATGTGGCAATTTGAATTGAACTCGATCATGTCCAATCCCCAAGGTCAATGTACCTCTCCCAATGGCAACGATGACATCAGCCGTAGCTTGGAACGACCTTCCCAATAGCATCTCGCAACTTTGGAGCTATGGCAAGTCCATGACAAAAAAATCTACCGGGAAGATGAACCTGTCTACCTTGATGAGTACATCCTCGCACACTCCATATGGCCTTACAATGGACCCATCCGCCAATTCAATTGTCGCGGCCGACTTCTTGATTTCTTTTAACCCAAGTTTCTGAAATGTCGCCAGAGGCATGAGATTTATGTTGGCGCCTGAATCACATTGTGCTTTAGGAAAATGTTGATCACCTATCGAGCATGGAATGTAGAAACCTCCTGGGTCTTTTCTCTTCTTTGGCAAACTCCCGTGAATCATAGAACTCACCGTCTCATTCATCCGACAAATATCATCGTCTTTTATCCGCCTCTTCTTATTGATGATTTCTTTGATGAACCTCCCATAGGCGGGAACCTTCTCGATCATCTCCACTAATGGAATATTGATGTGGAGTTTTTGGAATATTTCCAAGAATTTCCTAAAATGACGATGCTCTTTCTTTGGCCTTGGATTTCCTGGACTTGACACAACTGCTGCACTCACACGCCTGTGAGGTGGCACATATGAGCTTTTCGGGGCCAACTCCCCTAAGTTTGCTTCAATCACTCCCTCTGACGTGGGCTTGGGCGAGACATCATCAACAGCAATAGCTTGTTGTGGTTCCTCTCTCGCATTAGATGTTTCCAAACGTGCACAAACAGCCTTCAATTGTTCTTCCTGCCTAGATGGAGATGCAATATTCATAACTCGCTGTGATTTTCTGTAGAACGGGTTTCCGCCCGGCAGTCCATAGTAAGTGCGTGGATACGGTATCGCCGGTGACGCATGCATATTAAAAGTCATTTTTCTTTCTTCTTTAGCTTCTTGCACCTGAGATTCCTCCTCATTGCTTACCACAGACATATACTTGACCTGATGGTGTGCTTGGGCCACGTTTGCATTCTCGGCCGGTTTCTGTTGATTGGCGTGCTTGATGGCCACCACTTCACCAGAAATCTGTGCCACGGTGGTTTCTAATGCCCGCATTTGTGCTCCATGGCTTTGCAGCGTCTGTCCAAACTTGGTTAGAATATCACCTTGAGATTGCAATTGTTTACCATACATAGCCATCATCTTCTGATTCTGCTGCACCATTTGACTAAGCAACTCGGTGCTTTTATCTTCAGCTCTCAGTTGTGGCTTTGCATCCGGATCTTGTAGGAAATTGTTAGGATCCTTCCATGAGAACTTCCTATCCTTCCTCCAAGCATAATCATTATTTCTATAGCCCTGTTGTTGCATGAATTTGACCTGAGCTTCTTCATCGGCTTCTGCATCTTCTTCGGCAAGCAATTTCTTAGCAAGAAGGTCTAATTTATCATTTAACTCTTTGATGGCCTTTGACTCCCCCACAGCCTGAACATGCTCTACAGCGTCTCTGTCGCCCCAGGATTGCTTCTTTGCCATATTCCTCAAGATCTCCCAACATCGAGTGTCTGTGTTATTCAAGAAGAATCCGGAACCGGCTGAATCAAGGTTGCTTCTATCATGCTCGGAGAGAGCAAAATAGAAGATCTTCACTTGGGTCTCCTTATCCAGCCCATGATGCGGGCATCGCCTGAGCATGATCTGAAATCTCTCCCAGATCTCAGAATAAGTCTCGCCTGCTTGTTGAGTGAAGTTGTGGATCTTTCTTATCATGTCATTGGTCTTTTCGGGCGGAAAGAACCTCTCGAAGAAGACCTCAACCATGTGGTCCCAAGACTCCACATATTCATCATCTAAGTTATGCAGCCATTCGCGCGCAATTCCCGCTAGTGAACTCGGGAAGAGCTTCAAGTAGAGCACGTCCTGTGGAAATCTATCGATCTTTACCATATCACAATTCTCCACAAACTGACTTATGTGCGCGACGGGGTCTTCATTTTTGAGCTCGTGGAAGGCATTAGACTTCACCAAGTTGATCAAAGCTGGATCAATCTTGTATTTCGGAATATTCAACACTTGCTTCTTTATAGGCCCTTTGGAAGCGGACGAGGAAGAAGCCTTGATCTTCTCCCATATTGTCTGTGGCTCGTCCATCTCTTCGTGTTCGTGTTCAGAATTTATATCCTCCAACTTGTCTTGATTATATTCACCCTCGTCTTCTGGTCCCGGCAGCGGAACCTCTGGTGTGCGACCCGCGTAGTCAGTACTACGCGTCTGCACCATGCACAGTACCTGAAAAGAGAAAATTCGAGTTCAATACACTGCTATGACGAGTATAAAAATTATCGAACAATTTAAAAATATTTGAAGTTGTTTCAATCTAAATAAAAAAAATTGGCCTAGAGTGGCCGCTCGTAGCACTCAAAGTGCCAACAATTCGCCGTATCCCCGGCAACGGCGCCAAAAACTTGACGTATATTTTACTACGCGCTAAAAACGCAAGTGTACGCATCGAGTAATATAGGCCTTTGTGAGGCCCGAGTCGAACACAGGGATACGTTGAATTATTGGAGACTTTTACTAACTATTTGTGATCAGCTAAGCCGGATAACAAAGTAGGGTTTGTTGTCGAAATTAAAAGAAAATAAAAATAAAACAAATCAACAATCAATTAAAGGTTAATTTAATCACTTCAAAAGGATATCTTTAGGATTTCGGTTTCACCGCGGGTCAACATTGCATTAGGTTTCATATAACTCCTCAATCTTCTCTCTCTTTCCGGGTAGTGGCCTGAAGACAAAATTACCCACTGTCGTGGTGTAATTCACTACTTAGGTTTAGGTTGATTCCACCGTCGTAGTAATCATTCCCCTAAACTAAGCGCATTACAAACGATCTCTCAGTTTCCACCATTAATTTTACACCTCCTTTGTCAAGGGATTTATCGATTAATGTAGGTTTCGTCTCTTTTCAACCGTTAATCCTTCTGTTGAAGTGATTAAGGGCATTAAGTTACTATTATGGTGATCAAGCATAACAATATATAGAGAAAATGAAACTATACCACGGATTTAAGAGAGAAAATATGAATTATTAATATAAAATTGTCATACAATGAATCCCCGGGCTACTCCCGGTCCTAAAGACAAAGGGGATTAGCCCCGCATGGTCATCTCAATGAAAGACAGAGGAGTAGAGAAGAAAAACATGGGAAACATGGAGAAAACTCGTGTAACCCCTGATACAAAGGTGTTCCTGGAGATCCTCCTCGAGAAACGTGCGTTTTGCAGTCTTCCGGCAGCAAAATCGCCCGTCGGAGGTGCCCGGATCGCTCGGTTGACGGCCTTCATCTCTCGTCTCCTATCTCCCTCTCTCCTTCTTGGATGTTTTGCAACACAATGTCCTCTCCCCCTCGGGCTGTCCGTGCTCTTCTTAGGTCATAGGACCACTTTACGGCTCCGAAAAAGCTCAACCGTCGGATTAAAACACTCCATTTTAGTGCTAAAAATCGCCAGATCCCGACGCTGTCGATAGTATCGACCCCAAGGTCGATGGTATCGACCATGGGACAGGTTATTCCTTCCAAGATCGCATTTTGGGGTTGCTTTTTGATGAAATGTCGATACTATCGACCTGGGGGTCGATAGTATCGACTCCGGACAATGCAAAAGTGCCTGAAAAAGTGTCGAAACATGTGTATTAGTCTGGGGATTATATAAAATCATATAAATATGATAAAAGAAGTATAATTTGATGCAAAAAGAGTTTAAGGGCCAACTATAGTGAATTATGCAAATATAATCAAGAAAATGACAAATACATGCATAAAACAGATATAAAATAAGCCTATAAAAGTGACTCAAAACCCATGCATCAGGATCCATTTCTTGGTCTTTGCATTTTTCTTCTTTTTGTCTTTTTCTTCGATCTTGTCTTCATTTGTTGTTTCTTCCCTTTCAGACTCCTTTTCCACTATTGAGGATCTAGTATGTGGCTTGGGAGCATTTTCTTCTTCATGGTGTATCTCATCTTGTTGTTTCTCTATAACTTTTCACGATTAGAGAGTATCCATCTTTGCGGTTTCTATGTTTGATGGGATCTTCCTTGGAGGATTCTTTACAAGCTTTGCCAGTTGGGCTAGTTGTTAATCAATCTATCTTTGATGAGGTTGCATATCCACCATCTGTTTTTGCATTGTGGTTAACACTCCCGAGTTGTTGCTGGCACTTTGGGTAAGTTGGTCATTCACTGAAGCTTGCCTTTTTGCAAAATTGAATAGTTGAGCGGTCATGTCTGGCTAGTTATTATCTTTGGTCTTATTCTGACTTTCATTTTGTCCTTGATTTTGGTGAGTCGCATTTTTTTTATATTGATAGTAGTTCTTGTTTGACTGATACCTAGTAGTCCTGGTATACTGAGTCGGTCCACTTTTTTTCTCAAATCTTGGGAGTACCTTAAACAAACCACCCAGTTGATCAGAATTCTCATCTACATCTTTATTGCCATAATTGAATCCCAGATGATCTGCCCATTTGAAATTTGCATAAGAGACATTTTCTATTTCTTCTTCGCTTTCACTTTCTTCTCTTTCTTCTAGCTGTGTATAGATACAGTTGTCGACTCTGTGGCCTCCTTCATGACATGTGACACACTTCATGACTTTCTCAATAAGTTTCTTGCCCTTGCCTCCAGTGTCTTTTAGTTATTTGACATATGTGGCAATCTTTTGAATTTGAGCTGTGATGGTTTCTAGAGCTTTTGCTTCGACTAAAGGTCCTTTAGATCCAGCCTTCTTGGTTGAGCCACTGTCATTTCTCTCATACTCCATGTCTCCTTGTATTGCAGCCATGTTGCCTATGATCTTCATAGTTTTGCTCGGCTTCTTTCCAAGAAAATCACTCTCGATGGCTGCATTCAACAAAGTCCACTTGGTGGGAGTTAGCCCATTATAAAATGTTGTCACCAGAAATCATTTGTGGTATTTATGGTAAGGAAAATCCCTTTGATACTGTTGATACCGTTCCCAAGCTTCATGAAGATTTTCTCCAAGCTTTTGCATGAAGGAAGTGATCTTTTGCCTATTTTGAATGGTTTTCTCAGTGGGGTACAATTTGGTGAAGAAAAAGTATCAGCAAGGGGTCTCCATCCATCAATGGACTGATGAAGTAGGTTAAGATACCAGGATAGAGCTTTATACTCCAGAGAGAAAATTAATCATTTGCACTATATAACTTCTTGAGGCACTCCCCTCATCTTGATGGTGTCACATATGTTTTTGAAGGTATCAAGATGATGGTAAGGATTCTTGTTCTTCAAGTTCCCTCAGAAAGGATTGTTTTGGATCATTGAGATGATAACATGTTTTAGCTCAAAGTTAGTTGCATTGAATCATGGGATAACGATTGCGCATCTCGACTTGTTAGCTCTGGTAGCAACCAATTCTCTAAGTGTTTTATCATATTCATCATCTTCCTCCTCACTGTTATCGTGATCACATTCACGATCACAATGATTCCTTCTGTGTATTTTGTAGTGGTGGTGGTGGTGCTCATGATGGTGCCACTCCTCTTCATGTTCTCCCTCTTTGCGGTGTCAAACATTCGAGTGACATTCCTCTCATTCTTATTTAGTTTTGAGAGGAATCCTTGGGTTTCGATCTTCACCAGAAGGCCCACCTTCTCTATGAGGCAGCATGTAGATGTGTGAGGTAAGGTAGTTGAGGGTAACAATCTACCTCTCTCGGAGCTACCTAAATAGTTCACACAGTCAAGTTAGAAATGTTGATGTGTAAAATAAAGTATTCTAAGAAATCTAGATATGGAAAATTTAGAATTTTGTGCAGTCAAGCTTATTACTAAGTCTTGAGGCACGGGTGTATAGAGGGTAGACTTGGATTCTTAATAGTACCATTTTGCCTTGTCGCCGGCAACGGCACCAAAAAGTTGACCGGCCTAAATCACATGTCTGAAAAGGAGCGGATTTAGAGTAGTCAGACTCTTAGATTTACAACCTGACATTCAGGTCCCCACAACTATTATATGGGGTTCGTTGTAGTAGATCAGGGTCGAACCATAGGGACAAGGTTGGTAAGTGTTAGAAATGTAGAACCTAACACTCAAATACACCAAACAAGGGGGTAGATTAAGATGGTGTTCCCTAAGGAACGATGTCACTCCAAACAATGCAATAAAAGCAAAGGTAAGAAAAAAAACAATAGAATAAGATCAAACAAGAAAGAGGTAACCAAAGTATGGGTGGGAGCTTTGACTAGATCTCACCTACTAAGATCTCTCACCAACATGTAATACTCACACCCCTTTGTATGCCCTTAGTCAGGTTACAAGAAATCATCAAATATGCCTATTCCCTCCTCTCTCGAGCTTATTATAGTCTAGTTTATAAGGTTGTCTCTCTTTCAAGATGGAAAACAAACAATCACAAAGCAAACCATATGATCATTAGCTTAGCACTCCAACATTTTCATGCATTCATACAACTCCATAACACTTAGATAACATTAATACTACTCTTTCAAGGCATTAAAAATCATACATTACAAGATGGTAGCTAATCATGCAAATGAAGCATTAAGAACAAGAGTATGGAGATAATCTTTGCTAAGAGTATATATATTCAAATGGATGCAAGAATATACATGTTGGGAGTGACTTAATGGCTACTCCCAACCCAAGCTAGATGTTTATTTGCACATGTTAATAGGCAGCATAACGACATTACAAAATTGTAGATACATCAAGAATAATGAAGAAGGGGAAGGTACAACGTGAGGGAGATGATAGATCTAAAGAAGGGAGGAGGCGATACACCAACAGTACTTCTTCATATTTAGATCTGGTATAGGTGTGGAAAATGACAACCCCTTCTTTCAAAGAAGAGAATGAAAGATCTTCTCTCTCCTCCAAATTTCATCTTCGGAGATCCCAAAACAATGAAGATGAATGAGGGTGGCTCTGGAGTTGGGCATCACTTCATCCTCTTGATGATCCCCCCTCTAATGTGTGAGGTCTAGGCCTATTTATAGGTACTGCCCATCAAGTTAACTCTCTATCACAATCATGACTCATATCTTAGTCATGGTTGTGGTGGCATCTCAGTCGCACTGATGCTCATCACGGTCATGACAAGTCCTTCTGATTGAAACTATGTGTCGCGATCATGATGTCTCTTCTTGGCTGCGATCGGGGTCACAGTTAGTAAATGTTGAAACTCTTGATATAGTGTCACAGTCGCGGCGACTAACTACTGATCATCGGATATGTCTCGGGTGAGACATCCATGGACCATTACGGTCGAGATGATGTTGTGGTCATGGCTTATGATGAGTCTGCATGGATAGAGGGAAGGATATTAAGTGAAATCAATTTTTTTTAAAGACATCAAATTAGATAGGAGAATCCATAATAGGGATGTCAATATGGAGATAAAATAGGAGTAAAAAGTTCATAAAATGACATATTATCAATGAGTTCTTCATTGTTGTCATCTTTGAGGACTAACCTATTGTTCTTGATGATCGGGGAAGGAGGTTCTAGTAGAATAGGTTTAGAGTGCATGGTTACTACCTTCAGCTACTCCTCTTATTGCTTGGGATTGTTCTCAGGTTGACCAACAAATGATCATGATGGAGGGTGAATGAACACAATAATTTGTACAAGTTGAGCCTCCATACATTTGTTATATGCTTGCTAGTGCACTAATATCTTCATCATTAGATATGTGTGCATTCTGGTGGCTGCTTTTCCTAGGAGAAGTTGTTCTTGTTGGTTGTAAGTTTGATAACCTTGATTGTAGCTATTTCCTTGGTTGAAGTTGTTACAATATTGTCCCTGATTGAAATTGTTATGGTGGTAGTTTTGGCTCTGTTGGAAACCAAGAGGACCTAGAACTTGATTCTAACTTTGGTCCTACTTGAGTTGGTAAGCATCTGTTGCTCTATCTCAGTTTTCATACTAGAGGCCTAGATGATTTCTTGGTCTATTAGGGTTATAGTACCCTTGAACTAGAATAGACTTGAAGACATTAACTTCTTTGATAAGGGGATTGTTGTTCAAATGGGGCTAATACATGTTTATTGTTGCTTGGTATAGGTGGTTGCACTCGAAACTTGTGTGCCCCTCTACATTGCAAACCTACCAGATTTCTAAGGGTGCCTTAAATTGAAAAAATGGTGGCCTCTTTGGCCATTCCTTAGGAGGGTGGACTTGAGGTTGTCTTTCATGATGGCTAGCGCATTCAAGGACTCAACAATAGCCTTGAGCTCATATTTGTCCTCTTTCATAGCCACCATAAGAATGCCTCCCTTACAAGATGAGCCCCGATTAGCTCGGTCTCACCTACCCTTCTCATGATGTTACATGCATAGTCAAAGATTTTCTGCATGAAGTTTTTATAGGAAGCAACCTTAAGGAACAATTATACAACATTGTCGACTCCCCTATAGAATTGCTTAATTGATTGGGTTGAAGGGATGTTGTGGTGGGGGAATTTACATAGAAGCTCCTTGAATCATTCCCACGCTTTGAATAGAGTCTCTCCTAGGATCCTCTTAAATGGAGTAATCTCCCCTCAGATCTGATAAGTGAGTTAGGATGGGACAAACATCTCCAAGAACCTGTTCTGAAGTTCTTCCCAAGTTCTGATGCTACAGTCGTAAAGGGAACTATATGGCATCGTAGCCTCATTGGTGAGGGATTAGTATAATAGCCACAACTTCATGTCTTTGTTAGAGACACCAACTTGGATGCTTAGTCCTCATAGATCTATGAACTATTAGAGACACTCATGTGCATTATCATGGTGTCTTTAGGAAAAAATGTTGTTTTGCATCATCATCACCCATTGTGTTATGATTTTGAAGTTTTGAGATGCAATGTTTGGCTTGATGATTGGATCGTGATTATAACAACTTTAGGGGTAAAGAACTGTTATAGTTATCTTAGTCGCTCTACTGCTACACCTTTTGTAATTTGGCTTGCACTATAGCTCTAGCTTCTACCACAAGTCTATCTCTTTGTGCTACAAGTGCTACATCAATGCTTTGGTTGATCTCCACTTTTGACATATAGCTTGCATTCTCGAAGAAGCCTACAATAAGTTCTTTCAATCTCATGATCAAGATCTACTATGGAGTTGACAATAGAAGAGCATCGCATGCACAATGGATATTACCTGAGAAGTGCAAACAAACAAAGTTCATATGGTTGAGGAAGAGTTGAAAAAATGATTTTCAATGGTATCAATTGCAAAAGAGAAGTCCCAAATAATCCAAGTCAGTTAAACTAATATAAAAATTGTGTTATCCCTTAAAACGGTGCTAAAATTTAATGTGAGTTATATTGGACAGGAAAATTCACTAGGGGTGAAATCCTACCTTAACCAACGTACAATAATCACCACCTATAAGAGGGTGTATCTTTATCACAACATAGTTTAGGATCAAACCCAAGTGACAACATTTTTAAGGATTATTAGATCAAAGTAACCAGTCAAGAACTAGTATTTATCATAATATTGAGTTGGTTTAATTAACTAAGGTTGCAAGAATGAAAAAAGCTAGATTTAAGGTTCTAGTTGTAAATGGATGAAAACACCAGGGTGTAATCAAGTTTCACTACCACTTTCCAAATATATGCATTCAGTCAAATCCAAACTCAAATTAAAGACAATTCGAGTTATGCCAATTTTCGCTTTCAGTGTTAGAAACTTGTGTGAGTGGATTTCATTGTAAGCTTGATGTTTGTTTACTTACAGATCATATATACACTACTCAGGAGACTTCCGATCATAGTTATCATAGGGCATCAACCAAATATTTTAGCTATTCAAATCTAAATGTTGAAGTTCTCGGGGCCTAAGATTATAATAAATCATGTAAATTGGGTGATCAATCCATAAAACATGCATTAATAAATTAATAATGAATTAAATGAGTTCACTTAAGACATGGAATAAGAATGAAACTACAAGAAACGGTTAGTAGAGTTATTCATTGCATCCCAGTGAAAGAACTACTCACTTCACATAGTAAGATCAATACAACCTAAGAAATAAGAAGGTGCAATCATTTTATTGAAAACAAGCAGGTGGAGGCATGGAGTGGTGTGCTAGGGCAATCTTTTTCCTTCTTCTTTCTTGGGTATAGACCCTAACTTATGGGGATCGGGTAGGTAATGGGAAAACAATTGTGGATGGTGGATGGGATTGTTGTCAAGGAGTGGTTGCTTGCTATTTGGTGGAAACAAGTGGGATCGATATGCATGATGGAGGTGAGCAAATATGGTGGTTGATGGAAGAGCAGATTGGAAACCTATTTACTCACTTGTATGATGTTCCTTCATTGCCATAGAGGTCAAGGGAGAATACCAAGGGAGGGATCCCAAGGATTCTGAATAACCTATTATGTGGTTGTATGATGGGTATTTATAGGCCTCCATATCCGAGTACTAGTAGATGGATCTGCAATGCGTGTATGATCGAGATCATTTCTTGGTGACTAAGAAACCTGGATGAGGTCGATAACATATATTGATAGTAGGATTTTGATTGATAGAGATCGATAGTGGGAGCTTGATACCAAGATCTCGATAAACAAAGCTACAATTGCATGATCTTGATAGTCATAGGTTGATAGCAGGAGCTCAATAGTCAGAGGTCAATAGCATTAGCCAATAGTCGGAGTTCGATACAAGGATCTTGATAGCAGGAGATTGATAGAAGGAGGTCGATTGTAGGAGCTCGATAGTCAGAGGTCGATTGGAAGGTTAATTACTAGAGCTCGATAGAAGGAGGTGATAACATGATCTCAATAGTTAGAGCTCAATAGTCAGAGGTCAATGATAGGAGCTCGATAGGAGGAGGTTGATAACATGAGTTGGATAATAGGAGGTTAATAGCAGAGGTTGATAGTATGACTAGAGCAAATTTTGTTGATAAATTTAGCTTCCAAACACTCTCAAAATTTATTTTGGGACCCCAAGGCCTCGTTGGTGCATAGAGATAAGACTCAAGATCTATAAGGGGAGTTGAGTATAGTATTAAAATCCTACAAGTTAGCTTAAAATCTAAATAGAATGGAAAGAAGTTATTTCTAGTGAAAATGAGAGTTTTGAATGCAAAACTAGACATAGAATGCAACTAAAACTTTGATGAATATACATTCATCACATTTGCAGGATGACGAAAATTCTATTCCTAAATAAATATGGTGTCACTACTTCTTGTTATGACTAGTCAACCACACATGCAAATAGGGCAGACAAGATAGAGTATATCATGATCAAGTAGGGATGAGAACATCCAACTCATATCAAGTGGGGTCAGAGGACCCATATACAAATATTCAAACATTTCTATAACTAAGATGCTTAACAGGATCACAAAAGTTCACAATGTGACAATTAGGGTTTCATTTAGTTCAATTACACAAATTACTGTTTCAAGAAGGAATACGATGAATAAGATATAGATTACTATCAAACAAGAATACCTAACAAAATAATATGATTGCAGGATCTATATCAACATATAACTACTCAAAATTATTCAACTTCTCCAAAGAGGGAAAAGTGTATCGAGTAGCATGTCTAAAGGGCCAAGAGAGACAAAATTTAGGTCAATTGCTCAATATAGAAACCATGAGATGTAACATACCTCATTTTAAGTTTAGATATGTACAAAGTCAATTCCATTTCTACTTCATTGTCACAAGCCACCTAATAAACACATAAATGAAATTAGGGTTAAGTTTGCATTAATTACATAATCCCTAAAATTATTGACTTCTAATTTAAGAGAAATTAGGTTACCAAACATATATTTCAACAAGTGTTTATTTACAATTAGATATAAATAAAATGAGATGATTTACTAATTTATAAAAAACAAAAATATTGTAAAAGGTATATATTGCCCCCACATCAGACATCAAATATTGATGTGTGATAGGGATGTATAAGCCAAATAATAATCTTTAAAATAGTCTGACATCAAATAATTAAAGGGGGAAAACATATTTTTCCATTATTATGTGACACAAATCAAGGAGTGAAACTAAAAATTACCAATGTGAGTATGTACCATAGCGTGTGATCCTTGGTTTGAATGTGTGATTCAAAGATCCTTGGTTGTAATAAACTACTCCAACGAATCTGAGAGATCAAGACGAAGTCACTGATCTAGGACTTGTAGCATGAAAACTCGAGAACACGTCAAAGAGGTTTCCACCATGAGATCTCATCTAAGAAACTCCAAAAAGAGAAATTCAAACCCACATTCAAAACCAAAACATCTCTTCATGAGAATCATGCCAAAGAGCTTCCCCAGCCTCTTCCATTTATAATGATCCCAAGAAGTAGGTTGTATGGTGCCCAAGAAAGCAAGGGACACAACCGGTAGACACTTTGCATGAGTTTGGTCGATTAGAACCTATAGATAACCACATATGTACGCAATTCATGTGAATCAAAACACAAAACCATTGCTTTGAATGTGCAAATGTAGAAAACTAGTCAAACTATGCCTAAACTCAAAGAGCATACAAAAATAATGATACCAAGTACCCAGGGGAAGTGAAAAGATGTAACATGGTATAAGTACCTCAATGATGAAATTAGGTGTGCATTCAACTTCTTGTATCTATGCTGGGATGACCAGGATGCTAGGAAATGTTGTGGCTGCTTCATGCGTGATATTGGGCCCATCCAGGATTGACTAGTAAGGAGAGATAGGGGAATAGACAGCCGGAGTGATTGGGATCAAAGGAACAAGGGGGGATTGGTTACTCAATGTAAGGTGGAAGTTTTAGTATGGATTTATAGGGGTTTGATAGTTTTGGGTGGGGAGAAAAAGGAAGGCCAGAGGGAATCAGGCCAAAAGTAGGGGAGAGGTAGATGGGAATCATTTTGTTGATTAAGTCCATTACAACTATCCCAATTAGAGCTTATGTGGTTTGCAGTTGCAAATGGAAGGTTAGGGGAAACATATTGTGCCGCTCAAAAGGTAGGTGAGGTAGAGAGAAAGGAAAGGTAAGAGAAATTTGGGTGATGTAAAATCGGGTGACTGCTTTCCTTTAGGAGACCAAGGAAGGAGATGATATAACCACTAAGATCCAACGGCCTGAACTGAAGTCAATATCTGGAATGTCCATATCTTAGTGTTACATAAGATAAAAAGTTTTTGACAATTAATAAATCAAACAATAGATAATAAACATTAGGAAAGCATATATATTATTATTTCTTTTCTTATTTAAATTGGGATAGCTAGGTTTACCCAATTCATCTCAAATTTGACACCCAAGTTGATGGGACCCAAGGAACATGATTTCATTGTTGGATTTGGGTTTTGAAGTTTCCATTTTTGAGTTAGAATAGAAGTTTGTTTATGTTCATTACCATTATATTTATTATAATATTATATCATTATCATCAATATTCTTTATTTAGAGTCTCATAAACTTAATGTTATATTATATTGCACGAATTTTATATTTTTCTTAATTATACTATTTAGTCTATTAATTCAATATTAACTCAATTGATGTCACATTATTCATACGTATGCACATGAAAACCCCAATTGTTATTCCAATTCATGTATCAAGCACATTATACCACTCATTAGGCATATCTTAGTCATTATGTATACATTCATTAGCAAAGGAAACATATGTGACATAGTTCATGAACGCTTTTACATGTTATCACATAATTAGGTTATTAGGTTATATATGGGCATCATGATATGTGATGTTGATTGTAGAACCTAATGCCACTTAATGTGTTATAGTTGTTTTCAAACCTATACACTTTATTGGTTACCATTGAGTTATTCATGTTATATGTAGTAATTATATAAACTAAGGTATAACTTCATCCTTGTTCAGTTAAATATAAAGAACTAAGCATTCTGATCTTATAAACATGGGAATAAGGTTTCTAGAGTCAAGATGCTAGGTTTTTGTATGTTATAGATGCTCACAACTCAATATATAGTTGTTGTTGTAACTCGGTCAAACATAGGGATAAGGGAAGGGAACTACATAGGAAATTAAGAGTGATGTCTTAGCTTAGTCAAAAGAAAGGTTGAATTTGGTGTTCCAATTAAGGAACAAATTAGTCTACTCAAAAGCAAGAAACCTACATTATAAAACTCAAACAAGATTAGGATAATGTTTATTATGATAAAGGAGAACTTGCATTGGGTTTCACTAGTTAAACCAGTCTCAACCATGCAAAACCTTCTCTTCTATTTTACATTCTCTACATGTTTTGCAAGTAGCCATAACATATATTCAAACCTTCATTCTTTCAAAATTGGGGTAGATTTCTAAGACACCTCTCTCTTGAGACGATGACCAAAATATCTTAGAACAAACATATGAATTTATCTATAGAGATTACTTTCTCTCATGGATCCTCACTAATCCATACTCTAGATCTGGTTGAACTCATTCCTTTGAATTGTTACAAATCAAACATCACAAGAAGATAGCTATATAAAACAAATGACACATTTAAACATGAGTATTGGAAAGAAAATTGTAAGAATATATGTATTAAATAGAAGAATGAAAGATTAAATGGTTAGGAGGTCCTGTTGGCTACTTCTAACCCAAGTCCATGGATTTAGCCACTCATGGTGAAAATTAGAATAAAATTACAAACTAAACAAGTCATTCCCTCAAAAGAAAACAATGAAGTAGTAAGAGAAAGGATAGAGGTCAATTACAAGTGTAGATTTAGCTAGGAGGTCAATCTACCCACCTTTTGATTAAATGTGGCTTGAGAGGTTGATCTCCTACATAGGTCAATCATGGTGATCGACTGGTCTTGAGGTCAATCGATCTGACCAATCAACATGGGAGGTCTATTGTCATTACTTCCCATTTTGGAGGAATTTGCAACTTGTAATTTGATCAAGCTAGTGAGTGTGGATGTTGGTGATAGTATCAAGGAGGTTGATAGCTCTTGAGAGGTCAACCGCCTGACTTTGGTTTATGCTCTCTGATGTATCATTTTGGCCCTTTTATCAAAGACAAAAAACTTTGGGAGTGATGCCATGGGGTTCTATTTATAGGGTACGGCTAGCCTTGTGTCAAATTTTGATTCATCCACATGGAATCAGCCTTGAAGGTTCTAGGGAGTTGAGCTTAGGGAGTTTGATTTGTATTTTTCTTGATTGCATGTATACTCTTCACTCTGAGTAGACTACTTCTGATCTATTGATGTTCTTTGTAGGTGACATCAATTTTTTAAGCTAAATTATCTTCCTTTGGGGTTTATCAATCAGAATTTCAATAGGCAATCTTTTTGTAAAAGCTCTATAGGTCGTGCTCAACCATGTTTTTGTGTCGATCTTCAAGGTTTGATTGCTTTTCGTTACTTGGTTAATTTTTTAGATTGTTTAAGCCTCTTTGTCTATCCACCTTGGATCTCTATCAATCTCTTTTTTATTAAGATTCCTTTTATGCTTGAGTGTCACAGGTTAACAACCTAACCCAAATCTACACCTTAGGTGCCAAAAATAAGATGTACACAAGAGTTAAGTTGCCCGTCCGTGAGTGGATCAAACACACAAGTATATACCTGCACCAAATAACAAATCTTCCTTAATTAAACCAAATGTTAATTACATAGGGGCCCGAAGGCATATGAGTTCTATAGAAGAAAAACTTAATACATGAGAGAACTACTTGTAGAAGAAAAAGAACTTAAACTAAGAATCCCATTTAACTTTAGCATCCCCAGGAAAGATCTAATTTTGTTGAGCCATCATATAGAGTTGCATCATCATCATCATAAGTAAAATGTACCTATAAAGCCTATGAAATTGGTACACATCAGCAAATATATAAATATATTATACTGAGTATGCCTACGTGTCTTTAATTATACCTCTCATTTAAAACTTGGCAAAAGAGTAACACTAGAAACTTGGCAAAAGTATAAAACTAGAAACTTAGCAAAAGTATAAATAATTATGATAAATAGCATAAAAGAAAAGGAAAAAGTTATCCACAAAAGATATCACAAGTTTTAGGCATATTTTTCCATTATGTGTACAATTGATTACCTCATGCACTATTCTACCAAAGAAATTTAGTTATCATATGTACTATTCTACCAAAGAGATTTAGTACTTGCATCAATGCACTATTCCACCAAAGATATTTTGTGCTTACATGTACTATTCTACCAAAGAGATTTAGTACTTTCATCAATGCACTATTCTACCAAAGAGATTTAGTGCTTATCACGTAATGGATCAGCCATCTTATATTTCTTGTGTTCATAATCATAAATATGGAAAAATCAAGCAACATATCATCAAAGGCATCAATTTATTCTATAATCATATGTTAAGTATTTACTACACATATATTACAACCATGTACTATTGTACGCCAAGTGAGGGTAATGGCATACCTTCTACTCAGAAGTGGGGAGTCCAGAGATGCTCCACACTGGTACCTTTGTATTCTTGAAATTATAAGAGGTTTGCTACTAATTAGCTACATTAACATAAACAACATTTAGTTCTAAAAGAGTATAAAAGGCCCTTTTCTTAGTTAAAGTCATGAGAGTATAGAATGAGTCATTGAGTACAGATTTGAGTCTATAATTGATAGTTTCATGTCAGAGTAGGACTTCTAGATCAAATTAGTGGTCTTTAGATCATGATTGATAATTATAATCATTTTTGGTAAGCCAAAATAGGGAAAAAGAGTAATAATTCGACTTTTTTGATAATTGAGTCACATAAATTGTAAATGAACACCCCATAATTATCTAGGTACAAAAAGAAGATAATCACATGATTTTAGTGATTTAACCAGGTTCGAGTATTTTCTAAATAATTAAACAAGATAGAATCACATTTGAGTATCAGTATTTATATGAGTTTGATTTAGGGCTAACTGATATCATAATCATTATCCTCATATATTTCTAATAAAAATGAGTATTGGTTCATATTTTTCTGACACTCATACTATTTATAGTGAATTTTCCAAGATTAGGGTATTTACTGGCAATTATTGAAAATTAAAGATAAATAAAAGAAAAGGGAGTAAAGACAGGTCGTTGGATGCGTAGATCCAACGGTCAGAGCCAATTTGCATGGCTGCAAATAAAAGAGAGGCTAATCTGAGATGGAAAATTCTTACTGGTCCACGCGGAAGGTGGGGCACACTCTCTTCTTCTCTTCTTCGAGATTCCTTGCTCTGTCGCAACTCCAGTGAGCTTGAGATGGCAACATGGGGCACCTCGCATGCAGATGGGACTAGCTTCACCTTTGTGGAGCCTTCCTAGGTCAGGGCAGCATCCTTGTGAGAGTTTGCTCCCTCTAGAGTGTTGTTCCATTGGGGTGACTAGGAGAGGTCAGATGGCAATGGAGAAAAAAGTGAGTTGGGGCTCAGTTTGGGTGGTTTTGAGATCTCATGAGGTTTCGTTAAGGTAGCTGGGAACTCCTCGAGGCTAGAGGGAGGTTCGCATTAAAGTGGCAAGGGAGGCGTTTGCCTGAACAATAACTCCACCAAGGTGGAGATTATCAGAGGTAGTCTGATTGAGTGTGGAGCTATTGAGGCTTTGTTTGGACGAATTGGAGGATCGGGTGAAGAAAAGGAGCCTCAACGATGCTTTCAGAGTGTTTAAATAGGTGTGAGGGTGAGTAGTTTGTAGATGCCCAATTCGAGTTGGGAAAACATGGACATGGTGCTTGTTGGTGGTGGTCGTAGAGGTGGTTCAGGTTGTCAAGGAGGGATGTGTGAGGGCTCATCGATTTCATGGTGGTGAGGGGGAGGCATTGCCTCAGTCAGTTTCTCATGAGATGGGCCAAAATTGGAAGTAGTGGTTGGGGGTTTGAACTTGTGGTTGTAGCCACGATCTCCCAGGTCGATCGGAGGTTGGGGACGACTTCCCCACCATCTGATCTTCCCTGAAACCATGGGCTCACGCTTGGGCAACTGAGATGGAGTCTTAAGGGCGACCTATTGATGGGTGAGTCACCCCCCACATGATAGGGTTAAATGCCCTCACATTGATTAAAAACTATAGGGTCACATATGGATGTGATTTAATTAAAAGGAAAACATTGAAATAACTTTGAAAAATCATAGAGAGAGCTAGGAATATCTGATTGACATGAAATTTAAAACATAGCTCCACATTAGTGATCCTTAGATGTTGGGAAAGTATGAACTCAAAAATCATAACTTGATTGGTCAATGTATCACTTTATGAAATTATGGTTTTAGAGCTAAGATATTATAAAAGAACAAGTATAAAAGAGATAGAAAAACCACTTTATCACATCCTACTCACCTTAAAAGAAATTTTGTCCTCAAAATTAAACTGGTTGAAACATATGAGGAAAACGTTGCTCCATATCTACTTGTAGTTCCCAAGTTGCATCTTCTGCACCATGATGGTTTTGTTGCACCTTCACCATCTAGATCTGCTTGTTCTTGAGCTCTTTGACATAGGAATCAAGAATCCTTGTAGGATGCTTTGAATGAGAGAGATTATCTCACAACTCAAGAGGCTCATGATTCAGAACATGACTATCATCCTTCACATAGTGCTTTAGATTGAATACATGAAAACATTATGCATCATACTATATTGTGGAGGAAGAGCAAGCCGATAAGCACATACACCAATGCACTCCTGAACCTCAAAGCGACCCACATATCTCAGGCTAAATTTCCCTTTGTTCTTGGATATAGCATGGATGGGTCTGATCTTCAAGAAAGCATAATCACCTACCTTGAACTACCTATCTAACATGTATACATCTGCATATGATTTCTAACAATCCTGGGCCCGCTTCAATCTTTGCTTGATCAAAGACACCTTATCAGCATAGAATTGCAACTCTACAAACTTTAGCATCTTCCTTTCTCTGACTTCATCCCAATGGTGAGGGGATCTACATGGCCTACCAGAGAGAGATTCATAGGGTGGCATATCAATACTGTATTGATAGCTATTATTGTATGCAAACTCTGCTAATGGAAGGTAGTAATCCCAAGACCCTCCCCAATCTAGAACACATGCTCTAAGAAGAAGATTTGGATAGTACATTCTGACTGATCATCGGTTTGGGAATGATATGTTGGGATGAAATTAAACTGTGTACTTAACTCATTATGTACCTTCTTCCACAGATGTGATGTGAACTTTGGATCCCAATCTGAAACAATAGATACTAGCACTCCATGCATCCATGTGATCTCCCTGATATACAACTCAGCAAGCTTAGAAACCTTGGTCATATTATGCATAGGTAAGAAATGTGCAGACTTGGTCAAACGATCTACTGTGACCCATACCGCATCATGTCCCTTCCTGGTCCTGGGTAATCCCACCACAAAATCCATGGTGATGTTTTCCCATTTCCATTCAGGAATTGGTAAAGGTTACAATAAATCGTCTGGCCATTGATGTTCAGCCTTAATCTACTGACAAGTGAGACACTTAGAGACAAATTCTGCTATATCATTCTTCATACCTCTCCACCAAAAATGTCTCTGCAGATCCTTGTACATCTTAGTGGATCCAAGATGTATAGAATACATAGACCCATGTGCCTCTTGCATAATACGCTTCTTAGTCTCTGACTCCTCATGTACCCACATCCAGTGCTTGTACCTTAGTCCACCATCCATACCAATGGATAGATGTGTCTGGGGTTTAGCCAAAAGAGATGTCGTCTCCTCCAAGCTAGAGCTATTCTTTTGATATGTCAGAAGTTTAGAAAGAAGACCAGGAATAATATTGATATTTTCCAGAATAATAGTGCCATCTTCTGCTTGAGGTTACCCAGAAGTCAAAGGTTCCAGACTCGTTGGTTTAGAAGTAAGGATAGATGCACAAATTGATTTCTTAGGATAGATGCACAAATTGATTTCTTACGACTAAGAGCATCAACTACAACATTGGCCTTGCATGGGTGATAAGAAATAGTGAAATCATAGTCTTTAAGATATTCCAACCATCTTATTTGTCTAAGATTGAGATCCTTATGAGTCAAGAGATATTTAAGACTTTTGTGATTCGTGAATATATCAAATGTAGCACCATACAAATAATGTCTCTAGATTTTGAGAGCATAGACAATGGCAGCTAATTACAAATTGAGAGTTGGGTAATTGACCTCATTAGTTTTCAATTGTCTAGAGGCATAGTAAACAATTTTATCGTCTTACATTAGGACACAACCCAAACCCATTTTAGAAGCATAAAAAATATTGCAAAGCCATAATTACCAGAAGGTAAAGTCAACATAGGAGCAGAAGTCAAATGGGATTTCAATTCTTGGAAGCTAGATTCACATTCAGGAGTCCAAATGAATTTGACATATTTTCTAGTAAGTTTGGTCATGGGTAGGGCTATTTCACTAAAATTAAGGATGAAACGACAGTAATAACCTACTAGACCAAGGAAGCTACAAATTTCATAGGCATTAGTAGGGGCTTTCCAATCAAGGACGGCTAAGACTTTGGCAGGTCAACAGAAATTTTCCCACCCGAAATGAACTGGCCAAGAAACATGACTTGGTCAATCCAAAACTCACATTTGGATAATTTAGCATACAATTTTCGGGATCTCAACACATCAAGTACTTTTTGGAGATGCTCACAATGTTGATCAATAGAGTTTGAATATATAAAAATGTCATCAATGAAGACCACAACAAAGCTATCAAGAAAAGGCTGGAAGATAGTATTCATCATATTTTTAAATACTCCAAGAGCATTGGTCAAACCAAAATGCATCACCACGAATTCATAATGTCCATATCTAGTTCTGAAAGTTGTTTTTGGAATATCACAATCCTTCACTCGTAATTGATGATAGCCTGATCTAAGGTCAATCTTAGAGAACACAGTGACAGTACGAAGCAGGTCAAATGGGTCATCAATTCTTGGGAGGGGATATTTATTTTTTATGGTGGCTTGACTGGTCATGTGATAATCAATACACATTCACATTGACCCATCTTTCTTTTAAACAAAAAGGATAGGAGCACCCCAGGGAGATGTACTAGGACAGATGAAGTCTCTATCAAGAAGTTCTTCTAATTGTTTCTTGAGCTCTACAAGCTCGGAAGGTGCCATTCTATAAGGTTCCTTTGAGACTGGTGTGGTTCCCGGTGCTAACTCAATTGAGAACTCAATCTCACATACTGGAGGCATCCCTGGAAGCTCCTCAGGAAATACATCTAGGTAATCTCTGACCACTTCCAATCTCTCTAAAGTTCTCACCTTAGAATCAGACACTGACACAACTACAAGATAGGCTCTACATCCTTTGGCTATCAAGGTTTCGACTTTCAGAGAATAGATAATCATAATTTGATTTCTTTACTTTCTCCCGGGTATTATCAAAGGTTTAGAATTAGGTGCAGAAAAGATTACTTTCTTGGCTCGACAATCAAGCATGGCATAGTTGGCAAAAAGCCAATCCATCCCCAAAATTAGGTCAGAATCTTCCATAACAAGGAGAATAAAATCAGAATGAAATTGATGACCACCATAAGAAAAAGGCAAGATTTCAATTTTCTAAAGAGAGGTATAGATTTTTCCACTGGGAGTTGTTACATCCAGGATATAACCTAGATCGTTTATCTCTAATTTGGTCATGGAAGCAAGATTTCTAGAGATGAAGGTATGTGTTGATCCTGATTTGAATAGGGCTACAACAAGATGATCTTGAAGACATGTCATACCTACATTTGGATTTTTAAATGAGATCATGATTTAGAGGGGTTTTCATATATATAAAGAAAGTATTAATATTATTACCTTCAATCAGGTGGTTGTCATTGGCCTTAGCTTCCTTAGCATCAATTATAAAAACTCGACCCTGACATTTTTTTGGCTGAGCCTGAGCTATAGGGGCAACTGGTTAAATAGGTGGAGCTTCAGGCTGAGCTGGTGGGGCATTAGGATTAAGATCCATCCAATGTAGTGGGTTAGGGTAGTTACCCCTCATGTACCCCTCCTTTTTTCAATTGAAACAAACATGCCCATCATACTTGTATCTTCCAGGGTGTATACTTCCACAATTCATGCATCTAGTAGTATTAGGTGTTGGCCCTCAGTGTGGCCCACATGAGCCTCGACCTCCTCTGTTTGGTCCTCCTTGGTACGATTGACCTCTATGGATATTTCCTCCTCTACTTCCCATACCATGTCTATGAGGCTTTTTATTATCCTTCTCCTTCTCTTTGTCCTTGGTGATGGTTGCATCAGTCAGGCGTAGGTATCCCAAACTTGGTGCCTTATTCTTCCCTAAGGTTCTTTCTTAACTAAGGTCACTATTGATGGGAACTTCAAAGGTAGTGTGGGTGGAGGTGCAAAGGTAAACTTTCAATTCTTGGTTAAGGCCATCAATGAAGGGTTCAATATTTTCCTCTTCATCAAGGTGACGAGCATGATGCTCTAGGAGTTTAAAGGCCCTAACATAGTCAGCAACGGATAAGGTTCCTTAGGTGAGGTTATTGAAATGCTTCTTCTTCTCCTTTCTAGCAGATATGGGCATGAACCGAGTAGTGAAAATCACCTTAAACTGCTCCCAACTTATAGGAGAATTTGGGAGTTCTCATGTATGGTAATAATTTTTCCACCACAACTTCGCAAACCCACTAAGTTGGTAGGTTGCAAAAGTGACCTTATCTTCCTCAACGCATTTAAGGGCTCTAAAGGCATTTTCAACAGATAGAATCCATGCATCAACTTTATCTAGGACTTCACCTAAGTCCTCTCCATGAAAGGCTTCAGGTTTGAGTTTGAGGAAGTCACTAATGGTAGTTTTAGGATTGGTCCTAGATTATGAGGCAGTATTATTGGTTTCCTTTAGCGCTAGGGCATCCATTCATTCCAACATCACCTTCTTTTGTTCCTCCCATTCACCTATAGCCATGGACTTATTAGGGTTTGAGATAGATTCATCACCAGAGTCATCATTAGTTCTCTTTCTCTTGGATCTAGTTTTTGGAGGCATCTTGAAGTTTGAAAATCAAAAGATGATTTAGTTGATTAATTGAGGTAGATCATATTGCAAACAATAAGGTTTTATCAATCATGGAGATACGTTTTGCGATTTTTCATGTCTTTTAGTTGTTCTCAATTCTCTTAATCTACCCACATAATTGAGAGGGTGCTTCATTGATCATGGTCAAGAGAGAGAAAGTAGATGAGAAGCCTAATGTGTATCATTCACTAAATACTTGGATGGGATAGTCCTTAATTGAGAAAATATGAGAAGATAAATTTCTCTAAGGTATGGGTGCCCACTTTAACAATAGTTGTGTTATCCAGGTAGATTACTTACAGTGGGGAACCCTAACCACTATGAAAATGGATGAGGATTTTATACCAGAACCTTTAGAAAGTATTCTTCTAGACACCTCGGAAACATAAAGTTAAATATGGGCTACCTCAGGTCTAAATAAGGTTACTAGGTATTTGATACACATATATTGACCTATGTGCCTACTCTGATACCATCTGTCACAGGTTAACAATCTAACCCCAATCTACACCTTAGGTGCCAAAAATAAGGTGTACTAAAGGGTTAAAGTTGCCCGTCCTTGAATGGATCAAACACACAAGTATATACATGCACCAAATAAAAAAGCTTCCTTAAATAAACCAATTGTTAATTACATAGGGGCCCAAAGGCATAGGAGTTTGACAGAAGAAAAACTTAATACATGAGAGAACTACTTGCAGAAGAAAAGAACTTAAAATAAGAGTCCCATTTACCTTTAGCATCCCCATGAAAGATCTAATTTTGTTGAGCCAACATATAGAGTTGCATCATCATCATCATCATAAGTAGAAGGTACCTATAAAGCATTTCATATTGGTACACATCAGTACAAAATATAAATATTTTGTACTGAGTATGCCTACATGTCTTTAATTATACCTCTCATTTAAAACATGGCAAAAGAGTAACACTAGAAACTTGGCAAGAGTATAAAACTAGAAACATGGAAAACGTATAAGTATTTATGATAAATAGCATAAGAGAAAAGAAAAAAGTTATCCACAAAAGAGATCACAAGTTTTAGGCATATTTTTCCATTATGTGTACAGTTGATCATCCTCATGCACTATTCTACCAAAGATATTTAGTGCTCATATGTACTATTCTACCAAATAGATTTAGTACTTGCATCAATGCACTATTCTACCAAAGAGATTTTCTGCTTATATGTACTATTCTACCAAAGAGATTTAGTACTTTCATCAATGCACTATTCTGCCAAAGAGATTTAGTGCTTATCACATAATGGATCAGACATCTTATATTTTTTGTGTTCATAATCATAAATATGGAAAGATCAAACAACATATCATCAAAGGCATCAATTTCATCTATAATCATATGTTAAGTATTTACTACACATATATTACAACCATTCACTATTGTAAGCAAAGTGAGGGTAATGACGTACCTTCTACTCAGAAGTGGGGAGTTCATAGATGCTCCTCACTGGTACCTTTAGATTCCTGAAATTATAAGAGGTTTTGTACTAATTAGCTATATTTTCATAAACACCAATTAATTCTAAATGAGTATAAAAGGCCCTTTTCTTAGTTAGAGTCATGAGAGTAGAGCATGAGTCATTGACTATGGATTTGAGTCCATAATTGATAGTGTGATGTCAGAGTAGGACTTCTACATCAAATTGGTGGTCTTTAGATCATGATGGATAATTATAATCATTTTTGGTAAACCAAAATAGGGAAAAAGAGTGATAATTTGTCTTTGCTGATAATTGAGTCACATAAATTGGAAACGAACGTCCCATAATTATCTAGGCACAAAAAGAGGATAATCACGTGATTTTGGTGATTTAATCATGTCCGAGTATTTTCTAAATAATTAAACAAGATAGAATCACATTTGAGTATGAGTATTTATACGAGTTTGATTTAGGGTTAACGGATATCATTATCATGATCCTCATATTTTTTAGATCAAAAAAGAGTATGGTTCGTATTTTTCTGACACTCCTACTATTTATAGTGAATTTTCAATGATTAGGGTATTTACTGGCAATTATTGAAAATCAAAGATTAATAAAAGAAAAGGGAGTAAAGATGGGTCGTTGGATGCTCAGATCTAATGGACAGAGCCAAGTTGTACGGCCATAAAATAAAAGAGAGGCTAATCTGAGATGGTGGATTCTTATTGGTCCATGCGGAAGGTGGGGTCCACTCTCTTCTTCTCTTCTTCGAGTTTCCTTGCTTTGCTGCAACTTCGGTGCGCTTGAGATGGCAACAGGGGGCTCCTCACGTGCAGCTGGGACTAGCTTCACCTTTGGGGAGCCTTCCTGGGTTAGGGCGGTGTCCTTGTGAGATTTGGCTCCCTCTAGAACGTGGTTCTGTTGGGGTAACCAGAGAGGTCAGACAGAGATGGAAAAGAAGGTGAGGTGGGGCTCAGTTTAGGTGGTTTTGAGATCTCTCTAGGTGTTTTTGAGGTAGCTGGGAACTCCTTGAGGCTGGAGGGAGGTTTGAATTGAAGTGGTGAGGGTGGTGTTTGCCTAAACAACAACTCCACTGAGGTGGAGATGATCAGAGGTAGTCTGATTGAGGGTGGAGCTATTAAGGCACTGTTCAGACAAATTTGAGGATCGAGCAAAGAAAAGGAGCATCAGATATTCTTTTAGAGTGTTTAAATAGGTGTGAGGGTGAGAAGTTTGTAGATTCCCAATTCAAGTTGGGCAAGCATGGAGAGGGTGCTCGCTGGTGGTGGTCGTGGAGGTGGTTCAGGTCGTCAAGGAGGGATGCGTGAGGGCTCATCGAGTTCATGATGGTGAGGGGGAGGCATTGCCTCAGTCAGTTTCTTGTGAGGTGGGTCAGAGTGGCAAGTAGTGGTCAGGGGTTTGAACTCATGGTTGTAGCCACGATCTCCCAAGTCGATCGGAGGTTGAGGATGACTTCCCACCGTCCGATCTTCCTTGAATCCATGGGGTCACGCACGGGCGGCTGACATGGAGTCTTAAGGGTGACCCACAGATGGGTTAGTCACCCCCTGCATGATAGGGTTAAATACCCTCACATTGATAAAAAACTATAGGGTCACATATGGATGCGATTTAATTAAAAGTAAAACATTGAAATAACTTTGAAAAATCATAGAGAGAGCTAGGAATATCTGATTGACATGAAATTTGAAAGATAGCTCCACATTAGTGATCCTTAGATGTTGGGAAAGTTTGAACTTGAAAATGATAACATGATTGGTCAATGTATCACTTTATGAAATTAGGGTTTCAAAGTTAAGATATTATGAAAGAATAAGTATAAAAGAGATAGAAAAACCACTTTATTACATTGAGTCTTGGCGTCACTTTAATCGATCATTGTGCTTGATTGAATCTAGTAGACAATGATTGAAATGAAGGTTGATTGGTACTATTATAGGCATGGTAGATCAATAAGTTGCCTATAAAGCTTCATGCTTGAATTTCCCTTGATCGAGCTTAGAGCTCAATTAACCTATTTGCTCGATAGCTCTTGCATTCAAAGTGTTGACCTCAAGGTTAATTTGTTTGTTGATCGAGCTTTATGATTTGGAGTTGTATTTTTTGCATTTTTCAAAGGTTATCTTAATTAGAAACGAATCTAGAAATATGCATGAAATAAATAAAATTATGAGCATTATGTGCATATGAGGATTGATTTCTAGAATAAAGAAGAATGAAATATTCATGAAAGTTTATGTTATCAGCCATTGACTTGCAAGTCGGTTCCATTGAAATGCCAAGTTAATACAACTAAGGTTTATGATATTAGTGTCTCCAAGTTGAGTCTATAGTACCAAGATTTTGTTGTCAATTCTCCTTATTATATAGTCAGTTCATCTTCTTCTCTGGCCTTTTCTTCTTCTTATTTTTGTCTTTGCTAGTGAGATGAGTCGGTGATACTGACTTCTTCCAATTTGTGTATTTTTAATCTGCAATAAGGCACACAAAGTATAAGGCAATAATTAAACTATAAAATTTTGAACAAAATACATGAGAAATAGATAAAATTGGTGAACAAGACTTATTTTAGGCAATTTAGACAAAATGTACACAATAGACACGAATATGAGAGAAATATTCATGAAAACATGCCTAAATTGGCCCAAAAATTGGCACAATAATTATGTGCATAAAATTCCCCTAAGATTGAATCTTTCTCACCTTGGAACAAAAATATTTTTTATTTGGTTGAAATTGTCAAAAGAAAGACACATATGTGAGCTAAATCATCCTGATCATCCTTGACTCAACATACCCAAATTGGGCATCTCCAACCACTAAGCACACAACTACTATACAAATGAGCAATTATGAAAATCAAAACGTTGAAATAGACCACTTAACACACAAGTAAGCCAAAGTACAGAGATAGCATGGTAAGTGTAAGGACCCTGACCTCCGTTTAGGGCTTATCCTGTTTGCTTTGCTTAACCCTGGTGTTTAGTTGCTTGCTAATCACCTTTAGTGGTGATTAGGGTTTGTTTGTGCTTTGTTGAGAGCTGGAGGTGCTACTTGCAATTAACCCAAGTTCAGGGTTGTTGAGCAAGTTTTTCACCTTGAGAAGTGTTCTTCTCTCTCCTTGCTTCCTCTAGTGTTGAGAGGAAGGGTTGGGCTCGTTGCTTGAGTTGCTTTGGGCTTGGATGAGCTTGTTGGGCCTTGAGATGCCTTGCTTGAACCTTGCTCTTGCTTTGCTTGGCCTTGTGTCGGCCTAGGTGTGTCGCCCAGGGAGTGATGTCGGGCATGGAGATAGGGTGTGTCGCCCATGGACCCCTTTGACCTCTTTGACCTCATTTGTGTCACCACTAGTGGACACTTGGTGCTTGATGCTTGCATATGGCAATAGCCTTGGACATGTGTTTAAGGCAAGTTAAAGTGGTGGCATTGCCAATGGACAAGTGTCCCTAGGTGGGCGACACCTTGCCTTATTTTACCTTGGTTTCTCCTCCATCCTCTCCTATATATGTGTTCCCTTTCTCTTGCTAAGGATCCCTTTAGTTCCTTAGTTCCCCTCTCCCTTTGGTTGCACGACACCTCTTCCTTTTCTAGCTTGGTGGTCGATCCTTATCTTGTAGTCTTCTTCTTCTTCTTCCTCTTGTGGTGGCCGAAGGTGTGCTTGGAGATAGGAGCTTGGAGTTGCTTAAGGCGGGTTACATAACTCCTAACCCTAATCATATTACCTTCTTCTATGTTCTTGTATGTTTTCTTATGATCATAATCGGCCATGTATGTTGTTAGTTAAGTTTCTTGCTTAGTTGTTCCCTAGTTGGCCGAACCATGTCTTAGGGTTTCCTTGTTGAGCAACACTCCTTTCCCTCCTTGGTCTAGAGAAGTGAGCTTGAAGCTCTAGTGATATGAGCAACACCCCTCTCTCGTTTAAGTTGAGAGGTGAGCTTGTGTTCTAGTTGCTTGAGAAACACCCTCCTCTCACCATGGATTCGAGAGGTGAGCTTTTTGGTAGATGTAGATCTATGTTAAGGTTGATCCTTGTGGTTTCCCGAGTTGTGATAGAGGTTAGGCAAGACCCCTCTCTCTTGGTTGTTGAGAGGTGAGTCGATCTCCTTGATCAATCTAGGGTTTGGTGCCCTTGTTCTTGAGGTTGATGATGATCTTGCTGAGTTGCATCTTGCACGATATGGTTTGGGGTTGGTGCTGCCCGATACCCTTCCTTGGACTAGAGTTATGGTTGATATGTTGAGGTTATGTTGAGTGACACACCTTGGTTCTTTCCTTGTGTGTTGGCCGATAGGATGAGGCTAGCTTGGTTGGACGATACCTTTGTGTGTTAGGCGTTATGTCTTGTTGAGTACCCTGCCCGATACACCTACCTTGGGTAGTGGCTTGGTGCCCGATATACCTTGAACGTCATTGAGCTCTCTGAGCTAGCCTGGTGTTGGGCGACATGGTTTTGTGGTGATGTACGACACATAGGTGCACGATACCTCTAGTGCACAACACACCTGTTGCACGACATGCCCCATAGACTTAGCTGCACGTTAGGCTTTTTGGCCATTATACCCTGGTTGCACGATACAGTTGGTTGCACGATATGCCTTGAGGTGGTATCCCGATACCCTTGATGTGATGGGCTGATATGCTGCCTAATACTGCTTCTAGTGAGGGTGCCCTACCCATCACACTTCTTGTGAGGATAGTGCACACTTCTAGTGAGGGTCCTCCTTCCACCCGAAAGCCCATTTGATAGTCCTTTGTTGTGGGATCACCTTCTTGTTGTTATGATTGTGGTTTGTAAACCTTTGTCATGTCGCAGTGATAATAAGGTGTTTGATACAATAGAACGCAGCCATGAAAACATAACATATATGAATGTGCTTATGATCTTCTTGAAATCATATATATATATATATATATAATGACAAGTTTGGAAGTATATGACTTGCTTCACATGATGATATGATCCACATCTATGGTCACAGGTTGAGGCATGAGTGATAAAGCATGCAATCATCAATGTTGCCCTAAATTGACAATATAATCATTATGTTAATCTATGAGGGTTTCAGTTATCTTTATGATTGTGTAAACTAACCATGTAGGTGTTTCATGCGGATGCATAGCCAGGTAAAAGGGCTATGAGATATATATTTTTGAATAACACTGCTTTGATGATCATTCTTGATGATGAGATAACTTGCATCACCAATATGATGTGTTTGGGTCTGAGGACCAGAGTTTGGCTTAAGTGCCTAGTTGAGGTGTTATCCTCTGATGATGAGATCTGAGATTGTTATTTCTAGTGATGAGAATGCCTTAAGAGGCAGTGGTTTCTTGTGATGAGGGATTGAGATCCTGGGATATTGTGATGGTAGTAACAATAATGTAACTTTATGTTATGAATGTGTTACAATCTGGTTGCCTCAACAATTCACTTAAAATATATTAATTAATTACAGTGAAATATTTCATGTAGTTTGCCCTAGCCATAGATCCATCATCGTTAGTAGTTGGTGATGGTGAAACAAGTTCTCCTGCGAGTTAACTCGGAGTGCATATTGTTGAATATGCGAGGTTTCTCCTAGCCTAAAATAGTGAGGATTCGAGTGCAGCTGTGATTGCAGACTCGGGATAGATAGAGCATGGTGAACAGGCCCATGGCTCAGTGTGATAGAGCATGAATGCGTTCATGGCTCAGGGAGCACGGTGAACTGGCCCGTGGCTCAGTTATACTAGCACTGATACTTGTACCAAGGCGGGCTAGAGAAAGGGTAGCCTGCGGGAGCTGACCATGTGGCTGAAGCCACTTAAGCATGAGACCGTGGTCCTGCTTTGGTTCTCGTGCACTAACCATGAGGTGGGAGGTGGTGGAGTCTGGCTCTTCCATTGACCTTATATGGCACCGGCTCTGGGTTTCGTAGCTGTCGGTTGGATTTGAGCAGTATGGCTCACTTCCTCAGGGCATAACAATACATAATCCAGCTGAATAGTATTTATTGCTTAAGGCAAAACACGGAACATTAGTTGCGGCCTTGCTTTTGTGGTTGATCTTATTATACGTTGCAGTTACTTATACGTTCCTTGTATTATGTGGTAAGATCTTATAAATCTTATCTTGTCAATCATGTTCCATAAAGAAATACTTGGTTATATGCCTTCCGTACATCTTGGTAAGCTTGATGGTATGAATAGTTTTGCTTAGTATACTGTTCTTATTCTACACGTTTTCAGTTACCTGCTGTTATTGCTTTAATCTTTCTAAGGTTTTATGGTTTCGGCGGGGAGTTATGTTTCTCATTAGGACTGTGTGTCTCACCCCGTTGGTTTACAACCTTTTTAGGTGTTCGCGCTAGACGTGGTGGTGGTCGCGGGGTTGTGGTCGAGCAGCAAGACAAGCAGTAGAAGGAAAGAGATGGATATACTGTTGTTTTGGTTGCTTTGTAGTAGAGTCTTAGAGTCATCCTTGTACTCTCAGGTCCTCGGAGGCGTTTTGACATTGTTTCATGATGTATAGCTGATGAAGCTTTGTATATCCTGTTGCTGACCGGATGTGACCCGTTATGTATATTAACAGGTGATGAACTCATGTGATGACAAGACAGCTGCCATGTTAAGCTGTGGATACGTATCAAGACTTATAAATGTTTATATAACCTATTTTCTTGCAGGATGAGGATTCGAATGTAATAGTTTCTTAGTTTATATGTTTGTCGAAATCGGTTTTAATTAATTTGTGTTTTTGGTAATAAGTGGTTTATGGTGTTTTCCGCACGTTTTCGTGTGGCACCTCGTTGTCTGTGTGATAGCGGGATGTGTCGCCACAAGTTTTTGGTATCAGAGCTCTAGGTTCACTGAGTCTACAGGGATGTAGGACTAGGTTGTGTCTGTTCTTATGAGATTTCCAAATTTTCTTACAATTATCTTCTGCCCTCAGCGGAAGAAAAAGCCAAGATGTCTGGAAACCATGAAGAACATGTTGCCAAGAGCAACGATGATGCATCAGTTGATGGAGCTGAAAGGCAGGCACATGGAGATCGGGTGCCTGAGGTTCCCCAACTTGGCCCAGCCATTCTCAAAAACCTTGCCTACCAACAGCTTATGGGGTAGATGATGGCTATGATGAATCTCATGGTAGAAAGATTGTCAGTGCCTCCACCAAGAGCATAGGCTCCCCATGGTGAAACATCGGGTATTGGGAAGACCTTTGAGCGGCTTCGCTGAGTCAGAGCTTCATACTATGTTGGGACGGCTGATCCAGTAGATGCAGATCTGTGGATGACAAGTCTTGAGAAGGCTTTCCGGATCCTCGACATCCCTGAAGCAGACAAAGTCAAGCATGTTATCTACCTTTTGAAGGGTAGTGTTGGTCACTGGTGGACCATCAAGGAGGACAAGCGACCTGGTGAGGTGATCGGTTGGAAGGTTTTCCGACACGGGTTCGTCAGTAGATACTTTTCGAAGACGTATATGGATGAGAAGATCTGCCGGTTTGAGCACTTGCGTCAAGGAGCGATGAACATCACTGAGTATGAATCCAAGTTCATGGACCTATTGAGGTTTTGTCTTCACATGGCGGCGACGGATGATGAGTGAATCAGACGTTTTGAGAAAGGCATGAGTGTTGAGCTGACAACACCTGCTTCTGCATTGGAGAACCGAGAGCAGTTTGCTATGTTTGTGGAATCTATTCGGAGGATCGAACGGTCAGTTAGGGAGAAAAGAGAATCCATGTCTAAGAAGAGGCCTGCTTAGTTCCAGGGATAGAGGTTTGGTGGCTTCAAGAAGACGAGGTTTTCAGCACCTTCTGGGGTAAGAGGTTCCAGTGTACCGTCACAGTGGTCTCCGAGTAAGGGAAGAGAAAATGGTTCTTCACCGTCAAAGGAACATAGTACAGCTTCAGTGGCAGTGACAGGGCCATCTAGGCCACAGTTTGAGGATAGGGCATGATATATCTGTGGACAGACAGGGCATTTCAAGTCGAATTGCCCAAGTAAAGATGTTGAAGTGACACAGCAGCTGAGGCAGAATCAATAAGGGTCAGACCGATAGCAACCTACTAGTAGCAGAGGGTGAGGACGTGGTCAAGCATCACAAGTAGGATCGTCTGCTCAAGGAAGCAGAGGACGTGGACAGCAAGCAACGACTCGATTCTATGCTATGAGTCAGCCGGAGGAGATAGTCAACCCGCAAGTGGTGGCAGGTCATATGGAGTTATTTCATTCTGATTTGTCTTCTTCTTGCTTTGTATCTGTTCTGGTTGACCCAGGTGCTACACACTCTTTTATGTCACGTCCTATACTTGATAACTGTCTGTTACCTGTTAGCTGTAAGAAAGATAGCTTGTTGTTAGAAACCCCTCTTGATGGTTCCTCGATACTTCGAGAAGAGTGTCCATCTTGTGTCTTATCTTTTTCAGGACGCATGATACAAGTGGATCTCATACCACTTGATATGTATGGATTCGATGTGATCCTTGGGATGGATACCTTAGAGAAGTATAAGGTCGTGTTGGACTGTGGTTCCAAGCAAGCTGTGTTTGAGGTTTGTGGAGAGAAGTGGACCTTCCAAGGAGATAGGAAGATTCTTCCAACGTGTCTAGTGTCAACTATGGTGGTAGAAAAGTTGTTATGACAAGGATGTAAGGCGTTCTTAGCTCACGTTGTGGATACCAAGGCAAAGTGTCCTAGCCTTGAGGAGGTGATGGTTGTCCGAGAGTTTGCAGATGTGTTCCTTGATGAGTTCCCCGGTGTTCCTCCACCCTGAGAGATTGATTTCGAGATCAATCTAGTTCCAGGAACACAGCCAGTTGCACAAACATTGTATAGGATGGCTCCAGTAGAGATGGCAGAGCTAAAGAAGCAGTTACGAGAGTTGTTGGAGAAAGGTTTCATCCGACCAAGTACGTCACCTTGGGGTGCTCCAGTGTTGTTTGTTAAGAAGAAGGACGGATCGATGCAGTTATGCATAGATTATCGGCAATTGAACAAAGTCACGATCAAGAACAAGTACCCATTGCCGAGGATAGACGATCTGTTCGATCAGTTGCGTAGTGCTACAGTGTTTTCAAAGATCGATCTACAGTCCAGATATCATCAGTTGAGGATTAAGGTGGATGACATACCAAAGTCAGCTTTTAGGATGAGGTATGGTCACTTCAAGTTTGTGGTTATGTTGTTTGGGCTAACCAATGCACCTGCTGCTTTCATGGATTTAATGAACAGGGTGTTCCGTTCGTTTCTAGATCAGTTTGTTGTAGTCTTCATAGATGACAATTTGATCTACAGTCAGGGCAGTCAGAAGCATGAACAACATCTTCGATGAGCGTTAACTCTCCTTCGCCAACATCAGTTGTATGCCAAGTTTAGTAAGTGTGAGTTCTGGTTGAAAGAAGTAACTTTCTTGGGTCATGTGATATCTACAAAAGGAGTTAAAGTGGACCCAAAGAAGGTGGAGTCTGTTGTAGAATGGGAACAGCCGAAGACGCCGACTGAAGTTCGTAGTTTCCTGGGATTAGCAGGATACTACCAGAGGTTTATCAAGGACTTCAGTGTGATTGTGTTGCCGATGATGAAGTTGACCTGGAAGGACGTACCTTTTGTCTTGGATGATCGTTGTCAACAAGCTTTCTAGAGTCTAAAGGAGAAGCTAACCAGTGCTCCAGTGTTAGTCCTGCCAGAGCCTGGGAAAGGCTATGTCATTTTTTGTGATGCTTCCAAGAAGGGCTTAGGATGTGTGCTGATGCAGGAAGACCATGTGGTTTCTTTTGCTTCACGACAGCTTAAGAAACACGAGGAGAACTATTCGACTCATGACTTGGAGTTGGCAGCAGTGGTTCATGCGTTAAAGATTTGGAGACACTATCTTTACGGGGAAGTGTGTCAAATCTTTACCGATCATAAGAATCTGAAGTACATCTTCTCACAGAGTCAGCTAAACATGCGACAGCGTCGATGGATGGAGTTGATCAATGACTATGACTGCACCATTGAGTATCACCCTGGTAAAGCGAACGTAGTAGCTGACGCGCTTAGCCGAAAGTCTTCCTCTTCCTACAAAGAAGACACAGTTGAGTTCCTTGGTATGCCATAGACGGGATATATTTGTCTCCTTGCGGCAGATGAATGTGCAGATGGAAGTTTCCTTATTAGCAAGGATTTTGGCAAAAATGCAAGTCAAGCCTACACCGAGACAGCAAATCAAAGACGCATAGCAAATAGATGATACAGTGCAGCTGATCAGGTCAGAGATCGGCAGCGAAAAGCGTGATGGGTTCCATGAGTTCGAGGATGGATTAGTTTGCTATCATGATAGGATGGTGGTCCCCGATGCTGATGATCTGAGGATGCTAGTGCTCGAGGAAGCACACACATCGATGTATGCTATGCATCCAGGAGTCACCAAGATGTATCACAGTCTAAAAGACCTGTATTGGTGGCCTGGCTTGAAGAGAGATGTAGTCGAGTTTGTGGCTAGGTGTGTCGTATGCCAGCAAGTTAAGGCTGAGCATCAGAAGCCGGAAGGTACGTTGCAACCCCTGCCAATACCGCAGTGGAAATGGGATCATGTAACCATGGATTTCGTAGTTGGTCTACCCAAGACAACTAAGAATCATGATTCCATTTGGGTGATAGTGGACAGATTGACGAAGTCTTCCCATTTCATACCTATAAAGACAATGAATACAGCAGAGAAGCTCACTCAGGTATATGTAGATGAGAAAGTATGCTTGCACGGCATACCAGCAACAATAGTTTCTGACAGAGGTCCTCAGTTCACGAGTCATTTTTGGGAGCAGTTGCACAAAGCGTTGGGAACGTAGTTGAGGTTTAGCACCGCTTTCCACCCCCATATAGATGGACAGTCTGAGAGGACTATTCAGACTTTGGAGGATCTTCTTTGAGCTTGTGTTTTGTAGTTCCTAGGAAATTGGGATGTACACCTCAGTTTGATCGAGTTCGCCTACAACAATAGTTACCAGTGGAGCATTGACATGGCTCCTTATGAGGCCTTGTATGGCAGGAAGTGTAGATCTCCCTTATGTTGGTATGAGTCTGGTGAGTATCAACTTTTGGGTCCTGAGTTAGTACAGCAGACAACTAAAAAGATCAAAGTGATACATCAACAGCTGAAAGCAGCACAAGACAGGAAGAAGTCTTATGCAGACAATCGCCGACTACCTTTAGAGTTCCAAGCGGGAGACAAGGTGTACCTCAAGGTCTCACCATGGAAGGGTGTGCTAAGGTTTGGCCAGAAGGGAAAGCTAGCACCCAGATATATGGGGCCATATCCAGTAATAGCACGTGTGGGAAAGGTAGCTTACAAGTTAGAGTTGTCGCCAGAGTTGCACAGGTTGCATCCAGTGTTCCACGTCAACATGCTGAAGAAAAGTCACCCAGATACAGGGACAGTGATACATCCATTCGAGGTTGAGCTTGATGAAGATGTGACCTATGAGGAAGGTCATGTGATGATCCTTGACAGAAGAGTAAAGAAGCTAAAGAGGAAGGACCTGGTTCTGGTAAAGGTTCTTTGGCATCATCGTGGCGTTGAGGAAGCCATGTGGGAGCTTGAGGAAGAGATGAGGAGGAAGTATCCCTCACTTTTCTCTTTGGATTTCGAGGACAAAATCCCTTTGTAGAGGGTTATAGCTTGTAAGGACCCTGACCTCCATTTAGGGCATATCATATTTGCTTTACTTAACCCTGGTGTTTAGTTTCTTGCTAATCACCTTTAGTGGTGATTAGGGTTTGTTTGTTCTTTGTTGAGAGCTGGAGGTGCTACTTGCAATTAACCCAATTCCAGGGTTGTTGAGAAAGTTTGTCACCTTGAGAAGTGTTCTTCTCTCTCCTTGCTTCCTCTAGTGTTGAGAGGAAGGGTTGGGCTCATTGCTTGAGTTGCTTTGGGCTTAGATGAGCTTGTTGGGCCTTGAGATGCCTTGCTTGAACCTTGCTCTTGCTTTGCTTGACCTTGTGTCGGCCTAGGTGTGTTGGCCATGGTTGTGTCAGCCTAGGTGTGTCGCCCAGGGAGTGATGTCGGGCATGGAGATGGGGTGTGTCGCCCATGGACCCCTTTTACCTCTTTGACCTCGTTTGTGTCACCACTAGTGGACACTTGCTGCTTGATGCTTGCATGTGTCAATGGCCTTGGACATGTGTTTAAGGCAAGTTAAAGTGGTGGCATTGCCAATGGACAAGTGTCCCTAGGTGGGCAACACCTTGCCTTGTTTTACCTTGGTTTCTTCTGCATCCTCTCCTATATATGTGTTCCCTTTCTCTTGCTAAGGATCCCTTTAGTTCCTTAGTTCCCCTCTCCCTTTGGTTGCACAACACCTCTTCCTTTGCTAGCTTGGTGGCTGATCCTTCTCTTGGAGTCTTCTTCTTCTTCCTCCTCTTGTAGTGGCTGAAGGTGTGCTTGGAGCTAGGAGCTTGGAGTTGCTTAAGGCAGTTTACATAACTCCTAACCCTAATCATATTACCTTCTTCTATGTTCTTGTATGTTTTCTTATGATCATAATCGGCCATGTATGTTGTTAGTTAAGTTTCTTACTTAGTTGTACCCTAGTTGGCCGAACCATGTCTTAGGGTTTCCTTATTGAGCAAAACTCCTTTCCCTCCTTGGTCTAGAGAAGTGAGCTTGAAGATCTAGTGATATGAGCAACACCCCTCTCTTGTTTAAGTTGAGAGGTGAGCTTGTGTTCTAGTTGCTTGAGAAACACCCTCCTCTCACCATGGATTTGAGAGGTGAGCTTTTTGGTAGATGTAGATCTATGTTAAGGTTGATCCTTGTGGTTGCCCGAGTTGTGATAGAGGTTAGGCAAGACCCCTCTCTCTTGGTTGTTGAGAGGTGATCCGATCTCCTTGATCAACCTAGGGTTTGGTGCCCTTGTGCTTGAGGTTGATGATGATCTTGCTGAGTTGCATCTTGCACGATATGGTTTGGGGTTGGTGATGCCTGATACCCTTCCTTGGACTAGAGTTATGGTTGATATGTTGAGGTTGTGTTGAGTGACACACCTTGGTTCTTTCCTTGTGTGTTGGCCGATAGGATGAGGCTAGCTTGGTTGGACGATACCTTTGTGTGTTGGGCGTTATGTCTTGTTGAGTACCCTGCCCGATACACCTAGCTTGGGTAGTGGCTTGGTGCCTGATATACCTTGAACGTCATGGAGCTATGTGGGCTATCCTGGTGTTGGGCGACATGGTTTGGTGGTGATGCACGACACATAGGTGCACAATACCTCTAGTGCACAACACACCTGTTGCACGACATGCCCCATAGACTTAGATGCACGTTAGGCTTTGTGGCCGTTATACCCTGGTTGCACGATTCAGTTGGTTGCACGATATGCCTTGAGGTGGTAGCCTGACACCCTTGTTGTGATGGGTCGATATGCTGCCCGATACTGCTTCTAGTGAGGGTGCCCTACCCGTCACACTTCTTGTGAGGGTAGTGGGCACTTCTAGTGAGGGTCCTCCTTCCACCCGAAAGCCCATCTGATAGTCCTTTGTTGTGGGATCACCTTCTTGTTGTTATGATTGTGGTTTGTAAACCTTTGTCATGTCGCAATGATAATAAGGTGTTTGATATGGTAGAACGCTGCCATGAAAACATAACATATATGAATGTGCTTATGATCTTCTTGAAATCATATATATATATAATGACAAGTTTGGAAGTATATGACTTGCTTCACATGATGATATGATCCATGTCTATGGTCACAGGTTGAGGCATGAATGATAAAGCATGCAATCATCAATGGTGCCCTAAATTGACAATATAATCATTCTATTAATCTATGAGGGTTTCAGTTATCTCTATGATTGTGTAAACTAACCATGCAGGTGTTTCATGCAGATGCATAGCCAGGTAAAAGGGCTATGAGATATATATGTTTGAATACACTGCTTTGATGGTCATTCTTGATGATGAGATAACTTGCATCGCCAATATGATGTGCTTGGGTCTGAGGACCAGAGTTTGGCTTAAGTGCCTAGTTGAGGTGTTATCTTCTGATGATGAGATCTGAGATTGTTATTTCCAGTGATGAGAATGCCTTAAGAGGCAGTGGTTTCTTTTGATGAGGGATTGAGATCCCGGGATATTGTGATGGTAGTAACAATAATGTAACTTTATGTTATGAATGTGTTACAACCTGGTTGCCTCAACAATTCACTTAAAATATATTAATTAATTACAGTGAAATATTTCATGTAGTTTTCCCTGGCCATAGATCCATCATCATCAGTAGCTGGTGATGGTGAAACGGGTTCTCCTGCGGGTTAACCCGGAGCGCATATTGTTGAATATGCGAGGTATCTCCTAGCCTAAAATAGTGAGGATTCGAGTGCAGCTGTGATTGCAGACTCAGGATAGATAGAGCATGGTGAACAGGCCCATGGCTCAGTGTGATAGAGCATGAATGTGTTCATGGCTCAGGGAGCACGGCGAACTGGCCCGTGGCTCAGTTATACTAGCGCTGAGACCTGTACCAAGGCGGGCTAGAGAAAGGGTAGCCTGCGGGAGCTGAACCTGTGGTTGAGGCCACTTAAGCATGAGACTGCGGTCCTGCTTTGGTTCTCGTGCACTGACCATGAGGTGGGAGGTCATGGAGTCTGGCTCTTCCATTGACCTTATATGGCACCGGCTCTGGGTTTCACAGCCGTCGGTTGGATTTGAGTGGTACGGCTCACTTCCTCAGGGCATAACAATACGTAATCCAGTCGAATAGTATTTATTGCTTAAGGCAAAACATGGAACATTGGTTGAGGCCTTGCTTTTGTAGTTGATCTTGTTATACGTTGCAGTTACTTATACGTTCCTTATATTATGTGGTAAGATATTATAAATCTTATCTTGTCAATCATGTTCCATAAAGAAATACTTGGTTATATGCCTTCCGTACATCTTGGTAAGCTTGATGGTATGAATAGTTTTGCTTAGTATGCTGCTCTTATTCTACGCGTTATCAGTTACCTGCTGTTATTGCTTTAATCTTTCTGAGGTTTTATGGTTTCGGCAGGGAGTTATGTTTCTCGCTGGGACTGTGTGTCTCACCCCGTTGGTTTACAACCTTTTTAGCGTTCGTGCTAGACGTGGTGGTGGTCGCGGGGTTGTGGCCGAGCAACAAGATGAGCAGTAGAAGGCAAGAGATGGATATACTGCTATTTTGGTTGCTTTGTAGTAGATTCTTAGAGTCATCCCTGTACTCTCAGGTCCTCAGAGACGTTTTGACGTTGTTTCACGATGTATAGCTGATGAAGCTTTGTATATCCTGCTGCTGGCCGGATGTGGCCTGTTATGTATATAAACAGGTGATGAACTCATGTGATGACAAGACAGCTGCCATGTTATGTTGTGGACACGTATCAAGACTTATCAATGTTTATATAACATATTTTCCTGCATGATGAGGATCTAAATGTAATAGTTTCTTGGTTTATCTATTTGTCGAAATCAATTTTAATTAATATTTGTTTTTGGTAATAAGTGGTTTATGGTGTTTTCCACACGTTTTTGTGTGGCACCTCGTTGTCTGTGTGATAGCGGGATGTGTCGCCACAGTAAGTCCTAACAATGCTGAGTGTGTCACAAGATCTCCATATTTACACTACTCTTTTTAGAAAATTATTTTCTTAAATTGATGTAGTTCTATGATTATTCATGGAAAAAGGGAATACATATTTTGGGGTAGCCTATAATACAGAGTAGTGGGTGGATGGAATGGGTAGCGAGAAATAGAAATCACACATAGTCTGAGTCATTTATGTAATTAAAAAATGATGTACCTAGATGACAGATGCAATGAAATTGGATGTATCCTAATGCCTACTATTTTTAGTGATATGATGGATGATGTGAATGTCTCATCCTAATGATGAGTGAAGGTCGAATGTGATGGAACATAAAATTCCACAATCCTATTCCTTATACAATAGAGATTTAATTCTTTTTCTTCCTTCTTTTCCTCTGTTCTCCTTTTTTTAATCTTTTTCATTATTTTCTTTTGCATTTTTTTCTTTTCTTTAGCCCTTTATGAGACATACAAAATTAACGTTTAAGCTAGATCTCTTTACTATTTGGGGAATGAGTAAAGATATATACAACTTTCTTGGTCTCTATATTAAGAAAATATGTAAAAGACATACATTACACACTTAAGAATTATGCAATGAAAAATGTAAATATATATAATTTCTTATGCAATTTAACTATATTAATGATCTATATCTACAACTATATTTTATTTTCTAATGCAAAGCTAATCTACATGCTTTGTATCACGATGACATGAATCAAATAAGAAAATAACTTGAATCATATATGAAGTCTATGGTGGTAATCGAGTAAAATGAAAGTGGATGAGATCAAGTGACTAAGAGAAGTAGTCTTCCTAACAATGATACATCTCTCTTATGTTTAACCATGTCAAGTTGACCCAAAATTGATTCTTGAATTAACATAAAAGATCACTTCGATCCTTGGTTATACCAGACTCAAACATCGTCTTCATTTAAAAGTCAAGGGTAAAATTAGGTGTTAAGTTTGCCACATATGTATTTAAACTGACTAATACACTCAAATCATCATGTAGTATACTCTTAAATAAGAAAAATATAATTTTTAAAGATAAGGGTACACAGAGTACATAACTTCCATTGACACAAATGTGAGCATTTCAGATCCAAATACACTTTTACACTAGGTAGATGTGGATACATGGAAGAAAATGGAAATTAAAATGGAAGCAAACATGAACTAAAGATGCAAACCAAGCAAGAATAGAAAATTAAGATTGATTTTACCAGTATTGTTAATTCTTACATTTCTAGAAATCTTATGTTGCCCATTAAAGGGTCTCATGATATGGAAGTTTCTCATGCCATTTTTGTTGACGATGTTGTCGATTTTTCTGAAGCTGAACCAAACTCTATTGAAGGAGTCAGGAATGTCATTAAAGATTTCAGTGATGTGTCAGGTATTAATAGCTTTGGAAAGAGCTTAGTGATTTGCAATGAAGTAGTTGATGAGTTTGTGAAATGCTCTAATCTTAATAATAATATTGGTAAACTTCCTTTAAAATATATGGGGCTTCCCCTTTTTAAAGGTAGGCTTACTAGAGCCCTTTGTTCTCAAATTATCGACAAGATCAGGAACAGACTTGAAGGTTGGAAAGAAATTCATTTATCTTATGCAGGGAGATTAGAATTAATTAATTCCACTCTTGCTGCCTTCCATGTCTATTGGGCCTCGTCTTTCCCTCTCCCTATTGCTGTAACTGATGAAATTGATCTTTTGTGTCGTAATTTTTTGTGGGGAGGTGCGTCTAGTGATAATAGCACTCATATTATATCTTGGAAAAGTATCTGTAAACCCAAGGAGGTTTGGGGATCAAATTCTCCTCAGACGTGGTTATTGATTGTGCTATGAGAAATCTTTGGAATGTAGCTATGAAAAAGGAGTCTCTTTGGGTACGTTGGATCCATGCTAGGTATCTCAAAGGAGATTCTATCTGGAATGTTGGCAGTGCTTCTAGCTCTTTGTGGATGTGGAAATATCCTATGAGAGTCAGAAGTCAGATCATTAATCATGTGAAAGTCAAGGTGAACTCTGATACCCTTATCTGGAGAGACCCTTGGTTGCCCGATGGTAAATTTTTGGAGAGTGTTCTTGATCAAAATGATATTATGAAGCTAGGGAAAGGCAAGTTAGCTAAAATGGGTTGTCTCCTTGAGGATGGTAGATGGATCGAGAAGAAATCCAAGCATTATTCTAGAATAGTGGATGTTAGTAAGAATTTTTGTCACCCGACCTCTGATTCTAAAAGTAATATCTTCCTTGATAAAGAAACTCCATCTAAACGAAGAGAGTTCTGGAACTTGATGTGGCTGAGAATTCCTTGTGTCAACTGGTTCGAGTGGGTATGGAAAGCCAAAGCCCTTGCTAGATGCAAGTTTCTGATGTGGAGAATTATGCAAGATAAATTGCTTACTCATGATCACTTGAAGAAAAGAGGTGTTCTTTGCGTCCAGATGTGAGCTCTATAGATGCTGCAATGAAGACTTGCTTCATATTTTTACTGAATGTGAGTTTACTAGAAATGTTTGGAACTATGTAAAGTATGAAGGGTTCATTACGTCCATTCTTGTATCTATCTATGATTTCATGTTGAATATAGATAGGAAAAGCTTGATTAGTACTCATGTCATAGCATATGCTATTTGGAGTGAAAGGAACCATCAGATTTTTATCAATGTGGAGTGCCAAGCTTCTCAGATTTGGAGCTTGATAAAGAAAGATATAGAGGCAATTCTCTGATTGTACAAATAGGGTAGTTGTAGTTAATTTTTTTTCTATTAACCTTTTGTACAGTTTCTTTTCTTTATGGTCTGCGTTGGCAGCACCATCTCCTTTTTGGAGGTAGTTTTGTTTGTATCTTTTCAAAAAAAAAGGCAACGCGCTTAGGGAGCCCCAAAAAAAAATTAAGATTGATAGATGCAAGACAAGATGAATGCTAGATAAATCCCATTCTATACACCCTAATCTTGAATTCAACAATGTCCAGATTATATATATTAAACTCAAAGATGAAACTGATGTACCATATGATCATGCTTGATACAGATTTACTGATCCAGATGAGTATCTTTTCAAAAAAAAGGGCAACACGCTTTGGGAGCCCAAAAAAAATTAAGATTGATAGATGCAAGTCAAGATGAATGCTAGATAAATCCCATTCTATACACCCTAATCTTGAATTCAACAATGTCCACATTATAGATATTAAACTCAGAGATGAAACGGATGTACCATATGATCATGCTCGATACAGATTTACTAATCCAGATGATATACTTGAATCAAGTGGGTAGAATGACTTGGTGAACTTGGGAGGTCATATGGCATGGGTGGTGATAGTGGGTAGACAAGAAAATGCCCAATCTCCAACAAGGGTCATAGATAGGTTGTTGTGTATACTCCACACAGTGCTTGGCGGAGGTGAAAGTGTAGGGAAATATGGCTATAGAATAGGAAGTGAAAAGAAAAAAAATTCTATATCATGTTCCCATAAACTAGCGGATCACATCAGCTAAGATGAGAAGGATGATTTCGAGGATATACCTGGTCCTGAAGCAAGTCCAATGATATTTCCTCATCATTGTATATGTGCAACCGCCTTCTAGTTGCACTGGGACTCATCTAACTATTGGGCCCCCTGGTCTGTACCACGGATTGTTGCCTCAAATGTTGTCGTCTGTAGTATCTCCTGTCACAATAGACTACTGGTTGATGTTGTCCTCCTTAGTGACAAGAAAAGGTCATCTCACCTCTAGAGAAGTCCACACAGACCACCTAGAACTCTTGTCGCCCTACTAGAATGGATAGGAAGAAGTTGTCCCTCCCATTGGAGTACTAGTCACCAGCTTGCTCTCCCACAACTATGATCCTCAGTGGTTCTCTCATGTAGCTATCCCTCCCTAGTCAGGTAGGACTTTCTTGGGTTCTTTTGGTTACCAAAACCAGATAGGAAAACAATTGTCAGAGTAAGTAATTCTCAATTGTTTGTATTGGGAAGCCTCCATTACCCCTCTATTTATGGGAGGGGTTTGGGCCAAGGTTCCCAGTCTATGCAGAAGTGGAAAGGACTAGAAGATCTTATATTTTCACAACCTACGAACACCTAGAGAGTCGTCTGGCATGCAGGACGATTGTCTCATCCTACGAGATGGTCATTTTTCATATTTAATCGCATACAAAATTGGCAATTTGAATCCAATTAATACACAACATGATGTGATCACTAATTCTTATATGCAATCAAATTTCCCACAAACTAAGAGATCTCGCTCACTTGAGACATTTTTCTCGCTCACCCAGACGGTCGTCTGGTGAGCCAAGGTGAGTCAGTCAGTTTGACAAAATGAATCGGTCGTTTCACACCTCAGTTTGATCAGAACTTGGCCAATTGAATTCCAATCAGTCTAATATTCCAAACGACTGTCTCAACTCTTGAGTCGACCGTCTGGCACTCTAAAAGGCCATCTCACTTAAGTGAGTCGGTCATCTATAAGTGTATCCAACTCATTCATTGTGTAAATTGAATACCTAAACACTTTAGTAATCAATTCAATCATCATTCAAGGTTAAACTCCTCTTCTAGGTCAAGACCTATGTGTGTGACCCTATAGGTCCCATATTACGTTGGCAGTGAATGTCCATAACAACTTATGACATCACAAGCAATGAGTGGTGCCTAGTCACACATCAATGCTACCCAAGTAAATGAAAAGTTGGGGAACAACTTCAACCTACAATTTGTGCTTGGTGTTATAGTGTTAGTATAATTGCTTTATCTCTGATATCTAGATTGATCTTGAGGCATGGAGTAGTCACCCTCTTCAACATTAAATCTTGTTGCTTGAACTAGAGAAGACTATCTGAGATATATGTAAGCTCAATATCACATATCAGCTCACACGTGTATGGCCATGCATTTCTCACTCTCTAATGTAAAGGCCTAGGATATCATACTCCTGTAGGAGGGACAAATATCTTGTCTATCACTCACAGTCAGTCTCCATGTGTCACAATCACCCGATCATCATCTTTATAACAACCCATATTTTAGAAATGTGTTTGATGATGTCAAATCATACTGAATAACATGTGATGAGTGTAGTGATTTCAAGTCTAAGAACCACAAACATCACCATCACTTTGAGAGATGACTATGACTACCATGGTAGTAGTTTCCATGTGTCAGTCTCATGGTGGGTCTGTCTGATACACTATTCACTAACATGTATCTATGTTCTTCGTTTGATATAGACATATCATGACTAATGAGATTATATCATCCACCAACTCACACTATGATTGTATGTGTTATTGTTATCTATAAATGTGAGAACACGTTACACTAAGCGAGATTACTCAAAACATAAAACACAATCAATCACTAATTAATCACATACCCAAAATATGGGTAAATTAAAACTGATTTCAACATCAACACCCGCTCAAAAACATTTGCATAAGAGCCCAACATTTTTCTTGTATCCATACTATGCCAAGAATTTGATACAAATTGTTCTATCACCTTAGCCATGACATATATACACAGGAGAATAATATTCGTATATGCCACACAAACAAGCATTAATATGCTAACAAATGTATGATTTGTTTGAAACACCATATGCAAACTTTTCCTGGCCGAACCTGAGAGTACAGGGATGAATCTAGGACACACTAGACATATAATAAACTTTCTCAAAGATTGATTACTATAGCTCCTCTTTACTTCCACGATTCTTTTGTCGTCATTGTCGATTACCTAAAAACATGTGGCAAACCACAAGGGTGAGACCCATGTCCCAGCAAGAGATATAACCTCCAACAATGTTTATTGATTACAACATTTTTAAGTAATTAATAGTTAAGAAGTTTAATCAGATATAAAAAATAAGCTCAGCAGTACTGATGATTAACAAAATACATAAAGGAGCAGATAATAACTATCATCACTGGCCAGACTATCATCCTTTATCTCGTTGAAAATATAAGCAATTCAGTAGCATATACATATCTAGCATCATGAGCAAGTTTAGTAACATAGCATAGCTAACAACATGAGCATGTCTAATTGGTTGAACATATCAACATCATAAGAAAAGCAAACAACATAAGCACAACTATTTGGATAAGCATGATTAGCAGTATATGCATCTCTAGTTACAAAGGCATGGCTAGCATGATAAACATAACTAACAACATGAGATAGCTAGCATCATGATTATAATTAGCAGTAGAAATATAGTTATCAACATAATCATGGCTATTGTATGTACGCATCTGCAATTTTAAGCATATCCACAACATAAGTATATCTACTATCTCTTAATTGCACTAAGCATCATCTTTATGTAAAGATAACAAATAAGGGTTATCATCCAATGTGAAATGTTGTGTATAACCCTAAACAAATATGCTACACGGTTGTATTGCATCTTTTATTACACCCTGGGTAATTTGAATCGTACCATTCAAAGTCCAATCGACCCCTGTGAAGGGCTATACGGTTCCGTACAAGATCTAGGAGTGTCGGTATCCTAAGATCTCTTCCCCTCGGTCAGTACGAGTAAAAAGGCAGTGACATATCAGTCAAAGCTGCCACAACAGTGACATATAGTCAAGCTGCTAACCACTGGTCTGCCCTTGGTACAAGTCACGACACTAGAAACCAGGGTATACAAAACCCAATCACTGAGGTACAACTGCATTTGTCCTCTAATCACATCATGTTATAATCACCGAGACACGACCGCGACCGTTCTCAATCACATCAGATGTATGTGGCATGACCATAGCCAACCTCCACAATCTGCATTTTGGATGACAAGGATATATCCTCAACCTGCCACCCCCACATACTCAATAGTATGCACTCTAAGTTTCCCTTAGGAATACTCATTTCACCATCCAGCAAATTCTAACACTGAAGATGGCTCTACGGCATAGTGCACTACATGATTAGATTTGCACTTGATTAGTTATGCCAATTGGGTGAATTAAGTTTGCATCAAACAAATGGACATGCAAACCCTAATTCACTTCTAGCAAGCATATAAATATCACAACTTTTAAAAGATATAAAATGTGTGAAACATAATTTCTCATCTCATCATCACATGGTACTATTCACTTGCCATTCATGAGACCACACTAGTCATCATACTATCACAAGATATAAATCCTCTTCACAATATCACAGGGTATCAACCCTTATCAACATAAGAGGATTACACCTCATTCAGGGCTCAACCATGCCCAAAGGTCATTAAGACCATCATATTATTCCCTACAAGATCATCATTATCTTTGCATGCCTTATAACAAGGCTCAACAACATCACTTACATATAATACATTTGATCAACACAATATTGCATTAATGAGCTAGGAGATATTCATAAAAAATCATAGTAGGGTTATATTAACATTAACAACATTCCTTTATTACATCAACATGCAAGGAATCTAGATATGATTAACACTCATCTTATTCATAATGCACATGTTTAACATAAGAAAGTATCAACCATGTGGCTATGATAACTACCAATTAACACATTAAGTTAATGATCATGTTAAGGAGGTTATTCCACCATCATTCCATCATATAAGAATTTTAAACATGAATATTCATCTTTATCTATTTTCATTAGAGTTAGGTTCAACATGATAAATTATATCAATGTTACTAATCAACACTTATACCCAAACCCTAACTCATGGCATCCCCATTGGATCATGGATGTATAAGGTGACATATCACCATCACATTCCATACTATTCTCAAGTATGAACCCACACATAAATCAAGGTGTAACCATCGGGTTATAGCATGCTAGGGTTTCAACAACAATAATAGAGTATTTCATGATTGTATTAGTCATTCAAGGACTATTCATACCCAATTTCCATCATTTAGTTATATTAAAGCTAGGTATAACAAGCTATAACTCATTAGGGTTACATATCAACACAATATGATTATCATCCCTTCTATTAATATGAGTGAATAGGTAAGACTACCTTATTAAGGGTAACCCTCCATTTGTTCCATCTTCATTCAACCAATATCACCATACCACAATGTCACCCAGAACCATTGGATGTTTAAAAGGTAAGACCATTGGTTGTTTACATAAGTAAACACCTTGGGTAAACCACCTATGAAGTCTTTGATTTGTTCTCTATAAAGAGTCACCATCTAACCCTAGACATCCCTTGATTAACAACACAAAAAGTTCCATTGAGAGTAGGGTAAAATCCACAATCGATTGTTCAGTTAAAACAAGTCATCCATCATAAAAAAGTAAGCTCCTTAAGTTGATCATATAAAGTAAACCATATAAATCACATTATTAGGACCAACATATTGCATTTGGCATCATTCCACTTTATTGTAGGAATAAACATTAGATCTTGACCATTGGGTCAAGTTCATATGTTAAAACCAACAATTACAGTATAGGTCCAACCATTGCATCAAGTGACCCATGAAACCATTGGTCTAAGGCTTAATTGATGCTACAAATATATGATTAACTCACCATAGGTTTTGGATACCTTATCCACCATCATGAGTGACCATTAAGTCACCATAGGTTGTTAGATCAGCACTATATTCATTAATCAACATCAAATATCAAACTAATACCACCATTGATTGATAGCATCATTAGGATACTTAGTTGTTAATCACAAGGATTCTAATTAGACCAACACCTAACCTAAGGGGTGAACGTAATTTGACACCCTTGGTCACCACCATCAATTGTAATGAAGACAACACCATTGGTTATCGCAATGATACCACCATTGAGTCATGTGTTTATAGAAGAAATCAACTTTTAACCCTAAAATTGACCATTGGTGGATAGGTGCTTAGCACCATAGGTTGTCAAACCAACCTGATACAAGTAATATTATGCCTTATAAATAACATACAAATGATCACAGGTTCATCTAGAACTGAAATTAGAATAGGGAACATTATAAAAATTGAAATCCAAGTCAAGCAGAGCTTTTTAGTGCATGGATCATCATTTTCAAGCAAGAACATGAGCTAGCAAGCTTATGGTAAGCAATAAACGTGGAGAAAGTTATAAAACTTTCCTATAATGAGAAGATGAAACCCCACATAGAATAAATCTCGAGAATATAGGGTAGAAAATCCAAGCATAAGCTATGAACTCGTCCACCTAGCACCTTTCTTCATCAAATGAGCAAACCCTAAGCATAAGGAGCAAGAAATGTATGGTTTTAGAGCTTTAGATCGAATTATACCATGTAAGAATAGGGTTCTGACTTGGAGGAAGGTGTAAGGAAGGATAAGAGCAAGATAAATGGAAAAGAAAGGAAGAAAATAACTTTCCTTGGTCGAAATCCCTAGAAAATGACCTTGGAAACCCTAGGTAGGGCTAGATGGAGCTCTAGGAGACCTTCTTCTCCAAAAAGGAGGTTGTCTTATACCTTAGAGCACTTTTTTCCGCAGAAAAATAGAGTGGAGTTGTTTCTCCAGGTAAGAGGAAAGATCAATCAAGAATATTTTCATACTTGGGCAAGGAAGAGGTAAATATACCCCATGGATAAGGATGGAAGCAAGCATGAGGTGTAAAAGTAGCTTCCCCCATGTGTCTATGGCCTGAAACTATTAAGAATATACAATCACACACACAATAATCTCCCCCACCATCCATATAGACCTTGTTATCTTTCCTTTGTCGAATTTCCCAACCAATCACATAATTCATTAGTTGATAGCTACTAAGGGTAGCTCATCCATGAAGGGGTAAACCCTAAAATACCCTTGAGGAAAACACCTTCAAACCATGGCTCAACTAGGAGCCCCATGGATAAAAAAACTCAAGAATGATAATATAACATCTAAGGAACATAATGTATATGAAAAATTGCAAATAAAACCCCTCAATTGGTTAAATTGCAGAAAAGTCCAAAATGTGCATAAAAATGCATAACTTGCTCAAATAGTGTCCAAATTGGACCAAATTTGAAACTTAATCTTGTATTATGATTTAAAAGGATATCACAAGGTTATATTATGGTTTTAAGAATTAAATTATGGTAATTAAGCTTATTCAACTCATTAGGCAAGTTTAGGGACCTTACAACTATAAAACCCTAATAGGGATTTCGCCCTCGAAATCCAAGGTAAACAAAGATGGGTACTTCCTCTGTACATCATCCTATTACATTGACATTGTTACTTGCATATCATGGTGATTTCACATCATTCATACATATCTCATCTTGGGTCAACACAAAAAGACCCACATAAGAAGACATTTGCAACTATTGAACATAGAAACTTGTTGTGTCATCTGTACAACTCTAGTAGTAATGTTCAGATTTAAATTCAAGCTATCATCCAAAAATTATATCTATTGTATCAAAACATTACTCTAAAGTCATACTTACTAGATTTTTACCAATCATGGCATGTGTCCCATACCATTTCTTGAAGCATAAAAAAGGCGATGTATCCATCCTTTTTTTTCTAGATACACTGACACTGGAACACTTGTCGGTTCTTTTTTAGCATCAAAAGAAATGTTGATCCTGGAACCTGTAATTCCATACAAGGAAACATCATTCCTAGTCAACCTTGTTAGAGGTGAAATAACAACACTATCTTCACCTTACTAGGATTTACACAACCTACTTAGAAGACATATCATGATCCCATAAAGACATTTAATCAACCCCATCTCACTCTTGTTCAACTTGTCTCATAGCTATTGTTGCTTCAGAAATCCTAAGGTTTTTGAAGAAATATTTATCATATTTTTGACCATATTTTATATACTTTGACACACCATCATTTAAAGCTTGATATAACTTGTATGACATGACTGATACACTCTATTCCTCTTATTCATAAATTCTATTTGTACATTGGATAGTCTAAAGGACATAACTCTAAATCCATCATGGTCATATGAATTATGTCATCCAATCTAAATCTTATGCATTAATATTTTATCATAGGTTAATCTTAAAGTAACACATATCACATATCTATTAACCAACAAACCATCTATCCTTGATAGTGATCTTGCCCAGCTATCACTGAACCATACACAACATTATAGAATCACTGTTGTTTTTCCTTCCAACAACATTTAGAGGGTCATCATCAACTCTCTCTCCCTCTCTTTAAGGGGGAGGAATACTTGATATGTTCATTTAGTAAACATCACCAACCTTCACATACTTCCCATAGTGTTGATACATCTTGGATACTAGGATTCATTACCTTGGTATCCACCTCATCTGCTATAAGAAACTCACATCCTTATCTCATCTACTTTTACCAACATAATAAATTTCAAAACATATAAGAGGAGTCTACCAAATTATTGGAAGTCTCAAAAGGAAACTCATCACAAACTTTATGACCTTATAACCATAGTCTAAGCAGCCTTATGTTATAATAAGCTATCGACCCTCATGTTTGCAGTGAATCCACACATACCAAGTGGCAATGATCCACTTGAAATATGTACCCTAGAAAGGAAAGACACAAAGTGAAACACACTTCCATACCATAGTAGTATTTTTCAAGGGTCACTAGAAAAAAGGTAACCAGTTCTATTTTCATTATGTAGGTTACAACTTCTTATGTATCATTTTACCTTTTTCATTTTGGGTTCCTTGCCATTAGCATAGGAATCATCATGATTAACATATCTCATTACTCCTTCCTTGATGACTATTTATCACACTTTGGTATGTTCTCTTATTTTTTATGTTTTTCAACCACTTATCAACAGGTAAATCATCATATTCCACATTTTCTTTATTAAACATGGATCAACTGCCTTAGTTTCTTTCAAATTCCATGCTTCTTTTACATTAACACTTTTTTACACACATAGGTTGGTCTGAAATTAACTCAGGTTCCACCTTATTCTGTTGTCAATGTTCTCATTTATCTTCTCATTTTATACTTATCATTGGAGTTATCTCCATCTTATGTGGATTTCATACCTTGAATCACTTTATAAGCATAGTCTTATCTGTCTTTTACTTTATTATCTTCTTGAATCACATCTTCAAGAACTCATCTTTTCTTTATTTGTATTCAGATTTAGATTTCATGGTGTTGTATCTTTCTCTTATATTTACCAAACATTCAAGTTTTGATAGATAATGATGCAATTCTCATATTCTTTAAGGTAGGATTGAGATATTCACACCATGATTTCTTATTTGTTATGATCTTTGGATTGTCTCATAATGACTACTTGATCAGAGTAATAAAAAAGATAACAATCTAAGAGTTCCATACTTACCTTTTCTTCAATAATTGAATCATGGCCAGGGCACCCAAATACTGAGATTAGGCAGTATGCACCAATATTTATGTCATATTCCTAATTTTGACATCATCCTAGTCCTAAGTCCTAGTGTCCTTGTAGAATTGATGAACCTAAAACTCTGATACCAACTTGTGAGAACCAGTTAAACTAAGCGAGATTACTGAAAACATAAAACACAATCAATCACTAATTAATCACAAACCAAAAAATATGGGTAAATTAAAACTGATTTCAACATCAACACCCGCTCAAAAACATTTGCATAAGATCCCAATGTATTACTTGTATCCAAACTATGCCAAGAATTTGATACAAATTGTTCTATCACCTTAGCCACAACATATACACACAGGAGAACAATATTTGTATATGCCACACAAACAAGCATTAATATGCTAACAAACGTCTGATTCGTTTGAAACACCATATACAAAATTTTCCTGCCCAAACCTGAGAGTACAGGGATGACTCTAGGACACACTAGACATATAATAAACTTTATCAAAGGTTCATTACTATAGCTCCTCTTTACTTCCATGATTTTTTTGCCGTTAGTGTTGATTACCTAAAAAGATGTGGCGAACCACAAGGGTGAGACCCATGTCCCAGCAAGAGATATAACCTCCAACAACGTTTATTGATTACAACATTTTTAAGTAATTAATAGTTAAGCAGTTTAATCAGATATAACAAATAAGCTCAGTAGTACTGATGATTGAAAAAATACATAAAGGAGCAGATAATAACTATCATCATTAGCCAGACTATCATCCTTTATCTTGTTGATAATATAAGCAATTCAGTAGCATATGCATATCTAGCATCATGAGCAAGTCTAGTAACATAGCATAGCTAACAACATGAGCATGTCTAATTGGTTGAACATATCAACATAATAACAAGAGAAAACAACATGAGCACAACTATTTGGATAAGCATGATTAACAATATATGCATCTCTAGTTACAAAGGCATGTCTATCATGCTAAACATAACTAACAGCGTGAGATAGCTAGCATCATGATTATAATCAGCAGTATAGTATAGTTATCAACATAATCATGGATATTGTATGTATGCATCTACAATTTTAAGCATATCCACAACATAAGTATATCTACTCTCTCTTAATTGCACTAAGCATCATCTTTATGTAAAGATAACAAACAAGGGTTATCATCCAATGTGAAACATTGTGTATAACCCTAAAAAATATGCTACATGGTTGTATTACATCTTTTATTACGCCCTGGGGAATTTGAATCATACCATTCAAAGTACAACTGACCCCTACGAAAGGCTATTCGGTTATGTACAAGATCTAGGAGTGTCGGTATCTTAAGATCTCTTTCCCTTGGTCAGTACGAGTAAAAAGGCAGTGACATGTCAATCAAAGCTGCCACAATAGTGACATATAGTCAAGTTGCTAACCACTAGTCCACCCTTGGTACATGTTACGACACTAGAAACCAAGGTATACAAAACCCAATCACTGAGGTACAACCGCAGTTGTCCTCTAATCACATCATGTTATAATCCCCGAGACACGACCGTAGTCGTTCTCAATCATATCAGATGTATGAGGCATGACCATAGCCAACCTCCACAATCTGCATTGTGGATGACAAGGATGTATCCTCAATCTGCCACCCCCACATACTCAACAATATGCGCTCTAAGTTTCCCTTAGGAATACTCATTTCACCATCCAGCAAATTCTGACACTGAAGATGGCTCTACGACATAGGGCACTAAATGATTAGAGTTGCACTTGATTAGTTATGCCAATTGGGTGAATTAAGACTGCATCAAACAATTGGACATATAAACCCTAATTCACTTCTAGAAAGCATATAAATATCATAACTTTTTAAAAGATATAAAATGTGGGAAACATAATTTCTCATCTCATCATCACATGGTACTATTCACTTTGCATTCATGACACCACACTAGTCATCATACTATCACAAGATATAAATCCTCTTCACAATATCATAGGGTATCAACCCTTATCAACATAAGAGGATTACACCTCATTTAGGGCTCAACCATGCCCAAAGGTCATTAAGGCCATCATACTATTCCCTGCAAGATCACCATTATCTTTGCATGCCTTATAACAAGGCTCAACAACATCACTTACATATAATACATTTGATCAACACAATATTGCATTAATGAGCTAGAAGATATTCATAAACAATCATAGTAGGGTTATATTAACATTAAGAACATTCATTTATTACATCAACATGCAAGGAATCTAGATATGATTAACACTCATCATATTCATAATGCACATGTTTAACATAATAAAGTATCAACCATGTGGCTATGATAACCACCAATTAACACATTAAGGTTATGATCATGTTAAGGAGGTTATTCCACCATCATTCCATCATATAAGAATTTTAAACATGAATATTCATCTTTATCTATTTGCATTAGAGTTAGGTTCAACATGATAAATTATATCAATGTTACTAATAAACACTTATACCCAAACCCTAACTCACATCATCCCCATTGGATCATGGATGCATAAGGTGAATCATCACCATCACATTCATACTATTCTCAAGTATGAACCCACACATAAATCAAGGTGTAACCATCGGGTTATAGCATACTAGGGTTTCAACAACAATAACAGAGTATTTCATGATTGTATTAGTCATTCAAGGACTATTCATACCCAATTTCCATCATTTAGTTATATTAAAGCTAGGTATAACAAGTTATACCTCATTAGGGTTACGTATCAATACAATATGATTATAATCCCTTCTATTAATATGAGTGAATAGGTAAGACTACCTTATTAAGGGTAACCCTCCATTTGTTCCATCATAATTCAACCAATATCACCATACCACTATGTCACCCAGAACAATTGGATGTTTAAAAGGTAAGACCATTGGTTGTTTACATAAGTAAACACCTTGGATAAACCACCTATCGAGTCCTTGATTTTTTTCTCTAGAAAGAGTCACCATCTAATTCTAGACATCCCTTTATTAAGAACACAAAAAGTTCCATTGAGAATAGGGCAAAACCCACAATTGACTATTCAGTTAAAACAAACCATCCATTGTCAACAAGTAAGATCCTTAAGTTGATCATATAAAGTAAACCATATAAATAAAATTATTAGGACCAACATATTACATTAGCCATTATTCCACTTTATTGGAGGAATAAACATTATATCTTGACCATTGGGTCAAGTTCATATGTTAAAACCATCAATTACAGTATAGGTCCAACCATTGCATCAAGTGACCCAAGAAACCATTGGTCTAAGGCTTAATTGATATTAAAACTATTTGATTAACTAACCATAGGTTTTGGAGACTTTATTCACCATCATGAGTGACCATTAAGTCACCATAGGTTGTTAGATCAGCACTATATTCATTAATCAACGTCAAATATCAAACTAATATCACTATTGATCGATAGCATCATTAGGGTACTTAGTTGTTAATCACTAGGCTTCTAATTAGGCCAACACCTGACCTAAGGGGTGAACGTAAGTTGACACCCTTGGTCACCACCATTAGTTGTCATGAAGACAACACCATTGGTTGTTGCAATGGTACCACCATTGAGTCATGTGTTTATAGAAGAAATCAACTTTAAACCCTAAAATTGACCATTGGTCGATAGGTTCTTAGCACCATAGGTTGTCAAACCAACCTGATCCAAGTCATATTATACCTAAGGAATAACATGCACATGATTACAGGTTCATCTAGAACTGAAATCAGAACATGGAACATTATAAAAATCGAAATCCAAGTCAAGCATAGCTTTTTAGTGCATGGATCATCATTTTCAAGCAAGAACATGAGCTAGCAAGCTTATGGTTAGCAATAAACGTGGATAAAGTTATAAAAATTGCCTCTAATGAGAAGATGAAACCCCACACAGAAGAAATCTCGAGCGGATAGGGTAGAAAATCCAAGCATAAGCTATGAACTCATCCACCTAGCACCTTTCTTCATCAAATGAGCAAACCCTAAGCATAAGGAGCAAGAAAGGTATGGTTTTAGAGCTTTAGATCAAATTCTACCATGTAACAATAGGGTTCCGACCTGGAGGAAGGTCTAAGGAAGGATAAGATCAAGATAAATGGAAAAGGAAGGAAGAAAATAACTTGCCTTGGTCGAAATCCCTACAAAATGACCTTGGAAACCCTAGGTAGGGCTAGATGGAGTTCTAGGAGACCTTCTTCTCCAAAAAGGAGGTTGTCTTATACCTTAGAGCACTTGGTTTATCCAAGGTGTTGTCTTATACCTTAGAGCACTTATCCATGGGCTATATTTACCTCTTCCTTGCCCAAGTACGAAACTATGCTTGCTTTTTCTTTCCTCTAACCTGGAGCAACAAATCCACTCTGTTTTTCTTCAGAACCAAGTGCTCTAAGGTAGAGGACAACCTCCTTTATGGAAAAGAAGGTCTCCTAGAGCTCCATCTAGCCCTACCTAGGGTTTCCAAGGTCATCTTCTAGGGATTTTGACCAAGGCAAGTTATTTTCTTCCTTCCTTCCTATTTCTCTTTCTCTTCTCCTTCCTTATACCTTACTCTAGGTCATAACCCTACTGTTCCATGGTAGAATTTTCTCTAAAGCTCTAAAACCCTACCTTTCTTGCTCCTTATGCTTAGGGTTTACTCATTTGATGAAGAAAGGTGCTAGGTGGATGAGTTCACAACTTATACTTGGATTTTCTACCCTACCTGCTCAATATTTCTTCTGTGTGGGGTTTCATCTTCTCATTAGAGGCAAGTTTTATAACTTGCTCCACGTTTATTTCTTACCATAAGCTTGCTAGCTCATGTTCTTGCTTGAAAATGATGATCCATGCACTAAAAAGTTGTGCTTGACTTGGATTTCGATTTTTATAATGTTCCCTGTTCTGATTTCAGTTCTAGATGAATCTGTGATCATGTGTATGTTATTCCTAAGGTATAATATGACTTGGATCAGGTTGGTTTGACAACCTATGGTGCTAAGCACCTATCGACCAATGGTCAATTTTAGTGTTTAACGCTGATTTCTTCTATATATACATGACTCAATGGTGGTACCATTGCAACAACCAATGGTGTTGTCTTCATGACAGCTGACGGTGGTGACCAAGGGTGTCAACTTACCTTCACCCCTTAGGTCAAGTGTTGGCCTAATTATAAGCCTAGTGATTAACAACAAAGTACCCTAATGATGTTATCAATCAATGGTGATATTAGTTTGATATTTGATGTTGATTAATGAATATAGTGTTGATCTAACAACCTATGGTGACTTAATGGTCATTAATAATGGTGGAGACGGTCTCCAAAACCTATGGTGAGTTAATCATATAGTTGTATCATCAATTAAGCCTTAGACCAATGGCTTCTTGGGTCACTTGATGCAATAGTCGGACCTATATTGTAATTGATGGTTTTAACATATGAACTTGACCCAATGGTCAAGATCTAATATTTATTCCTCCAATAAAGTGGAATGATGGTTAATGTAATATTTTGGTCCTAACAATGTGTTTTATATGGTTTTCTTTATATGATCAACTTAAGGAGCTTACTTGTTGATAATGGATGGCTTGTTTTAAATGAACAGTCGATTGTGGGTTTTATCCTACTCTCAATGGAACTTTTTGTGTTGTTAATCAAGGGATGTCTAGGGTTAGATGGTGACTCTTTATAGAGAACAAATCAAGGACTTAGTAGGTGGTTTATCCAAGGTGTTTACTTATGTAAACAACCAATGGTCTTACCTTTTAAACATCCAATGGTTTTGGGTGACATTGTGGTATGGTGATATTGCTTCAATGATGATGGAATAAATGGAGGGTTACACTTAATAAGGTAGTCTTACCTATTCACTCATATGAATAGAAGGTATGATAACCATATTGTGTTGATATGTAACCCTAACGAGGTATAGCTTGTTATAACCTAGTTTTAATATAACGAAAAGATGGTAATTGGGTATGAATAGTCCTTGAATGACTAATACAATCATGAAGTACTCTGCTACTGTTGTTAAAACCCTAGTATACTATAACCTGATGGTTACACCTTGATTTATGTGTGGGTTCATACTTGAGAATAGTATGGAATGTGATGGTGATGCTTCACCTTATGCATCCATTATCCAATGGGGATGTAGTGAGTTAGGGTTTGGGTATAAGTGTTGATTAGTAACATTGATATAATTTATCATGTTGAACCTAACTCTAATGCAAATAGATAAAGATGAGTATTCATGTTTAACATTCTTATATGATGGAATGATGGTGGAATAACCTCCTTAACATGATCATAACCTTAATATGTTAATTGGTGGTTATCATAGCCACATGGTTGATACTTTCTTATGTTAAACATGTGCATTATGAATATGATGAGTGTTAATCATATCTAGATTCCTTACATGTTGATGTAATAAATGAATGTTCTTAATGTTAATCTAAGCCTACTATGATTGTTTATGAATATCTCCTAGCTCATTAATGCAATATTGTGCTGATATGGTGTATTATATGTAAGTGATGTTGTTGAGCCTTGTTATAAGGCATGGAAAGATAATGATGATCTTGCAGGGAATAGTATGATGGTCTTAATGACCTTTGAGCATGGTTGAGCCCTGAATGTGTTTTGATCTTCTTGTGTTGATAAGGATTGATACCCTTTGTTATTGTGAAAAGGATTTATATCCTATGATAGTATGATGGTCTTAAGGACTTTGGGCATGGTTGAGCCCTGAATGAGGTGTAATCCTCTTATCTTGATAAGGGTTGATACCCTGTGACATTGTGAAAAGGATTTATATCTTGTGATAGTATGATGACTAGTGTGGTCTCATGAATGGAAAGTGAATAGTACCATGTGTTGATGAGATGAGAAATTATGTTTCACACGTTTTATATCTTTTCAAAGTTGTGATATTTATATGCTTTCTAGAAGTGAATTAGGGTTTGTATGTCCACTTGTTTGATACAGCCTTAATTCACCCAATTGGCATAACTAATCAAGTGCAACTCTAATCATGTAGTGCCCTGTGCCGTAGAACCATATTCAGTATCAAAACTTGCTAGATGGTGAGACGAGTATTCCTAAGAGAAACTCGGAGTGCATACTGTTGAGTATGTGGGGGTGGCAGGTTGACGATATATCCTTGTCATCCACAATGCAGATTGTGGAGGTTGGCTATGGTCATGCCTCATACATCTGATGTGATTGAGAACGAATGCGGTCGTTTCTCGGTGATTATAACATGATGTGATTAGAGGACAACTATGGTTGTACCTCAGTGATTGGGTTTGTATACCCTAGTTTCTAGTGTCGTGACCTATACCAAGGGCGGACTAGTGGTTAGCAGCTTGACTATATGTCATTGTGGTGGCATCTTTGACTGATATGTCACATCCTTTTTACTCGTACTGACCGAGGGGAAGAGATCTTAGGATACTGGCACTCCTAGATCTTGTACGGAATTGAATATCTCTTCACAGGGGTCGGTTGGACTTTGAATGGTACGATTCAAATTCCCCAGGGTGTAATAAAAGATGTAATATAGCCGTGTAGCATATTTGTTTAGGGTTATACACGACATTTCACATTGGATGATAACCCTTGTTTGTTGTCTTTACATAAAGATGATGCTTAGTGCAATTAAGAGATAGTGAATATACTTATGTTGTGGATATGATTAAGATTGTAGATACATACATACGGTAGCCATGCTTATGTTGATAACTATACTGCTACTGCTGATTATAATCATGATGCTAGATATCTCATGTTGTTAGTTATGTTTAGCATGCTAGCCATGCCTTTGTAATTAGAGATGCATATATATCTAATCATGATTATCCAGATAGTTGTGCTTATGTTGTTATCTCTTCTTATGATGTTGATATGTTCAACCAATTAGACATGATCATGTTGTTATCTATTCTTATGTGGCTATAATTATTCATAATGATAGAGATTCTATGTTACTAGACTTGCTCATGATGCTAGATATGCATATGCTACTGAATTGCTTATATTGTCAACAAGATAAAGGATGATAGTCTGGCTAATGATGATAGTTATTATTTACTCCTTTATGTATTTTGTTAATCATCAATACTGTTGAACTTATTTGTTATATCTGATTAAACTGCTTAACTGTTTAATTACTTAAAAATGTTGTAATCAATAAATGTTGCTGGAGGTTATATCTCTTGCTAGGACATGGATCTCACCCTTGTGGTTTGCCACATTTTTTAGGTAATTAGAAGTGATGAAAACAAACATGTGGCAGCAAAGAGGAGCTATAGTAATGAATCTTTGAGAAAGTTGATTAGATGTCTAATGTGTCCTAGAGTCGTCCTTGTACTCTCAGGTTCGAGCAGGAATAGTTTGTATATGGTGTTTCAAACAAATTGAACTTTTGTTAGCATGTTAATGCTTGTTTGTGTGGCATATATGAATATTGTTCTCCTATGTATATATTTTGTGGCTAAGGCAATAGAACAATTGTAACAAATTCTTGACATAGTATGGATATAAGAAATATGTTAGGCTCTTATGAAAATGTTTTAGAGCGAGTACTGACGTTGAAATCAGTTTTAATTTACCCATATTTTTGGGTATGTGATTAATTAGTGATTGATTGTGTGTTATGTTTTGAGTAATCTCATTTAGTGTAACGGGTTCTCACAACATTTATTAGAGAAACTGATTCTCAATTGTTTGTATTGTGTTCTGGAAAGCCCGCAGTACCCTCCTTTAACAAGCGAGGTTTAAGTCAGGGTTCCCAATTTGTATGAGATTATGTGGGAGTGGAAAGGACCAAAAGAACTTGAACTTTTGCAACCTATAACACATGAAACGACCTTTTCACACACCTAGACAATTGTCTGATGTGTGAGATGGTCATCTTGCACTGCCAAATGGTCGTTTGGCAGTTTCTCAGTCACACACGAATTTGAAAATTTTGATTCCAATTAATATACATATTAATTTAACTTGCTTTCCAAGTATATGCAATTGAAGCTATTCGAGAAACATCCCGAACCTTTGTTTGGCCACAACCGGGCCGTCTCACCCAAGTGAGATGTAATGCCTGGACCCATTGTCTAAGGCTCTAGTAGAGTTTCAGGAATGATGACTGGCCCCACAGACCACCACTAGCCTTAACTGCACGCTTTTTGTGCACTCACGCGCAAGCCAGGAGCAACTTCCCGACTGGTCACCCATCCTAGTACTACTCCAAGTTGAGCACGCTTAACTATGGAGTTCTTTAGAGATGGACTCCCTGAAAAGGAGGTGCACCTTGGTGATATGGGTAGTCTAATCATTCCTTTTAAGATCATGTTATCCGAGGCCTCAAATCTAGGGATGTTACAATCTCCCCCACTTAGACTCTTGACGTCCTCATCAAGGCTCAACTATATGGCCTCATAATCTGACCCCATTTCAGTGCAGACCCACAATGGCCCATGGACACCCAGCTCCCGTCCACGGCTACCAGCGCAAGGGCGGCTCCATCTCGTCTCTACGGATAGCCCTTTCCAACTTGCCTGGACCGCACGGCTCAAGATTGGCATGCCACATGTCCATGTGGGCCCCACCTACTGGAGGGGTTATGGCTCTGATACCATTTGTAATGCATGGACCCATTGTCTAAGGCTCTAGTAGAGTTTCAGGAATGATGACTGGCCCCACAGACCACCACTAGCCTTAACTGCACGCTTTTTGTCCACTCACGCGCAAGCCAGGAGCAACTTCCCGACTGGTCACCCATCCTAGTACTACTCCAAGCTGAGCACACTTAACTATGGAGTTCTTTAGAGATGGACTCCCTAAAAAGGAGGTGCACCTTGGTGATATGGGTAGTCTAATCATTCCTTTTAAGATCATGTTATCCGAGGCCTCAAATCCTGGGATGTTACATGAGATGCATGTCTCACTCATCTAGATAGTCGTTTGGTGAGTTGAGATGAGGCAGTTGGTTCAATCATATTGAATCAGTCAGTTCAAGGGCAAAACTAAGCCAATTCGATCCTTGATATGTCTGACCACGCAAACGACCATCTCAACAATTGAGACACTCATTTGTCTGCCTAAATGGCCATCTCACTCGGTGAGATGGTTGTTTGGCAGACCTGGTCAGCCAATCGAGTGATTTGTTGTGTGAATTGAATACATAAACACTTTAGTAATCAATCCAATTATCATTCAAGATCAAACTCCTCTTATATATGAGTTCCTATGTGTGTGACCCTATAGGTCCCATATCACGTTGGCAATGAATGTCCATAACAATTTATGACATCACAAATAATGAGTGGCGCCTAGTCACAAATAACAACTCATGACATCACAAGAAATGAGCGGTACCTAGTCACACATCATTGCTACCCAAGAAAATGGAAAGTTGGGGAACAACTTCAACCTACAATCTATGTATGGTGTTATAGTGTTTGTATAGTTCCTTTGTCACTGATATTCAGAATAAACTAGAGGCATGGAGCAGTCACCCTCATTATTATTCAATCTTGTTCCTATAACCAAAGCAGACTATCTGAGATATATGTAAGCTCAACATATTTACTTACATGTGCATGCATGCTTTTCTCAGTCTCGCTAATCAAGAGGCTAAGGATATCACACTCCCTTAGGAGGGACAAATCACATATCTATCACTCATAGTCAATCCCCATGTGTCATAGTCACCCAATAATCACCTTTATAACAACCCATGTTTCAGGACTGTGTTTGATGATGTCAAAGCATACTGAACAACCTGTGATGAGTGCATTGATTTTAGGTCTAAGAACCACAACCACCACCCTCATTGTGAGACCTGACTATGACTTCCATTATGATGGCTTCCCTATGTCAGTCTTATGGTGGGTCTGTCTGATACATTGTTCCCTAATATGTATTTGTGTGCTTGGTTTGATATTGTCATATCATGACTAATGAGATTTTGTCATCAACCAACTCACACTATGATATTATGTGTCATTATTATCTATCTACCTTCCACAATAACAACCGATCAGGGACATAATGAGAATGTATATAATCTTAACATCTATATGATCTCATTCTTCCAAGTCACGTACTTGAAGACATAAATCATTGATTAGCATCATTCTCTAGATAGTTATTATGTTGTTTCATTATCTTATAACTAAACAAATAGAATAAATTGGAAGCTTGCCTTTTTATTAATAATCAAATCAATTATATTCATTCCATTACAATCATCACATGATTGGCTCTCTAGGCATATACATCAACACTTCTTGCATATTTAGTTTTTCTTCTTCTCTTGCCTTTTCTTTTTCTTTTTCTTTATGTCGATGCCACCGAGATGAGTCATTGGTAACAACTTCTTCGAGTTTGTGTGTGTTTTAATATGCAATAAAGCACACAAAGTATAATGCAATCATAAAAATACAATGAATTTGAGGCAAATATATGAAAATAGATAAATGTAATGCATAACATGTATTTTAGGCAATTAAGGTAAAATGTACATTAAACACATGAATATGAGAGAAAACTTCATAAAAGTTGCCTATATTAGCCCCAAATTTGGTAGAGAAATTGGTGCATCACCAATTAGGGTTTGAGTCTGATTCCTTGTAAGTGTTCTCCTCTCCTATATATAGGAGTGGGGTTTTGTCTAACAAATTATGAGCCACCATATTATTTTGCTATAGGTATCAAGAGATATCCACTAGATCAAAATCTCATGGTAAAAAAATAAGAAAGTAGTAAAATAAAATCACAGTTTTATAACACCATTTTAGATCAATTTTATTAAAACTTCAATTCAATCTTAAACTATCAAATTAAGACAAATCAATATAATTCATTACAATTAGTATATAATGAAAATATAAAAAATCTAAAGAAAACATCAAGAAGTTAACTATGGATATGACAAATTCTAAATTTCCTTATTTTATAGCCCAATTCCATATATTTTTTAGAATAAACTCAATTATCATGCAACTTCAAAATTCTGAGTTATCTAGAAATTGCATTAAAAATCCCTAAATGAGGAACTAGATCACTCCCCTATATAAGAGTTGATGTTCTTTAGCTCTTAGGATTTGAATATTAGATCACTAAGTCCAAATCTGCTCCTTGGTAGATTTTGATTCACAAAATCCACCACTTATACCTAACCTACATCAAAGAGAGGGTAGAAAGGTATAAAGAACAAGAATTAGGGTTTTCTCTTGAGAAAATCTATAAATTTAACCAAAAGGGTAAGAGTAGAGAACAAAGTGTTTATGATATAAATTTCAATACATTACTAAGGATGACCTCTTTTTTGGATAGGAATGGGATTCCTAGATTGAATCCACAAGGATCTTCCAAGACAACCTCCAACTATCTTCTTTGCTAGAGAAATCAATCTCCATAATATGAAACTTCATTTCTTAAATTCTAGGGTCATATTAAGCCTTATATAGTTGTTAGGTCTTGGTAAATTTCAATTCTTTTCACTTCTATAAATTTAAGACATTTGGTTAGTCTAGTAGGCCTTTATTAAACCTCATTAAATCCTAAGTCCATGGTGATGTTGGTCTAGAATCTAGGTAGACATAATAACTAGAGACTCTTCACTACTACTAACTAACCTTGTTAGTTGGTCTATCTAGATACTTAGTCAACCAAGTAAAGATACTCTGGAAGCAATGAAAAGGTGGTGATGGGTAGGTTCCACTAGTGGCTACGGGGGAAGTTAGTGATCCGGTTAGAGAGCAAGTTAGTGTAAGGCCCCTAAACTTACTTAATGAGTTGAATAAGATTAATTATCATAATTGAATTCTTATAACCCTAATATAACCTTTTGAGATGCTTTGAAATCAGAAGATAATCTTAAGTTTCAAATTTGGTCCAATTTGAACACTGTTTGAGCAAGTTATGCAATTTTATGGACATTTTAAACTTTTCTGTAATTTACCCAATTGTGAGATTTTCTTTGCAATTTATCACTTGCATTATGTTCCTTGGATATTATCTCATCATTTTTTATCTTTTTGAGCCATGGGGCACCTATTTAATCCTTGGTTTGAAGGTGTTTTCTCCAAGGGTATTTTAGGGTTTACCCCTTCATGGATGAGCTACCTTTAGTAGCTACCAACTAATGAATTATTTGTTTTGCTTGGAAATTCAAGAAACGAGGGATAATCATGTCTCTATCGATGGTGGGGGACCTTCTTGTGTGCGTGCTTGTATATTCTTAATAGTTTAAGGCCATGGACACTTGGAAAGATACTAGAACTTCAACTTTTTCTTTTTCTTTATCTTAAAGTTTCATATACTTACCCCTAAGCACCAAAATGAGTCATTTTCTCTCCACCACTTCCCTTCTTCTATGAACCTTGTCCTCCCTCTATGCTTCTGCAAATTTACTATCTAAGGAAGAAGAATAAAGAGGGGATCTTCTTGGGAAAAGAATCTAGGGTTGCAATTGACTTCCTTTTAGGGTTTGAAAAGCTTCCTTCTAGTGATCTTAACCAAAAAGAGTAAGAATCCCCTTATTTCCTCCATTTATTTCTTTTTTATCCTTCCTCCTTCCTTTCTCTAGGTCGGAACCTTGCTGTTCCATGGTAGAAATTGCTCTAAAGCTCTAAAACCTTACCTTTCTTGCTCCTTATGCTTAGGGTTTGCTCATTTGATGAAGAAAAGTGCTAGATGGACGAGTTCACAGTTTATGCTTGGATTTCCTACCCTACCTACTCATGTTTTCTTCTTTTTGGGAGTTTATATTCTAATTATAGGCAAGTTTTATATCTTGCTCCACGGTTATTGCCTACCATAAGCTTTCTAGCTCATGTTCTTGCTTTTAAATAATGATCCATGCACTAAAAAGCTATGCTTGACTTGGATTTCGATTTTTATAATGTTCCCTGTTCTGATTTCAGTTCTAGATGTATCTATGATCATGTTTACATTACTCCTAAGGTATAATATGACTTGCATCAGGTTGTTTTGACAACCTATGGTGCTAAGCACCTATTAACCAATGGTCAATTTTAGGGTTTTAAGCTGATTTCTTTTATAAACCCATGACACGATGATGGTACCATTGCAACAACCCTATGGTGTTGTCTTCATGACAACTGATGGTCAGGATCAAAGGTGTCAGATGATGGTGGCAACCTATGGTCAACCCCTTAGGTCAGGTTTTGGATCAATTAGAAATTTAATGATCAACCATTAAGTACCCTACTGATGTTATCAATAAATGATGACACTAGCTTAACATTTGATGTTGATTAATGAATATAGTGTTGATCTAACAACCTATGGTGACTTAATGGTCACTAATGAATGGTGGATCAGGTCTCCAAAACCTATGGTGAGTTAATCATATAGTTGTAGCATCAATTAAGCCTTAGACCAATGGTTTCTTGGGTCACTTGATGCAATGGTCGGACCTATACTTTAATTAATGGTTTTAACATATGAACTTGACCCAATGGTCAAGATCTAATATTTATTCCTCCAATAAAGTGGAATGATGGCTAATGTAATATGTTGGTCCTAATAATATGATTTATAAGGTTTCCTTTATATGATCAACTTAAGGAGCTTACTTGTTGACAATGGATGGCTTGTTTTAAATGAACAGTCAATTTTGTGTTTTACCCTACTCTCAATGGAACTTTTTGTGTTGTTAATCAAGGGATTTCTAGTGTTATATGGTGACTCTTTCTATATCACAAATCAAGGACTTCATTGTTGGTTCATCCAATGTGTTTACTTATGTAAACAACCAATGGTCTTACCTTTTAAACATCCAATGGTTCTGTTGACTCAAGGTCAATTAAGTCAATGTTGACTCATGTCTAAATTGACTAAACCCATGTTTTGATGATGACTAACCATTCCAATTAATTGTGTATAATGTCTCTACTTGAGTGATTTCAGATTAGGCATAGACACGCTCCAAATGCCCTAACTTGCGCATATCAAATTGGAGAAAAGACAAGTCAAAATCAATACAAGTGCATGTTTTTGTAATATGATGTAAATCCATTAGAATCTTGTTGTAAATCACTTGTAATGATTGTATGACTTGTAATTAAGCTTAGAAAAAATCAGGAGCACTTAGATCGAATGTTTAAGCTCTCAAAAGCCATTTTCCAAAATTCACATTAGGTTGTTCATCGGTCGAGTTTTGTGAGTTACAAACTCGACCGATCGTAATTGGATCTTGAAAATGACTTATGATTGGTCGAGTTTACACTATACAGAACTCGACCGATGGAGTACCAGACCAATTCGATTTTCATTGGTCGGTCGAGTTTCCCCAGGACAAACTCGACCGATGGTCTGAATATCGGCTTTGTCTTTTACTCTATCGGTCGAGTTACCCTTATAGAAACCCGACTGATTGCACTGTACAGAAAAGTATAGAAAAGTACTTCTAGCCATTGTGGAGTTGCAACAACTAAAAATATATCTGTTGCAAGCCACAAAAGGGCTAGTTTTCATTCTCAAGTGTTCCCAAAGGCTAAGAGGCATCCCCAGCTATAAATAGGACCCCTTGGGCTTCATTCCAAGGTTGAGCATTCATTGCAAAACTCTATGTGAGGTTCCTATTCTATAGTTGAGTGCTTCCTATAGCCTCCTCTCTCTCTCTAAGCTTAATCACTTGCTACATCTATTAGAGTGAGTAGGAAATTTGTAAGAGAGCTAGTCCTACATGTATATCTTGTGGGGCTCTCACTTCCACCACCTCCCTATCTCTCATTTCAACCATGAAGATGAAGGATCTCTCTCTTGGATAAGAGAGGTGAAGAAGAACAAGGGAAGGCATCCCTTGGTGAAGATCAAGGCTGAAGATTTGGAGCTAGAGTGGGTAAGCCCTTGGTGAAGGCAGAAGACTCCTTGCTCAAGTGGGTAAGTCCTTGGTGGAAGCTTCTCTGAGTGAAGGTGAAGTCAAAGGCAGAAGATCCAAGAAGAGTGGGTAATTCTTGCAAGGATGAAGAGTTGTGCAAGAGTAGGTAAGTCCTTGGAAGAAGGTGGAAGACTCCTTGCAAAGTGGGTAAGTCCTTGGTAAGGTTGAAGACTCTTTGTATTGGATAGGTAAGTCCTTTGGTGGTCATGTATTGTAAGTCTTATGAATGAATATAAGAATGTAATGGTTAGGAAATCCTAGAGGTTGACCTCTCTAGGTAAGTGGACTGACTCACTTCTAGTTTGAAGTGAGGAACCACTCTAAATAGCTTGTCCTCTTGTGTTTTCTCAATATCTCTCATACTTGTTATGCATGTTTTAGTGGCACTCAAATTACCTATTTATCAACCTTATCTTGTGATATATCTTGAAGGTCTAATGAATTTTGTTTAAGTGCATTCAGCTCTATTCACCCCCCCCCTCTAGAGTATCTAATCACCCATGTAGGATCCAACAATTGGTATCAGAGCGGGCTTCTCCAAGCATACTTCAACACGTAGGAGAAGATGTGTGACTACCAAGGAGGGAGATATTTGATCATCCTACCAATCTTTGATGGGAGCAATTTCCTCTATTGGAGAAGAAGGCTTCAATTCTACATCTAAGGATCAAGTCTTGAGATGTGGCAAATGGTGAACATCCCATACATGCTACCAAAGACAAAGATTGAAGAATGGGATGAAGCTACCTTGAAGAAAGCAACCTTGAATGCTAGATCCATGCACATCCTCTATGCCTCCATGACCCCCACCGAGTTCAACCAGATTTCTTCATGTGAAACAGCCTATGAGTTATGGAGAAAGCTATGCATCACCTATGAGGGGACAAATCAAGTGAAGGAAAGCAAAGTCTACATGCTTAAAGGGTTGCTTGAGAACTTCAAGATGGGAAAGGAGGTGAGGATAGTCAACATGTACTCAAGGCTCAACACCATTGTGAATGGTCTTGCGGTTCTAGGTCATCCTATGTCTAGTGGAGAGATCAAATCAAAGATCTTTAGAACTCTTCCCAAGAGGTGGGAACCCAAGGTGACTTCCATTGAAGAAGCAAGGTCTCTTAAGGATATTCCTATTGAAGAGCTCATTGGAAATCTACAAGCACATGAAGCCACACTTGACAAAAGGGAGGAAGTAGAAAGTTAAGAAGAGAAAGAACTCAAGAGAATGAAGAAGACTGAAATCAAAGCTCAAATCAAAGTTATTGTTGGTCAAGCTTCTCCGTCCTCTTAAGTTGAAGAAAATGCCATGTACTCCAAGGATAAACTCTACAAAGGCAAGTCCTCCTCCATCTGGTGCCTCAAGTGTGGAAAGAAGGGTCACTTCAAGATAGATTGTCTACAAGGAAATAAGACCGATCATCACAAGAAAAGAGAAGACAAGTGCCAATCAAGCTCAAGTGACTCCTCCAAATCAAGCTCAAGTGAAGAATCAAGTGAAGAGTCAAGTGGTATTTCAAGCTCTAGTGATGAAGGAGAATGCCATTTTTCTCTTATAGAATCAACAAGTAAGGACTCAAGTGAGGTAAATCTAAACTCTTTAGATAAAGAATCTTTGATTGCTATTATTCATGATACTTGCGCCTCTCTTAAGTCTTATAAAAGGAAAAAGAAAAAGATTGCTAGAATTGTTGATAATATGCATTTAGAACTAGATGATCTTGAACATGCTAATTCTTGCTTTCTTGATGACAAAAATGCTTGTATTAGCCAAGTAGACTCTCTTAAACTTAAAAATGCTAGTTTCTTTATAAGATTAGATTTCTAGAAGATCAACCTCTCATGCCTAGTTATAATGAAGAGCATACTTTAATTGTTGATTCTCTCATGCATGATATTGATGTTCTTAAATCTGAAAACAGGGACAAAGATTTTGTTTTGCAAGAATTAGAAACAGAAAATGCCTCCTTGCTTGCTAAAATTAATGTACATGAATCTTGTTCTAGTTCTACTAGTAGAAAGAATTATTTTGTTGCTCTTCATATTGATAAAGAGTCCTTCATGAAAAAATCTCTTTTCTTAGAAAATGATCTTTTGCATGCTAGAGATAATATTAATCAATTGTCTTCTACTATTACCTCTCTTATGCATGATAATGATAGTTTGAGATCTTCTTTGCAAAAATTCTTAGTTGGTAAAAGGAATCTTAATGATATCCTACACCATACTACTAAATAAATTGGTAGACATGGTTTAGGATATGATAGTAGTCAAAGGAACAACAAAGGTAAATGACCTCCAATATTCCATGGAGAATCCTCTAGTTCCAAGACTATGGGCACATGCAACTATTACAATGAAATTGGTCATTATTCTACTTGTCCTTTTAGGAAAGCACCCAAGAGCAATAGGACTTGGGTTGCTAAACTAACCCCTTCGGACCCAAAAACATGATTGGGGACCATTTCATCTTTCTTCTTATAGGTACTTGCAAATGGATTGACTTGAGCTATTGAATTGCAAATTGACTTCTCAATCCACATGAAAGAAGAAAGGTGAGATGTGTAGAGGGTGACAACAAGTGGAAAAAGGAATGGTAAGAATAAAGGTAAAATTTTCTTGCTTATAACCTTTCCTAACTTGTTTTTATCAAGTTAGTGTGCACTATGCATGTGGTTTTTGAGTTAAAAGTGATATTTTGTGCTTATCTTCACACTCTTTCTCAAAAACTATTTCTAATGCTTTCATAGTGCATTACTAGCTTGCTTACACATGTTTGGATATGGTTTGTATTTTTAGCATACCTTTAAATATATTTTTATGAAATATATGTGCTTTTTGACATTTGACAATAGCTCTGTCGGTCGAGTTTGTCCTGTTTGAAACTCGACCGATAGGCACCAATGGGTGTTGCCAGCAGCTATCATCGGTCGAGTTGTCAATGAACAGAACTTGACCGATAACACTGTGCACAGAATATACATTTGGCTTTTTGAATGAGAATTTCCCTCTCAACTAGATTTTCTCAACCAATAGCCTTATTCTTTGGCACTCCTTTGGTACCTTTATATATGCATATTTCCATGTTCTAAATTGCCTATCTTGCTTACAACTCTATCTCTCTAATTGCTCTAAATTGGTATATATATATCTTGCAACTACTTGCTTTGAGTTGTTTTGCAGGTTTTGATGATGATCTCTTTGGATCTCTTGGTTGTGTCTAAAATTGCTTCCATTGTACTCTAACTTGCTACATCTATTTAGGTGTATATCTTGTTTTGATACAACCTTGAGGTTATTAGTGGTAATCATCTTTTGGTAATGATGCATACTTGTATGTGAGTTATATCCTTTCATGCTTCTAAAATTGCATATATCTTTGTTTGGATATATCTCTTCATCTACTCATAGTCATGCTTTATCTTGTGTATCTTTTGATATCTCTTACTATGATCTAGATCCTACTACTAGTCCTAACTTGTGATAACATCTACTAGTAGTTCATATACATGTAGTTCTAACCTGGTTTATAATTGGCATCTTTGTTCATCTATATGCTATGCTTGTATCTTGTCTCATACATGCTCAAGCTTGTTCCTTGAATTGCATATCTACTATCTTGAGTTGCTTGCATAACATTGTGATGCAGGGTACATAGATCTACATTATATGTAGAAAGTGGAGTATTTTTAGATTTTATGCAGATTCTGCTCCAGTATTCATTTTTTATGCAAGACTAGTGTTTTTCATGCAGAAACAGCCTTCTAAGAAAGACTCATCGCTTAGCCATGATCCCTAGTACTTTTGGGGCAAATTCTGTCATCTTGAGTGTCAAAATTGTGTTTTATTATTTTTCTACAACACTTTATCTTGCATTGTGGGTTGTTCAAGTATATGCTTTAACTTGCTTTTCTTTCTATGCTTGGACAAGCCCCTATATGTGCTCTTCTACTCTCCTTATATAACTTTTTGTTATCTCCTTTCCTTTAACAAGTGGTGTTTCTTATTTCTTCATACCCCTACTTTTTGAAATTACAAAGGGGGGGAAAGGTATGTCTTCTTTTTTGACAAAAGAGGGAGAAGGCATGTCTTACATGAAGAGGAGAAGTATGTCAATGTAAGGGGGAGAAGGTAAAGTGGAGAATACATATATGTGTAGAACATATATGAGTAGAAGACATATTATTCTATAAATGTTATGAAAGCTAACCATACAGGAGAAATAGCATCAATTGAGGGGGAGTATGAGAACTCCACTAGCATCAATTGAGGGGGAGAATATGAGCTCAATCCTATTGAAACCCCTAGGTTTCTCTGAAGGTATGATTTTACTTAAAAGCTTTCAATACATTTATGGGATGGTTTCTCATTTTCAAAAAGGGGGAGATTGTTGACTCAAGGTCAATTATGTCAATGTTAACTCACATCTAAATTGATTAAACCCATGTTTTGATGATGAATAACCATTCCAATTAATTGTGTCTAATGTCTCTACTTGAGTGATTTCATATTAGGCATAGACACACTCCAAATGCCCTAACTTGCGCATATCAAATTGGAGAAAAGACAAGTCAAAATCAATACGAGTGCATGTTTTTGTAATATGATGTAAATCCATTAGAATATTGTTGTAAATCACTTGTAATGATTGTATGACTTGTAATTAAGCTTAGAAAAAATCAGGAGCACTTCGATCGAATGTTTAAGCACTTAAAAGCCATTTTCCAAAATTCACATCAGGTTGTTCATCGGTCGAGTTCTGTGAGTTACAAACTCGACCGATCCTGATTGGATCTTGAAAATGACTTTTGATCGGTCGAGTTTACACTTCACATAACTCGACCGATGGAGTACCAGACCAATTCGATTTTCATTGGTCGGTCAAGTTTCCCCAGGACAAACTCGACCGATGGTCTGAATATCGGCTTTGTCTTTTACTCTATCAGTCGAGTTACCCTTATAGAAACTTGACTGATTGCATTGTACGGAAAAGTGCAGAAAAGTGCTTCTAGTCATTGCGGAGTTGCAACAAGTGAAAATATATCCATTGCAAGCCACAAAACAGCTAGTTTTCATTCTCAAGTGTTCCCAAAGGCTAAGAGGCATCCCCAGCTATAAATAGGACCCCTTGGGCTTCATTCCAAGGTTGAGCATTCATTGCAAAACTCTATGTGAGGTTCCTATTCTATAGTTGAGTGCTTCTTACAGCCTCCTCTCTCTCTCTAAGCTTAATCACTTGTGACATCTATTATAGTGAGTAGGAGATTTGTAAGAGAGCTAGTCCTACATGTATATATTGTGAGGCTCTCGCTTCCACCACCTCCCTATCTCTCATTTCAACCATGAAGATGAAGGATATCTCTCTTGGCTAAGAGAGGTGAAGAAGAACAAGGGAAGACATCCCTTGGTGAAGATCAAGGTTGAAGACTTAGAGCTAGAGTGGGTAAGCCCTTGGTGAAGGCAGAAGACTCCTTGCTCAAGTGGGTAAGTCCTTGGTGGAAGCTTCTCTTAGTGAATGTGAAGTCAAAGGCGGAAGATCCAAGAAGAGTGGGTAATTCCTGCAAGGCTGAAGACTTGTACAAGAGTAGGTAAGTCCTTGGAGGAAGGCAGAAGACTCCTTGTAAAGTGGGTAAGTCCTTGGTAAGGTTGAAGACTCTTTTTATTGGATAGGTAAGTCCTTTGGTGGTCATGTATTATAAGTCTTATGAATAAATATAAGAATGCAATGGTTAGAAAATCCTAGAGGCTAACCTCTCTAGGTAAGTGGACTGACTCACTTCTAGTTTGAAGTGAGGAACCACTCTAAATAGCTTGTCCTCTTGTGTTTGCACAATCTCTCTCATCCTTGCTATGCATGTTTTAGTGGCACTCAAATTACCTATTTAGCAACCTTATCTTGTGATATATCCTGAAGGTCTAATGAATTTTGTTTAAGTGCATTCATCTCTATTCAACCCCCCTCTAGAGCATCTAATCACCCATCTAGGATCCAACAGGTTATGGGTGACATTGTAGTATGGTGATATGGGTTGAATGATGATGGAACAAATGGAGGGTCACCCTTAAGAAGGTAGTCTTATCTATTCACTCATATGAATAGAAGGGATGATAACCATATTGTGTTGATATGTAACCCTAATGAGGTATAGCTTGTTATACCTAGCTTTAATATAACTAAATGGTGGTAATTAGGTATGAATAGTCCTTGAATGACTAATACAATCATGGAGTACTCTCTTATTGTTGTTAAAACCATAGTATGTTATAAACCAGTGGTTACACCTTGATTTATGTGTGGATTCATACTTGAGAATAGTATGGAATGTAATGGTGATGCTTCACCTTATGCATCCATGATCCAATGGGGATGTTGTGAGTTAGGGTTTGGGTATGAGTGTTGATTAGTAACATTAATATAATTTATCTTGTTGAACCTAACTCTAATGCAAATAGATAAAAATGAGTATTCATTTTTAACCTTATTATATGATGACATGATGGTGAAATAACTTCCTTAACATGGTCATAACCTTAATGTGTTAATTGGTGGTTATCATATTCACATGGTTGATACTTTCTTATGATAAACATGTGCATTATGAATATGATGAGGGTTAATCATTTCTAGATTTCTTGCATGTTGATGTAATAAAGGAATGTTCTTAATGTTATTATAACCCTATTATGATTATTTATGAATATCTCCTAGCTCATTAATGCAATTGTTGGGTTTTAGGGGAGACAGAGAAGGAAGTGGAAATAAAAAACTTCTTCTCCCAAACCCAGAATAAAGGAATCGTGTCAATGTCTATACAATAGGAAGGATGGTTTGTGGAGACATACCTTGTCCCGAGGCTTGCTCGGAAACATTACCTCGCGGCTTGCACGGTCTTCACCTCCAGTCTTGGACGGTGTCTGTGCAGCTCCTGGTCTCACTGGGACTGTCGGGATTGACAACTATCCTCCGAGCGGCAGAAGTCTCCCACCTCTGAAGTAGTCCACACGGACCACCTGGAACTCTGATCTCCTTGTCCCATAAGGAATCAGAAGGAGTCGCACCATCCTGTCAGTGTACTAGTCACCGACACACTCTCCTGCCACCAGTCACTATTCTATAGTTGTCTTTCCCTTGGTGTGCCTCCCTTATCGGGTTGCACTTGCTCGGGCTCTCTCGATTACCAAAATCAGAGAGAACGACAACTTTACAAAGCAACTGGTGTTTTGAGTTGTTGTTCCTGAGAAGCCCTCAATACCCCTATATATAGGAGGGTCATGGGATAGGGTTCTCTACCCCGGGCAATGCGGGATTAAAGCAGGAGTAGAAGGGTTTGAGATTTTCCACAAAACAACCAATCTGTGCCAGCTGAATCGATCGGTTCACACCATGAAATGTTCATTTTGGGCCCTGAGCTGATCGTTTGGGACCTGAGTCGATCTTCTGGTACTCTGAGCTGATCAGTTCATGCCTGATCTGATCGGTTCATGGTCCTGATCCAACTCAAATTGACTTTCATATTTGTTTCTAATTAATCAAATATTAATCCTTGTCCAAATTGAATTTGTACAAGTGAAACAAATTGTATTTGCAAAATAATCTTCTGGTCTTTCCAAACGATATCGGTTGGTCACACGAATCGACCAGTTCAACAATTGAGTCGATCGTCTCATTGACACATGAGCCGATCGACTCACCACTTGAGCTGATCGATTCATCAACCTGAGCCGAGTGGTTCAACCCTGTGAGCCGATCGGTTGGAGCAACAGACTATGCAAATCAGTCAATCACAGTTTCAATCAATCTGATACTCTATTCAATTGGTCCAACACCTCAAACACTATGATATTGAGCTATCAACTGATTGAGTGTTTAATTGAACTACTAAACTCCTTTAGTAATCAATATAAACATCATTTGTGGATAAACTCCTCTTCTAGGTTAAATCCTATGTGTGTGACCCTATAGGTCCATTTCATGTTGGTAGTGAAAGTCCATAACATTTATGACTTCACAAACAAAGAGTGGTGCCTAGTCGCACATCAGTGCTACCCAAGTGAAAAGGAAAGTTGGAGAACAACTTTCAATCCTACAATCCGTGAATGGTGTTACAGTGAATGTATAATTCCTTTGTCACTGATATCCCAAATGAACTCAAGGCATGGAACAATCATCCTGTCAACATTCATCCACTTTCTTGATCTCAGAGTAGATTGGAGGTGATATGTATGACATCAATATCACATACTGATTCACACATGTGTGCATGCCTATCTCAATCCTACTCATCAAGTGGCCATGGATATCAAACTCCCTCAGGAGGGACAAATCCCATATCTATCACTCACCCCTCGAAAGCCCCATGTGTCAAAGCCACCCAATCATCACCTTTATAACAACCCATGTTTCAATACTGCGTTTGATGATGTCAAAGTGTACCCAACGACATGTGTTGAGTGTAGTGATTTCAGTTCAAAGAATCACACTCACCACCATCACTTTGAGAACTGAATGTGACTACCATGTCATGGTTCCATGTGTCAAACTCACGGTGGGTCTGTCCAGTACACTTGTTCTCTAACAAGTACCTATGTGTTTGGTTTTGATATCTCCATATCATGACTAATGATATTTTGTCATCAACCAACACCACAATCTATTCGTGTGTGTCATTGTTGTCTATCTACCTTCCACAATGACATCCGACTAGGGACATAACAAGAATGTACAAACTCTTATCATCTGTATGATCTCATCATTCAGGTCCCAAACTTGAAGGCATACATCATTGAGTACTGTCATTCTCTAGACATTCAATCTATTCTATTAATATCTCATATGACTGAACCATAAAGAATTGGAAGCTTGCCTTTGATGTTTATCAAATCAATCTTAATGTATCCCACCAATCATCCCATGATTGGCTCTCAGGGCATACATACCAAAGACTCCCACTTGCATTGTGAGCCAATCACCCTTGAATCATATTCATAGTGATCTTCAAACATGTCTCACATGTTACTGTGCTCTAGTGCTAACACAGTGAGTTATGGAAACAACTTGCTAAAGTCAGTATTAACTACATGTCTCTCATCTCTTCGGTATACGTCACACGTATGAGATGGAGTGGCCGTAATATGCGATATAGTATTCCTTTGCTAACCTTTAGCCACATTGCATGACCAAGCATTCCTAACTTGTCATCAATGACCAGAATATCTATAAGTTCATCTCTATGAACTCCCAGATCCATATATTATCCACTAATGTTCTCTAACACACAAATACTCGGCTTTTCCTTTTAAATGACTTTATTGGAACGTTTCCATTTATCAACAAACATTCACTTTTATATATCCCATATATATTTTGCGATCAATTTTCTATCCTTTTTGGAAGTTCGCATCAGTGTAACTCTTTACAGTGAACCATTCCTTATTTCCATAGAACTAGTACTTCTCAAGTACTTATCAAGTTCTTATGGTATTCCAGTAACCCTTACTAGAACTAGACAGACATCCACTCGTCATGTCCCACATATGAGTTATTAGGATGAACATATCATATTGTCATGTCCTACATACAAGATGATAAATGTGTTTTGTTCTTGACATGTCCTTACATGCAATGTGACGTCCGTTGCCAAACATCGATTAAGATAAATGTGGAAGCGGTCGTTAACAGTGGATTACTGAAAATCACTAAAAATTAAAACCATTTATCAAGAGATCCATTCACAGAAAAACTCTTTCATTCAGAACCAAAGTAAATCATTACATACTGGTTCATTATACATGACATGTCTCATTGCTTCTCGAGGCATACACGCATTCACTACTCTGTCTCAGTTGTACACATGTAGTATAAGAACCTCGAGGCTTGAAGCCCAAAATCTCAGATCGAATTACTAAAAGCACTAACTCCTAGGACCCGAGAGTACAGAGACGACTCAAAGGACTAACTATACAAAACTAGACAGCCAATATCTCCACCTGATGGATCATTTTTTTCCTTGTTGTTGTTGTTTCTGCTCTTCCTCTGCTACAGAGGTTCTTCCTCTTTGTCTGCGTCTACCTAAAAATATTGGATTCCACGGGGGTGAGACAATTATAAAAATTGCCCTAGCAGGAGATATAACTCTCCGCCAAAACATTATTATTGCAGTTTAATAGAAATAAACTGAGTAGTGGAATCATAAGCTTAACAACAGTTAATTTAATATCTATGCAGATTAGAGCAACATTCTCACTTAAGCTTATCAGTGGTAACTTGATAAACAACATGTCTAATATTCAATAAGGAATTCAAGAACATTTATAACACTTATCCATCTAGGATATAACATCAACCAGTGATTCTCATATTTCAATCTTATGAAAATACGCTACACGACTGATTACATTTTTCAAACATACTTAAGCTCTAAGGAGATGAGGTATACTTCTCATACTCCAACCGACCATTGCTAAATCGAAATCGGTACCATAAATAGATCAATGGAAGAGCTGGATTCCCATGACCTCCCACATCCCGATCAGTATGGGACCACAAGCAGGACTATGTCAACTACTCAATATAGCTTTTCAGGGTATACTGGAACTTTGCTGTAGAGTTACAACATCAACTGCACTCTCATCGGCAATCGAGAGATTTAATGTTTATCTCCATCGACTCGACATTAAATATCATTGGGAGATTAGTGATACGTCCATCCCAGCCATCAGGATATTTGTGATACATCCATCCCGACACATGAAGGGTTGAGAGGTTTAATGTTTACCTTCCATCAATCTCTTCACGAAGACGTAAGGATATTTTTGCCCATTTACCCCCGCATATTCATAATATGTGAATTCCAGGAAATTCTATAGGAAAACCTGTTTCACCATCACCAACTACTGACGATGATGGATCTATGTTCAGAGCACTACATGAACAGATTTCACTTGATTAATTAAGTACATTTTCATATTCTTTTAGCATCAGTCAAGTTCTCAAATATAACTTATTATGACAATGCTATAAAGAGACATGTACGATTTTCATAAATTACTTATTAGTCTTTAAAAGACATTGGGAACTCAGTCCCTCTTTTCAATACTGGTAATTCTCATCCCTTCACAATCTCATTATCACAATCATATGGTTATGGGTATTCAAACCCTTAGCTCATCATTGAGCATTGTTACAACTTTTCCAGGTAACTATCACCTTCAGGTCATCTGACCAAGGTAATATGATACTTGCTATTACAAGCATCACTCATGGTACTTGAGGCCCTTTAACTATCTTGTTACCTCTTTACCAGGCAACAAGGTATATTATGGCACACAAGGCCCAATAAACAATAGTGAATTAAACATCATAGCTCATACATGGCCATGACCACCATTTCAGAATACCTGCATGGTTACGACAAATGATAATAGTAACTTCAATTACATATCAGTACCATGCAGAACAAATATAGATTCACTATTCAAGGGTAACACCACTATTCCCTTTCTAGGGTTAGGGTTTCCCATTTCATGTCATTTAGTAACATTCATCCCATTACCCAGATCCAAGTTATGGTTTATCACCATATTGCCCAAGATTAGGGTTTCATAAAACATTACATAGTATCACCATGGATTTGAGTTCCACATCACATCAAACATCAGGGTTTCTCATAAAATCACCCTTAGTTAGGGTTTCATATAAATTTCACCCCAAAATAGGGTCTACATTCAATAACCCATAATTAGGGTTTACTGTTCATCCCAATTAGGGTTTCATATTCCATTACCCATAATTAGGGTTTACTATTCAATTATCTCTAATTAGGGTTCACTAAACATCCCAATTAGATTTTCTACTCAAGAACCCATAATTAGGGTTTACTATTCGTCCCAATTAGGGTTTTGCATCACATTACCCTAAATTAGGTTTACACATGTCATCACCCTGGATTAGGGTTACACCCTTACCCAGGATTAGGGTTTCACTTAGAATTGCCCTGAATTAGGGTTAGGGTTCAATAACCTTGTCAATTAGGGTTTATGCTCATGATTAGGGTTTCATGATCTCTTTGCTAAGGATCATACCCTTAATCACCACATGAATCATACTTATGTATAAATTCCATTTTATCATCCTCTCAACTTGATTAGGTTATATCAACCCTTCAATCAAGTACATACAGCTATGATTGACATAGTGTACTAAGTTATTATTCTTATAAGAAATTAGGGTTTATCCCTTTAATGATACTAATCATTGATGTGCGTCGTTGTACACGCAACAATCACTAGGAAAAGTCCTAGAGTTTAACCTTCTAACCCGGTTGTCAACTTGTTGTGAACAACAAGTCAACTTAGTTTAGATAGGTATCGATCCAAGGGATGGCGAAAAAGAAAAGTCAAAATCCAAATCTGATTGCAAGTACAAGAATTAAATCTCGATTTAAGAGAGTTGTTATTACTAAGAACAAAAATAAAAGTGCTGAAATAAAGTTTAACTAATCAAAAAATAAAGATCTGGGGTCCGGAAGATCACCACCAAAACCACGTTCCTATTCAACTAATCAAATTCTAAACTTCAAGGATCAAATCAGGACCTTGTGTTTACATGTCCTTACGGACAAACTCACAAGGGTCAGACTTCCCGTGAACCCGTTGGTCCCGGCGTTCACGGATCATTGCCCAACCGTCCAACATGCCATTATCCACGGTCATATCAAAAAGCATGTGAATTCAAACCGGCGTTCAAACCCAAGGCTCAGGTAGTCACGTCACCAAGGATTATAATAAGAATAAGATTAAATAGACGAAAAGATGATAATCGCAATTAAGGGACTATTGTTTCATTCTTACAGAGATCCACGGTCATATCACTCCATAAGAATATATTAGATCATCTAAATAACTACAAAGAAACAAAGAGAAGACATTTGTTCGATGGAGGAATATAATTGATTATATTGAATAGAACCAGGCTAAGGGGCTACTTCCATTTCCCAGAGAGATTTACTCAGACATAACAAGACCAGAAGAAATACAAACTAAAATGAGATCCAACATTATACAAGATGTGGTCTACAACTAAAAATTGGATGAAATAGAATGAAGAATGGAATGTTTTTACAAGTGAAGAGTCCCTCCTTTTATAGGAGGGGGAGGGGTAGGATGCCCTCAAAAGAGGGGGAAAAGAGAGGGAGACCAATTTTTGAATTTTCTGGATCTGGTCAAATCAAAAGTTGATTGTCTTTAATTATCTTGACCATGTAACTCCCTTTAATGCAGATTCTCGTAGCAGCGATTTCGAACGTATTTATCTCCCATTAAAAGCATAAACTCCGTCCAAATAATAGGATTTTATTTTAGGAAATTAAATTCCCTTTCCAATGAATACTTGTGCACTCAATTTGGAGTTCGAATGCAAGAGTTATGTAACTTTTGGTGGAGGGTATATATGAATTTCAGGACTGCTGCAAATTGTATAATTTTCCTACAAAACCCAAGAAAATATAATTAAAACTCCAATTAAAGATAAAAATCTAAAATAAAACAATTAATTATGAAACTAAGAGAATAAATAACAAAATAATCCTAAACAAATATCAAAAATATATAAATAAAAGAGATAAATATACATTTATCAAAATACCCCGGACTTGAATCTTTATTTGTCCTCAAACAATTAAAATTACAAATTATTCCAATTTATACTAACAACATGTCTATCCTCACCCTTGTAACATCACTTTATTTCTTACCTCCAAATTTGGCCAAGCAACCCAATCTCATAAAATCACAAAACACAAAATTCTATATTCCCTATTAAAAACAAATATCATATTTTGGTTCTAAATCAAGATTTTGTAGAAAAACATGTTTCATCTTACTTTTGCTTTGACACTCTCATTTTTATAAATGTATTTTTTTTGTGAGTTGTTACACAAGAACAATATGAAATTAGGGGGTGTAAAAACAAAGAAGGAAGTGATGAATTTTTTTTTTATCCCTCCTCTATTCGACTTGGGATTTAGATTTGTGGAGTTGTGGCTACATTGGTCACAATTTTTTTTTCATGTACACTTTTGGCATCTTTTGATGGTACACCCCTTTGTGGGGTATAGAATTTTTTTATGGGAAGCATACTACCCCAGACTTGATTTTTGTCTGGTGGTGATTCTTTGCTTCTCTTTTTTTAGAGAGAAAATAAGGGGGAAACAAAAGGGGTCCTTGTGCCTATAACTTCACATATTTCTTTTCTCCTTTTTTTTTGAAAGTGTCATTACATCAGAAAGAACATTCATGTCAATCACATTATACAAGATTTATATCAAGTTAATCAATGTTTAAAAATAGAGAAAATTACTGTTTGGTTTTGATTGATTCCATACGGCTTGCCAACTTTTCCAAGGAGTGATGTTATTTTGGGATCCTAGGTGACATGGTGGTTTCAGACATGGCAATTTGTAACAATTTTTTGTAAAAGATTTACTAAACTCAAAGGGGTAAAATGATAAACATCTATTCATATTGGCCGACTAGATAAAGGCCATTTTGCTACAAAAGAAATAAAAACATGGCCGACTAGATAATGGCCATGCAAAAAAAAGTAGAAATAATGCAAGAATAAAAAAGATAAGGGGGTGGAATAGAAACATACCACCCACCTCCACCCCGGACTTAGATTGTTGCTCGTCCCGAGCAAAATCAAAACCCGAGATGGAGGGAAGAGAAGGGCGAGGATTTCCAGGTGGCCCAGGTAGCTCAAAAAATGTCCAGCTGAAGGGGATGTGTATGAGGGCTGGGACCTTTATCTGAGGAGCTTCATAATGTACCCTATGATAGGGTAATTGTAAAAGCTCAGTGGGGTGCTCATATTTTATTTCACCTCACATTCCCTCCAGTAATATCCATAGATCTTCCTTCGATGGCAAGGGAAGTGTTGAAGATGGATGTGGATAAGGGGAGGTTGACGGGTACCCGACTAGTAATGCCAGTAGAGCATGATGAACTGAGTGGGGTGGAGGATCTGGTTCAGGTTTTCCACCATCATGATGACCTGCATATGGGAGAATTGATGCTAATACAAAAAAATTAAAATCATTTACAAAAGTATTTTGTTTCTCCTTAAAATTAATGCCATCAACATTGGGTTTGGTAAGTTTTATTGTTGATGTAACATATGTCTCTAATTTTTTTGTACAAGGGTTCCCCAAGTATTTAGGAGGGATCATGATGTCTTCCTTGCAAACAATAGAAGGGGGTGTGTGGGCTTCTTCTAATGGTGGTATCTCCCCTTCTACATCAGCCATGTGTGGGATGGAAATTGGTTGTGACGGCTCGGGAAGAATCATAAAGGGGTTAGATTCTCATTATCCAAAATAGACTCAGAAGAAGGGTATTGGTCTATGGCATCATTCAGATTTATGTTAACGATGGGAGGAGTTGTTGGATCTTCAGAATGACTCTCCTGCATTGACATTTCATATTCAAGTAGTAGAGTCTCTAAAGGAAAGATAGGGATACCAACGTCCTCATCACACACAAAATATGTCTCCATGGTTTGTTGTATTTCTTCAGGATCTGACATATATGACAAAAAATAAGGATCATCATCGTCATCGTCAGGAAGAACCATCTTGGGTTGCTCAAGCTCTATAGGGGGGAGTTTGTGATTGATCCTCTAGAAAGGTAGCTAACATGGCTTGACTGGATTCATGTTTTGCTTATGCTTCTGCTACCATCTTTTCTAGGACCTTAAGTCTCTCTTCCACTTCAAGATCAGTTTGCATTTCACTATAGGATTTATACACCCCAAAATTTTGGTCATCCTCGCCACACTCCCCATAGTGTCCTTGGTCATAGTACTCCTCATATTGTTTTGGGTGGCATTGCTCCTCATAATAATCTCCAGAAGATGGTGGATTGTAATTTCCATTGCGTCCATCTTGGTAGGAAGATTCAATATTATAAGGTGTCACCAATTCATGATGAAACATATTTGAACAATCTATATTTTGGGTTTGGGCTTCTAGTAAGGTGGCTAATAAGGTTTGGCTAGTTAGGAGTTTTGCTTCCATATTCTCTGGGGACTTAAGTTTCTCTTCTTGTTGAGGATTACATTGGGTTTCATAAACATGTTCATAACCCCCAAGGTTTTGTTGATTACACCCCACAAAATTTTGTTGATCATATCCCCCGTTAGAATATGGATAGCAAGGTTCCCCATAATGGTTCTCAGAATAATGTGGATTCACATTGTACCCACCAGGATGAAAGGGCTTGCAATAAAAAGGGGTGCTATTATAAGCATGGGGTAGAGTCAGACAGGAAAGAGATGCATGGTAGTAGAGACCACAATAATAACATTGTGGGGGATATTGGGATGCCCACTCCATTTGAAAAGAAAAATTCCTAAAAGATATGTCAATCAATGAACGAGAGAAGAAAGATTACGAGGTAAGAGGTTAGTAAAAAATTACAAAGAGAACTAAAAATTATGTTAAAAAAAATTATGAAATAACTAAAATTACAAAAAAAGTAACTAGAAAGTAGTACTGCTGGAATGGAAACTCAGTAGAAAGAGGAGATACACTTCCGGAATTGTGCTCGAAAGGTAAAAAGAAATTACAAAAATCTAAAAGAAATTATAAAAAAAAGACTAAAGTTATGAAAGGTAGAGAATTTGAACAAGGATTATACAAGATATACAGACAACTAGATCTGAAAAACAACTGTGTCGTCCCCGGCAACGGTGCCAAATTTATGTGCGTCGTTGTACACGCAACAATCACTAGGAAAAGTCCTAGAGTTTAACCTTCTAACCCGGTTGTCAACTTGTTGTGAACAACAAGTCAACTTAGTATAGATAGGTATCGATCCAAGGGACGGCAAAAAAGAAAAGTCAAAATCCAAATCCGATTGCAAGTACAAGAATTAAATCTTGATTTAAGAGAGTTGTTAATACTAAGAACAAAAATAAAAGTGCTGAAATAAAGTTTAACTAATCAAAAAATAAAGATCTGGGGTCCGGAAGATCACCACCAAAACCACGTTCCTATTCAACTAATCAAATTCTAAACTCCAAGGATCAAATCAGGACCTTGTGTTTACATGTCCTTATGGACAAACTCACAAGGGTCAGACTTCCCGTGAACCCGTTGGTCCTGACGTTCACGGATCATTGCCCAACCGTCCAACATGTCATTATCCACGGTCATATCAAAAAGCATGTGAATTCAAACCGGCGTTCAAACCCAAGGCTCAGGTGGTCGCGTCACCAAGGATTATAACAAGAATAAGATTAAATAGATGAAAAGATGATAATCGCAATTAAGGGACTATTGTTTCATTCTTACAGAGATCCACGGTCATATCACTCTATAAGAATATATCAGATCATCCAAATAACTACAAAGAAACAGAGAGAAGACATTTGTTCGATGGAGGAATATAATTGATTATATTGAATAGAACCAGGCTAAGGGGCTACTTCCATTTCCCAGAGAGATTTACTCAGACATAAAAAGACCAGAAGAAATATAAACTAAAATGAGATCCAACATTATACAAGATGTGGTCTACAACTAAAAATTGGATGAAATAGAATGAAGAATGGAATGATTTTACAAGTGAAGAATTTCTCTTTTTATAGGAGGGGGAGGGGGTAGGATGCCCTCAAAAGAGGGGGAAAAAGAGAGGGAGACCCATTTTTGAATTTTCTGGATCTGGTCAAATCAAAAGTTGATTGTCTTTAATTATCTTGACCATGTAACTCCCTTTAATGCAGATTCTCGTAGCAGCGATTTAGAACGTATTTCTCTCCCATTAAAAGCACAAACGCCGTCCAAATAATAGGATTTTATTTTAGGAAATTAAATTCCCTTTCCAATGAATACTTGTGCACTCAATTTGGAGTTCGAATGCAAGAGTTATGTCACTTTTTGTGGAGGGTATATATGAATTTCAGGACTGCTGCAAATTGTATAATTTTCCTACAAAACCCAAGAAAATATAATTAAAACTCCAATTAAAGATAAAAATCTAAAATAAAACAATTAATTATGAAACTAAGAGAATAAATAACAAAATAATCCTAAACAAATATAAAAAATATATAAATAAAAGGGATAAATATACATTTATCAATCATTTAGGTGCTTTTAGGATTTCAACCTTTGTACCTCCATTGATTACCATCACTATCAATCATTGGATCATTGGAGCAATCATCACCTTCAATTTCCAAATGATTGAATCACAATAGTCCACCATTCGGTTTTGGGGTTTCATCACCAAACGGTTTTGAAACCGTTTAATTCCAAATGGTTTTGAAACCGTTTGACCCCAAATGGTTTCAAGACCGTTTGGGCTCAAACGGTCTCAAGACCGTTTGGGCTCAAACTAGCCTCAAAACTGCATGGGCACTTAGGACCATATCCAATCAAATTAAATATAATTTGCACCATTGAATTGGCCATCAATTGGGCAATTGAAAGATTCATCAATCATCACCATTGGATCTCTATCCATCAATCATGAATCAACCTTAAACCCTCCAAACGGTTTCAAGACCATTTGGGCTCAAACGGTCTCAAGACCGTTTGACCCAAATTATCTTGAAATCGTTTGAAACAAACATGGATTCTTTGATCAACTAGATTAGGGTTTCCAATTGAAAGATTGTACATACATTGAATCAATCAATTAGGTCCATTGGATCATCATCCAACATGCACTTGAGTTCAGACCTCAAATGGTCAACCTAACCAAACGGTCAACCCTCTCTTGCGGTTTGGAGTCCAAGTCACCAAACGGTTTGGTGAAACCATTTGGACCAAAAGTCCAAAACCGTTTGCAACTCAAATTTGCTGAGATGTGTGCTTGTGATGATGTCATTACCATCAACCTTCATCCCCAAGAAATCTACTACCATACCCATGGAAGTTGCATCAATTAATCAAAGGTATTGCAAGAAAACAATTGAATCAATTGAATTGAGAAATTGAGTTCAATAACAATAGTTAAGGGTTAAAGTTATATAACCTGCCTTCAACTGAGCTTCAAAGCTTGGAGCTTCACGTCAACAATGGTGGAAGAAGATTTTGCAACTCCCCCAAGAATCGTCCTCAAGTTTTGGAGTGAAAGGATTGGCTAGGGTTGAAGATGGAGTGAAGAAAAGAAGAAATTATGCATTGATTTATGATTTCCACCATGAAATCAAGATGAAAGAAGGTCAAGAAGCTTACCAACAGGTTTGGGGTCGTCCTCCTTGTCCTTCAAAGCTTCCTTGGTCGTTTTTCAAGCAAAGGGTGGAAGTGAATCCGAAATTCCCCTTTTACTTCATGGATAAAGGAGCATATATGTGAATTTTATTGAAAATTCATTTAGGAGAGAGAAAGTAGGAATTATCTCCCCCATATACTTGCCACTTGCCCCCTTCCTGTCCTTAGGTACGAGTCTATCCTCTTTGCCTCTTATTCCTCTCAATTATCCATGTTTTAAAGAAAAGCAAATTAATCACCTTAACCCTTTTTATATTAATATCCATAAGTGAGTGGATATTTCTTTTTCTTATAAAAAGGTGGGTGGAGTTTTCACCTCCTTGAGATATTTCTTGGCTCTTTCAAAGCACAAGGACGTCCACACATATCTGAATTCAACCATTTCAATTTTGTTTGAAGGTCCTCCAATTTTTATTTATTCTTGCATTAATTTGAACTAGGGTTTCCATTTATGCTTAAATCTTGATTATTTTAATATCAAGATTCTCTCTCCTTCATAGAGATACAAATGAGATGCCCCTCTAATTTTATTTGCTCCACATGATCTCAAGAAACAGTAGGGACCATTTTGAAGTGGTAATTTTCATATTGAACTCTAGATTTTGGGTAAATTGCACATTACACCAAAACTAGGTTTTAATGCACAAACATTGCTTTATCAGCTCTTTTTTGGTATTCAGGCTATCACAAGCCATACCTCTGCATCATCTTCACTCTCATGATGATTCAACATATGAGGAACATATTATCATGCAAAATTTGCAAATAAACCCCTCAATTTGGGTAATTTGCACTTTAGTCCAAAACAAGCAAAACATTGATTTCATCAATATTCAAAAAGGACTAAAATTGCAATATAAGTTCCTCTTGAGCCTTAATTACTTTTCAAAAGATAAGAGCAAACATATAATCACTTTTATTAAACAAAACACCTAGGGTTAAAACATAACCCAGGTCAGGGATGTTACATGCAAGATGATGGGATGTTTACATACATGATAGATCCATATCTATTCTTAGTGTTCCCATTCTTCATAAGAATTGGGCATTTGGCCTTGGGATATTAACTCCATGTAACATGGACAAGTTTTCTCCCACTGAATCTATGCATATTGAACCCTTCAGTATAGATTGCCAATGTATGCTCTCTCTTTTCAGGTCAAGAGGTTTTCCCAGAACTATCTCTATAGATCTCTATTCCTATCACATAGGAAACGTCTCTATCTTCCTAAAGATAATTTCCACCTTGGATTTCCATTCTAGAACATTTCCATTTCACATCAACATGTGGAATGTGAATATGCTCCCACTAAATCACATATCTCTCTTTATCTTTGACATATCAGTCAAACCCTTTGACTATATCATCAAAGTGAAGATCTAGCTCTGAGTTTCTTATACTCAATCAATCACATTGATTAGTCCATTGCAACTTATATACTTCATTTGCATTAATGGATTCATAAACCTTGTAGGTGGTGTCACGTACACATCCTCATTTTATTCCTTATAGGAATGCGGTTTTAGTATTTGTATGCTAAATCTCTTAGTCATTAAGTTGTAATCAATAAGCATCATCCTTCCCAAAATGTCATCCATGTGTCTTAACACTTAAGACTCATTCACACTTATGTATTTCATCCCAATGGGTGCTACCATCAAGATCATACATTATGGTTCACATGGAAGTCATTTAGGATGTAATGGTCATAAACCATAACTCAAAATCTAGTTTCTCATCATCTCGATAGTTGACTAATCACATGACCAACTCATCACATAGATAATCGAGGTGTTTCTGTCAAGGATATAAGAACTCACAACTCCTTGTGATTCTTAATGCCCTTTATTAGTGTGGGGTATTCTTTATTTAAGAAGAAATTAGTTATTTGAAATTCATCCTCTAACTCCTTAGAGTATGACTCCTTATTGATTTAGACATCACCGTGCCTTAATCATGAGTTCACTATGATACACTATCATAATCACTCATAAGGATATCAAACATTTGGTACAAGTATTTCATCAAAAATTAACACTTTACCTAACTCGTACTTCATCTAGGATATTCTTGAACACTTGAAGATATTCATATTGGTATTTCTCTAAGCACCGTTTGAAGTATTAGCATTAACTCTAATAGGTATGTAAATACATCACACGTATTACACCTATTAGGATAATCAATCTCCCACTACCTTAGTGAAGATTGATTAATCATGTCCAAGTGATTCATGTCTCTTATTGGTTCTCTAACCAAAAGAGTCTAGCTTATCCATCATATAGAAACTAGAAATAAATTTCTCAAGATTTATGCTAATTTGATTGTTTGAGTTATCAATAACTTTTAGGTATCATTTTATCTTATCCATATCAAGTACCACAAGATAAACAAGGGATTGCCATAAAGATCATATCTTTAAAATTGAAACATCAACATTATTAATTGCTATCATTGTCATACAATATGCAAAATTAATGTGTTTCTATCCATTGGCAAATATGAAATAGTAGTTCATAAATCGATTACATGCCTTTAAGGCTGAAAATAAACTAAAGTACTCCTATCTATGGCGGCAACATTTGCCCCATTTATTGGGTGCTTTACACTTTATATCTTGGTATCATATACCTCAAAAAGTGTTACAAGTTTATTTCATGACACCTTCAGGTGGAGACGTCTGTTGCCTCCTTCTTCTTTAGTTCTTCTAGATAGAGTGGACAATTTCTTTTCCAATGTCCTAGATTTTGACAATGGTGGCAATTGCCTCTCTTATTCACACCTCCCTTGGCCTTGAGAGTTGAAGACATCTTGGGCTGCTGGCTAGCATCATAACCTTTCTTAGTCTTGCCCTTGCCCTTGCGCTTGGACTTGCCTTTCTTGCTACTGATCATCATCACAGACTTAGGCTTGTCCTTCTTCATTTATGCCTCAGCTGTCCTCAACATGCCCAACAACTCTGTCAATGACTTGTCAAAGTTTTTCATGTTGTAGTTCATCACAAACTAACCGTAGGATTCTGGCAACGATTGCAGTATCACGTCAGTAGCCAACTCTTGGCTCAGGGGAAATCCCAGTCTTGTCAGGTTTTCCACATACCCAATCATCTTGAGTGTGTGAGGACCAACTGGATCTCCTTCTGTCATGACACACTTGAGCAATGCCCTGGAGACATCATATCTCTCTTGCCATGCTTGATCTTCATACATATTCTTGAGATGTTGAATCATCTCAATGACACCCATGTTCTCATGGTGTCTCTACAACTCGTGGTTCATGGAGCACAACATCAAGCACTTTGCATCAATGTCATCATCAGAATACTTCTTATAAGCATCCCTTTCTGCCTTTGGTGTGGTAGGAGCAGGTTCCTCTGGAATTGGAGTATCTAGGACATAGAGCTTTTGCTCTTAAGTGAGAACAATTCTCAATGTCCTAAACCAGTCATGGAAGTTAGTCCCATTCAGCTTGTCCTTTTCAAGGACCGATCGCAATGAAAAGTGATTGTTGTTTGTTGTCATTTGTACTACAAAAGGAAATATATGCACTTTAGTCCAAAACTCAATTTTGACTTATTTGATTGATTTGAAAAGTTGACGATATAATTAGGATTTTAATTAATTATTGCTCCCACTATTTTTGTTCAAATTGATATCCCTCACTATCAATTTGGAAGATTGCATCGTACAATCTTCTAGTGGGTCAAGATCCATATTTCATCAAGTCATGAGTCAGCTTTGGCTGATCGCCCACAATCTTGACTATTTAGGTAGGCCATCATGCCAATTGGATCATATGCAACTCTTGATGAATGAACATGCGCAACACCTTGCCATGAACATTCTGTGCCTTTGGGCTTAGACGCTCTAAGAATCACCAGTTAAGTCTAACCCAAAATCCGATACGATAAACATGCACCCTACTTTGGAAGAACCTACATGTTTACCCTTCACACTTCCATGAGATAGACGGCGCACCATGCTTTGGCGTAACCTATGTTTGGTCGATCAAGTTTTTCATGTGTGCCGCTAATAGAAGGCGTAAAAGACTTAATATTTAGATGAGGGATTTGGTTTTATAGGTACATATACATATCCAATCACCACAATACATAGTACGTATCATATACATGCTATATCCCACAGAAAACATGTGAAATGATAAAAGCGATGATTATGGCCATCCTAATGTGATTCCTCGAGCCAAGAGGAATCACAGTCATCAAGTTCTACATCACATGCAACCTGTCCATGATAAAGTGCTATAGTCATCCGAGTTGACAAACTCATCACATGAATGACCTATTTGCCCTAGTCGGTCGTCTGGGTGCCACCAGCCGATCAGTTGGCTCCTCCAACCGATCGGTTCACCTGGTCATCATGCATCCCCTCATGGCTGCCACTCAATCATCTCGATCCATGAACCGGTCATCAACCGATCATTTCAGTCCTTGAACCGATCGTCTGGAACGCCAACTGATTGGTTCACTCCTTGAACCAATCGTTTCACTTGTCGTCAGGTTGTCCGCCGTTCTTTGACATAATAGGAAATAAAAGATCTATCATATTTACATTTAAATTGGGAAACCCTGAGTTACATTCGGTGGGAGCAAAGGTAGGAAAGAAATCTCGAGTTATCTCGAGTTACATCAGGAATAAGGAGGTAGGGGATCAGTGCACAGACCGAGATGTAAGCAACCATATACAACCAAGAACACATACATAGGATTTATTGGCCATAACCACGCTATACATCTACCACAAAACTCGTTTAAGGGTGACGTGTATCGAGTGCATTCATATTACATATCATATATGTATATTGGGATTTGTGGATTTAGGATTGGACATGCATAAAGCCAATTTTATTCACATCGTATGCAATAAATAAAGGTGACAAACCAAAATCGATCATATAGATAATCCTAAAGTATGGAGCAGTTGACGTGGCTTTGATACCACTGTTGGGTTTTAGGGGAGACAGAGAAGGCAGTGGAAACAAAAATTTTCTTCTCCAAAACTCAGAATAAAGGAATCGTGTCAATGTCTATACAATAGGAAGGATGGTTTGTGGAGACATACCTTGTCCCGTGGCTTGCTCGGTGACGTTACCTCACGGCTTACGCGGCCTTGACCTCCGGTCTTGGACGGTGTCTGTGTAGCTCCTGGTCTCACCGAGACTGTCGGGATTGACAGATGTCCTCCGAGCGGCAGAAGTCTCCCGCCTCTGAAGTAGTCTACATGGACCACCTGGAACTTCGATCTCCTTGTCCCACAAGGAATCGGAAGGAGTCGCACCCTCCTGTCAGTGTACTAGTCATCGACACACTCTCCTGCCACCAGTCGCTTTTCTGTAGTCGTCTTTCCCTTGTTGTGCCTCCCTTATCAGGTAGCACTTTCCCGGGCTCTCTCGATTACCTAAACTAGAGAGAATGACAACTTTGTAGAGCAACTGGTGTTCTGAGTTGTTGTTCCTGAGAAGCCCCCAATACCCCTATATATATAAGAGGGTCATGGGATAGGGTTCTCTACCCCAGGCAATGCGGGATTAAAGCAGGAGTAGAAGGGTTTGAGATTTTCCACAAAACAATCAATCTATGCCAGTTGAATCAATTAGTTCACATCATGAAATGATCGTTTCGGGCCCTGAGCCGATCATTTGGGACCTGAGCTGATCGCCTGGTGCTCTGAGCCGATCGGTTCATGCCTGAGCTTATCGGTTTGTGGTCCTGATCCAACTCAAATTGACTTTCATATTTGTTTCTGATTAATCAATATTAATCCTTGTCCTAATCGAATTTGTATAAGTGAAACAAATTATATTTGCAAAATAGTCTTCTGGTCTTTCCAAACGATCTCGGTTGGTCACACGAATCGACCGGTTCAACAATTGAGCCGATCATCTCATTAACACATGAGCCGATCGACTCACCACTTGAGTCGATCGATTCATCAACCTAAGCTGATCGATAGGAGCAGCAGACTGTGCAAATTAGTTAATCATAGTTTCAATCAATCTGATAATCTATTCAATTGGTCCAACACCTCAAACACTATGATATTGAGCTATCGATTGATTGCGTGTTTATTTGAACTACTAAACTCCTTTAGTAATCAATCTAAACATCATTTGTGGATAAACTCCTCTTGATCCAGGTTAAATCCTATGTGTGTGACCCTACAGGTCCATTTCATGTTGGCAGTGAAAGTCCATAACATTTATGACTTCACAAGCAAAGAGCGGTGCCTAGTCGCACATCAGTGCTACCCAAGTGAAAAGGAAAGTTGGAGAACAACTTTCAATCCTACAATCTGTGAATGGTGTTACAGTGAATGTATAATTCCTTTGTCACTGATATCCCAAATGAACTCAAGGCATGGAACAGTCATCCTGTCAACGTTCATTCACTTTCTTGATCTCAGAGTATATTGGAGGAGATATGTATGACATCAATATCACATATTGATTCACACATGTGTGCATGCCTATCTCAATCCTAATCATCAAGTGGCCATGGATATCAAACTCCCTCAGGAGGGACAAATCCCATATCTATCACTCACCCCTCAAAAGCCCCATGTGTCAAAGCCACCCAATCATCACCTTTATAACAACCTATGTTTCAGGACTACATTTGATGATGTCAAAGTGTACCCAATGACATGTGTTGAGTTTAGTGATTTCAGGTCAAAGAATCACACTCACCACCAACACTTTGAGAACTGACTGTGACTACCATGTCATGGTTCCATGTGTCAAACTCATGGTGGGTCTGTCTGGTACACTTGTTCTCTAACAAGTACCTATGTGTTTGGTTTGATATCTCCATATCATGACTAAAGAGATTCTATCATCAACCAACACCACAATCTAGTCTTGTGTGACATTATTGTCTATCTACCTTCCACAATGACATCCGACTAGGGACATAACTAGAATGTACAAACTCTTATCATCCGTATGATCTCATCGTTCAGGTCTTGAACCTAAAGGCATACGTCATTGAGTATTGTCATTCTCTAGACATTCAATATGTTCTATCATTATCTCATATGACTGAACCAGAAAGAATTGGAAGCTTTCCTTTGATGTTTATCAAATCAATTAATGTATCCCACCAATCATCCCATGATTGGCTCTTAGGGCATACATACCAACAGTAATATTGTGCTGATCTGGTGTATTATATGTAAGTGATGTTGTTGAGCCTTGTTATAAGGCATGGAAAGATAATGATGATCTTGTAGGGAATAGTAGGATGGTTTTAATGACCTTTGGGCATGGTTGAGCCCTGAATGAGGTGTAATCCTCTTGTGTTGATGAGGGTTAATACCCTGTGATATTGTGAAAAGGATTTATATCATGTGATAGTATGATGGTCTTAGTGACCTTTGGGCATGATTGAGCCCTGAATGAGTTGTAATCCTCTTGTGTTGATAAGGGTTGATACCCTGTGATATTGTGAAAAGAATTTATATATTGTGATTGTATGATGACTGGTGTAGCCTCATGAATGCCAAGTGAATAGTACCATGTGATGGTGAGATGAGAAATTATGTTTCACACATTCAATATCTTTTGAATTTGTGATATTAATATGCTTTCTAGAAGTGAATTAGGGTTTGTATGTCCATGTATTTGATGCAGCCTTAATTCACCCAATTGGAGATAACTAATCAAGTGAACCTCTAATCATGTACAACCTTGTGCCATAGAACCATCTTCTGTGTCAGAACTTGCTGGATGGTGAAATGAGTATTCCTAAGGGAAACTCAAAGCACATACTATTGAGTATGTGGGGTGCTTGTCATCCTGACACCAAGTGTTTCGGGAGGATGGTTGCGGTCATACCTAGCTACTTTTTTAGAACAACTTTGGTCGGGTCTCAGTGATTATAATATGATGTGATTATAGGACAACTGCGTTTGTACCTCACTGATCGGGTTTGAATACCCTAAATGCTAGTGTCGTGACCTGTACCAAGGTGGGCTAGTTACAGGACTATATGTCATTGTTTTGTAGTTTGACTATATGTCACTGCGGTGCAGACTCCTACTAACCGAGTATGGAGAAGATCTTGGAGTCTGACTCTTCCTAGATCCTATATGGAACTGATTGTGACCAAGCGATGTTCAGTTGTACTTTAAGTGGTACGACTCAAACTACCCAGGGTGTAATAAAAGATGTAATACAGTCGTGTAGCATATTTGTTTAGGGTTATACACGACATTTCACATTGGATAATAACCCTTGTTTGTTATCGTTACATAAAGATGATGTTTAGTGTAATTAAGAGATAGTAAATATACTTAGGTTGTGGATATGCTTAAGATTGTAGATGCATACATACAATATCTATGCTTGTGTTGATAACTATACTGCTACTGCCGATTATAATCATGATGCTAGCTATCTCATGTTGGTAGTTATGTTTATCATGCTAGCCATGCCTTTGTAACTAGAGATGCATATACTACTAATCATGCTTATCTAGATAGTTGTGCTTATGTTGTTAGCTCTTCTTATGATGTTGATATGTTCAACTTGTTAGATATGTTGATGTTGTTATCTATGTATATGATACTAGATTTATTCATGATGTTAGAGATGCTCATGCTACTAGAATCCTTATATTGTTAATAGGGAATGAGAATAGTCTAGCTAATGAAGATAGTTATTATCTGCTCCTTTATGTATTTTGTTAATCATCAGTGTTGTGGAGATAATTTGTTATATATGATTAAACTTCTTAAACTGTCTCATTACCTAAAAATGTTGGAATCAATAAACATTGTTGGAGGTTATATCTCTTGCTGGGACTTGGGTCTCACCCTTGTGGTTCGCCACATCTTTTTAGGTAATCAGAAGTGACGAAAACAAATGTGTAGCAGCAAAGATGAGCTATAGTAATGAATATTTGAGAAAGTTGATTAGATGCATAGTGTGTCCTAGAGTCGCCCCTATACTCTCAGGTCCGGGCAGAAAAAGTTTGTATATGGTGTTTCAAACGAATCAGATTTTTGTTAGCATGTTAATGTTTATTGTGTGGCATATACAAATATTGTTCTCCTGTGTATATATGTTGTAGCTAAGGTGATAGAACAATTCATATCAAATTCTTAGCATAGTATGGAAATAAGCAAGATGTTGGGCTTTTATACAAATATTTCTAAACAGGTGCTGACGTTGAAATCCGTTTTAATTTACCCATATTTTTTTGGTATGTGGTTAATTGGTGATTGATTTTGTTTTATATTTTGAGTAATCTCGTTTAGAGTAATGGGTTCTCACAAGTTGGTATTAGAGCTTTAGGTTCAGTGAGTCTACAGGGACACTAGGACTTAGGACTAGATGATGTTAAAATTAGGAATATGACATAAAAATATGGTGCATACTGCCTAATCTCAGTATTTGGGTGCCCTGGCCAGGTATTTAATTATTGAAGAAAGGTAAGTATGGAACTCTTAGATTGTCATATTTCTGATTACTCTGATCAAGTAGCCATTTTGAGACAATCTAAATAGCATAATGAATAAAAATCATGGTATGAATATCTCAATCCTACCTAAAAGAAGATGTGAATTGCATCATAATCTATCAAAACTTGAATGTTTGGTAACTATAAGAGAAAGATACAACACCATGAAATTTAAATCTGAATACAAATTATAAAAAGAGGAGTTCTTGAAGATGTGATTCAAGAAGATAATAAAGTAAAAGACAGATAAGTCTATGCTTATAAAGTGAATCAATGTATGAAATCCACATAAGATGGAAAGAACTCCTATAACATGTACAAAATGAGAAGATAAATGGGAAAAATGACAAAGGAAAAGGTGGAACCTGAGTTAATCTCAAACTAACCTATGTGTGTAAGAAAGTTTAATGTAAAATCAGCATGGTGTGTGAAATAAATTAAGGGAGATGATCCATGTTTAATGAAAAAAAGTATAATATGAGTATTTACCTGTTGATAAGTGGTTGAAAATTATAATAAAATAAGTGAACATACCCAAGTGAGATAAATAGTAATAAAGGAAGGGGTAATAGGATACATTAATTATGGTTATTCCTATGCTAATGGCAAGGAACCTGAAATGAAAAAGGTAAAATGATACATAAGAAGTTGTAACCTGCATAATGAAAATAGAATTGGTTACCTTTTTTCTAGTGACCCTTGAACAATGTTGCTATGGTATGGGAAGTATGTTTCCCTTTGTGTCTTTCCTTTCTAGGGAATAGCTTTCAAGTGGATCATTTCCACTTGGTACGTGTAGATTACATACAAGCATGAGGGTGAATAGCTTATTATAGCATAAGGTTGCTTGGACTATGGTTCCAAGATCATAAAGTTTGTGATGAGTTTTCTTTTGAGCCTTCCAATAATTAGGAGGACTTCTTTTATATTTCTTGATATTTGTTATGTTGGTAAAAGTGGATAAGATAATGATGTGAGTTCCTTATAGCGCATGAGGTGTACACCAAGGTAATGAATCCTAGTATCCAAGATATATCAACAGTTGAAGATGTTTATTAAATGAACATTCTAAGTATTCCTCTCCCATAGAGAGAAAGAGAGAGAGAGAGAGTGTGTGTGTGTGTGTTGATGATGATCCTATAAATGTTGTTTGGAAGGAAAAATAAAAGTGATTCTATAATGATGTGTATAGTCTAGTGATAGCTAGGCAAGACCACTATCAAGGATACATGGTTTGTGGATAAATAGATATAATTTTAGGATGATATCCAGAATTTAAAGTTGAAAGTTACTATTAGATTTGTACAGGTGGCACAACAAGTTTCTATGTTCCATATTTGCAAATGTCTTCTTATGTGGGGTTTTTTTTGCTGACCCAAGTTGAGATATGTATGAATGATGTGGTATCACCATGATATGCAAGTAACCATGTGAAGGTAATAGGATGAGGTGCAAAGGAAGTACCCATTTTTGTTTACCTTGGATTTCGGGGGCGAAATCTAAGGCCCCTAAACTTGCTTAATGAGTTGAATAAGCTTAATTATCATAATTCAATTCTTTTAACCCTAATCTAACTTTTTGTGATGCTTTTAAATCATAAGATAAGCTTAAGTTCCAAATTTGGTCCAATTTGGATGTTGTTTGAGTAAGTTATTTTTTATTTACATTTTAAACTTTTATGTAGTTTACCCAATTGAGAGATTTTCTTTGCAATTTATCACTTGTATTATGTTCCTTGTATATTCTCTCATCATTCTTAATCTTTTTGAGCCATGGGGCACCTATTTAATCCTTGGTTTGAAGGTGTTTTCTCCAAGGGTATTTCAGGATTTACCCCTTCATGGATGAGCTACCTTTAGTAGCTATGAACTAATAAATTATTTGTTTTGCTTGGAAATTCAAGAAACAAGGGATAAGTATGTCTCTATGAATGGTGGGGGAGCTTCTTGTATGTTTTCTTGTATATTCTTAATAGTTTAAGGCCACGGACGCTTGGAAAGATACTAGAACTTCAACTTTTTCTTTTTCTTTATCTTAAAGTTTCATATACTTATCCCTAAGCACCAAAATGAGCCATTTTATCTCCACCACTTCCCTCCTTCTATGAACCTCTCCCTCCCTCTGTGATGCTATGAATTTCCTATCCAAGGAAGAAGAATAAAGAGGGGATCTTCTTGGAAAAAGAATCTAGGTATACAATTGACTTCATTTTAGGGTTTGAAAACCTTCCTTCTAGTGATCTTGACCTAAAAGAGTAAGAATACCCTTATTTCCTCCATTTATTTCTTTGTTATCCTTCCTCTTGCCTTTCTCCAGGTCGGAACCTTGCTGTTCCATGGTAGAAATTGCTCTAAATCTCTAAAACCCTACCTTTTTTGCTCCTTATGCTTAGGGTTTGCTCATTTGATGAAGAAAGGTGCTAGATGGACGAGTTCACAGCTTAGCTTGGATTTCCTACCCTACATGCTCGTGTTTTCTTCTATTTGGGAGTTTATATTCTAATTATAGGCAAGTTTTATAACTTGCTCCACGTTTATTACTTACCATAAGCTTTCTAGCTCATGTTCTTGATTTTAAATGATGATCCATGCACTAAAAAGTTATGCTTGACTTGGATTTTGATTTATATAATGTTCCCTATTCTTATTTTAGTTCTAGATGAACATGTGATCATGTGTACATTATTCCTAAGGTATAATATGACTTGGATTAGGTTGGTTTGACAACCTATGGTGCTAAGCACCTATCAACCAATGGTCAATTTTAGGATTTTAAGCTGATTTCTTCTATAAACCCATGACCCGATGATCACTAGTACAGATAGCACCTTTAGCGTTGGTTAAATATGACCTTAGAAGTCGGTTCGCAAGCGACACCCAAGTGGGTGACACTAAATGTAGGTGCCTTAAGTGTCAGTTTCAAAACCGACACCACAAAGTTGTCCCCGGATTGCAAACCCAAAAATTGCGCCAGCAGGGGGACAATATGTGTCGGTTAAAAATCCATAACTGACACCAAGTTAGACCATAGGTGTATGTTAGCAAAAAAAACTGATGTCGCTAAAGGATAAAGATGTCGGTTAAATATTTTTCACCGACGAGTTAAGTTTTTGTTGTCGGTTTCTATTGTTAACTGACGTCTATTTTTTTATTTTTTTTTTCTTATCAGCTTACAGGTCTATTGCCTGGCTGGTCAGCAGGATGCAAAACCTACAGTTCAGTTTTGAACTATAGGTTTATAACATCCATTGATTTCAGCCAACAACATGCCAAAAACTACAAAATTAACAAGGATGGACAGTATTTTTAATATATGGAATGATTCACACACATGTATAAGCACATTTCATTATTATGATTTCATCACACACATGTAGAAACTTGTAGTTTTCATTCATCCATTTCATATTCACACACATGTAGAAACCTACAATTCCATTCATTTCATCTCTTTTCCCATTCAGACGCATACATGTAGAATTAAACATTCATGTATTCATCTTCAGATAAGATAATTCAAAAAAATTCATTCAGACATGTATATATAAGTGTGTCTTTTAAAGTTTAACATGTCATCAAATACATAAATAATTATGACAACAAAGTTTAGAAATATCATTCGTTATCATTATCATTGTCATCATCGCCATTAGTATTCCAATGATAATAAAAAAATTCCCACTACTTGTAAGGCTTTTGCCCATTGTTCTCTTACATCATTTAATTCTTCCATTGCATAGGGAGTATGTACATCTAATAACTTTTCACCTATAGTGAAGTCATTGGTTTTAAACACCTACAACGATAATTACGTATATATATAATTAATAATATATAATAAGATTGATATATTTCATATTATCTAGTGGGACTATATATAATACATGTTGTATGGTATCGATTTCCATTGCAGCACGTTTGATAATTAGGTTCATATATCGCGTCACATAGTATGCACATGCCCAGCTGTTGTCTTGTGTAGCACACTATAAATTGAAAGATACAAAATGTTAACAAATACAAACAAGCATAGTTCACATAAATAATATATATATTAGAGTCAAGAAATTACTTTCACATTCTCCCAAAGTATCAGTTTCTTTGTCTTGGCCATGTTTCCTCCAGCATTTTTTAACGCTTTTAAAGCCCTACATGTTAATGTAACACATTAAATTGTATTATTAAATAATACTGTAATAATAGAAATTAACAGATATAAAAAAAATATGAAATATTTCTCACGGGAATAATGGCCTTTTCATTGTGTGTCCATATAATGAGTCTAATTCCTTCCCCGAAGGATCTAGATAATAAACAGTCCACGTCTTGGGGACAATAACCAGTAACTCCCAATGCCTACCACTAGAGGTAAGAAAGTTGAAAATTAATAACTCAAAATCCACAATAAAAATGTAATTTTATTAAGTCCAAATTATAAGAAAAGTAAACTTACTCAACATTGAATGGAGCTATTATCACCGTCTTCTTTTTTTTACCAAAACATTTAAAAGCAACAGAGCAGTATGAGGTAACTGATGAAGGGTCTTTATCTATAAGACTGATTAAAGATGGAACTAGAAATCACACATGGGAAAATGAAAAATCTTTACAAACTGTGTGTAAGTGGCTGCAAAACATGTATTACGTATGCATTAATATATAAGAAACCAGAGCACCGTATATAAAACAAGGTATATAGATATATAAATAAGATCTCACCATATCCATAGCTCTATCATAGATGTATTCAGCCAATCATAATGAAACAACTCCAAAATATCTTGTATAAATATTTAGTTATCGTATGATTCACCTACAGCATCCACCAGAATAGAAACATTTATAGGAGAATTTGGGTCATGTTCGCCTATCCATACTATCATACCCTTACAATTAGGACCTAACGAGTCATATAGGTCCCTTGGAAGCCAACTATGTACTTCAGGAAGAGGTGGAGGTGGAGGTGGAGTTGTAGCAGGTTTCTTCCTTTTGACTTATATATATAATTTCAGATCAATTGATTAGCTCGTATATATATGCTAACAAATTAACGTAATGTAAATTTACCATACAATATCAGTATAGATGACATCTGCTTCGGGCCACAATACCACTCTGCCTTCTGCTTCACCTAGCATTTTAGAATCTGGGTGGGCATATGGCAATGGATGATGCCTCCACGGGTGGAGTACAAATCTCGGGTTCACACGAACCACACCAATTGGAACTGGAGTGCCATGAAACATGCCCCCTGGAAGGGGTCGGTAAGACTCGGGCTCTGCAATGATAAATTCTTTTCTTTTTATACGACATGGCTTCAACCCCTACAAATTTATGTAAAGTATGTTATATGCATATATATAAACATATCATCTTGAAAAGACTAGCTACTATTTCATAAAAATACTTACAGTGGACGTGCTAGGTGGTGGGTCTACAAGATTACTCCCAACCACCTCTACAGTAGGAGAAGATTGGCACGCCACATGTACTATCTGAGTGGCAGTCTGAGATGCCTGCCACTTGCTCATTGCTTCATGGAGTCTCTTATTAAGTGCTTCCTCAACTCTCCTATTAATTAACTCATCTACCTATACATGGATAAAAGAAACGCTAGCTTTTGATTATTGAATTCCCTTTTGCAATAACATTCTAAAAAAGAATAGGTTACCTCAGCTTTTGAAAATCCCACTTTTAGAACATGTTTGCACTATGATGGCCCAAAGAATGCTTTTATTCCCACACCAACGCCTGCACCCCTAACACATCTGGGATGCTCTAGGTTACCAAGAGAAACTGTCAATCCATCCCTTGTGCCCCCAGGGATGAACTTGCCTTACTTCCTCTGCTCGTGAAGCTCCCGCTAATCGCCAATAGAAATTGGTGAGTAAACATAATAATCAATATTGATTGCTCTGAGAGTTGAATTTTACCATTTTTGCAGCTGCCTCAGTAGTTGCGGGTTTGGTTATATCTCCTTTCTTGTTTTGATTCCTAGCTATCAACATAGCATGGCGAGGAAGAGGTGTGAGAGTAGCAGTAGAGGACTCCCCAGTCTCCTGAGTAGCAGCAGACTCAGCAGCAGCAACAGCCTGAAGTCTTTGGCGAATGCCTGCATACACTTTTGGACCCATCGTGTGGTCATGCACATGCATTGCACACCTTGCTCTTTGAGCATCGCCGATAGACTTGTTAGTAAGCACATTGATTTGGTTAGTAACACTAAAGGTCAATCTTGAATAGGTGAATACATAAGAATGTATATTAACTAAATTGGGAGTGGCGCTTAATACCTTGAATTCATCAGTTTTTCTTTTGAAAACAAACTCCTCCCAGTCATTGGGGACCAGGTAGTTCCATTTCTCAGTGGCTGACTTCTTCCTCTTCTCAGCATCTCGTATGTAATCTCGAGTGAGATTTGTTTTATAGTTCCTTAGGACCCTCCCACAGTGCTGCATCACGCATTTACGATGCATGCTTTCATCCAGTTCAAATATACTCTGCAAAATAGAATTGCTTTTAACTAGTATCCTAAAAATTAGTAATCTGCAAAATAGAATTGCAAATAATAATAACTCACACATAGTTCCTTACATACTAAGTCTTTCTTCCCCTTAGGAACTTTATGCCAAGATTCTAAATTAGGACTACAATGGCTACGAGTAAGAATCCTAAGATATGAAATAAATGAGTTGTGGTTCACTCCAACTGGATTTCCTACATGATCAAAATCCACATCCAGTTTGGGTCCATTGCCCCTTTGTTTCAGTAACTTGTTCATCATAGTGATGCCCCTCACTTTTTCAATTTTTTTTGCTTTTCATCAAGTGCCCCAAGTTCTTCAGGGGGTACATCATCAACCTAAAATTTGACAAAAAAACACACTTACAGGATATAACTATAAATGGACATATATATAGAAACATAGGATATATTTTAAAAACTTACATTGGCAGGCACCACATTCATATCCCCACCCTCATGGTAATCATAATCACGGTCATCATACTCATGCTCAGCCATCTAAAAGTGTCATTAAAAAATCAAACATTTAACATTTAACATAACTAGAAGATAATAAAACATTGTAAAGTTCACATTCAGAAAAATAAAACATATAAAAAAAATAAAAGCATGCCTCTAATACTATGATCTTTTATCAATTAACATTCCTTCGGTGTGATCTCCGCACACATACAAGTCATCGTTAGCTTCAATATTTGATGTTGGCAACCCAACTGAGAATGGACTGGAGTCATCATACTTATCATAGTACTCTTCTTCATCTATATGATCTTCAATGAACTATATTTTACCATAAAGAACAACTGACCATTTATCATTTACAAGATCATCGATATAAAATAATTGTTTCGCCTGTGATGCCAATATGAATGGTTCACCCTTCTTGCCAATCTTTTCAAAGTTCACTCATGTGAAACCCAATTCATCCACTATAACTCCTTTGGTGTTATCAACCCAATTACATTTAAAGAATGGAATTTTGAAATCTACGCAGTCAAACTCCCATATGTCTTCAATGACACCGTAATATGACATTTTAGCTTCATGTGGACTCTTATCCTTTGCACTTGCAAAAAACAATCAAGATGCTTGAAGGGTGACCCCACTATTTTGGACGACGCTCTTATCATCTTGACGCTTTGTGTAATATGAGAACCCATTAATGGCAAACCCTTCATAAGACATAACATTCAATTTTGGTTTAAAGGCAAGGCATTTGATAGTTTCAGCAAGATTATTTGGAGCTTGAGATAGTTGATGTAAGACTTTATCTTCAAACCACTTAATAAATGTCTTGTTATGCTCTCTAGCAAGCCACATTGAATTGGATCGAGATATTGTTTCTTGATGAAATTGGTATGTTCCTCGATATAAATACTCACTTCGTCGATGTTGTGTAAAATATACAAGTGACATTGTTCCAACTGCTCACAGCTGATTACTTTTATCTATGATCCCAAAATTTCTTTGCCAAAATACTCCTCAATATTCTTATCATTAATAGGAGCATCATTACCACTCAGAAAATCATTGCAAAAATCCATAACCTCTCTCGCCACATAACCCTCAATAATACTCCCTTCAGGTCAATAACGGTTTTGAACAGCACCTTTAAAAATGCTCATGTATCGTTCAAAGGGATACATCCAATGCAAGAAAACTGGTCCCAACATTTTCACTTCCCTAGTCAAGTGGACAACAAGATGTGCCATGATATCAAAGAACGAAGGAGGAAAATGCATCTCGAGCTGACATAGGGTACCAACCACTTCTCTTTGCAATTTATCGAGAGTATCAGGGTCAATAACTTTGTTGCACATACTGTTGAAAAAGAAACAAAGTCTGGTGATTGCAAACCTTACATGCTTCAGCAATATAGATTGAATTGCCACGGGCAATATTGGTTGCATTAGAGTGTAACAATCATGAGATTTAAGACCTATCAACTTTAGATCTTTCATTGATATCAATCTATGGATGTTGGATGAGTAACCCTGTGGCACCTTAACATTTACCAAGCAATCGCAAAAAGCTTTCTTCTCCTTTCTAGACAATGTGTAACAAGCAGCAGGTAAGCATGTTCTTCGATCTCTACTTACTACTTCTGTTAATTTTGTCCTTATTCCCATTTCACGTAGGTCCATTTTGGATTTTATCCCATCTTTAGACTTACCTGGTATATTCAACAAAGTACCAATGACGCTATCACAGACATTTTTCTCAACGTGCATGACATTGATACAATGCCTGACTTCCAAAGAACTCCAATAAGGAAGATCCCAAAATATTGACTTCTTCTTGAATAAAGATTTGTCACTCTATGTGGCCATGGTACATTGTGATCTCTTACCAAATTCATTGACAAAGTCTTTTACTCTTTCATAAACAACCTCCCCTGGTATAGGTTTAGGTGCACTCTGTTCCTCATTCTGTCCATTGAACGCTTTGCACAACCTACGGTACAGATGGAATTTTGGAAGAAAACCTTCGATGACCAAGATATATAGTCTTGTCACCATGTTTTAGTCATATTGAATCAGTGTTATCTTCACATATAGGACACACTTTAGATCCTTTGACACTATATCTAGACAAATTCCCATATGCTAGAAAGTCATTAACAGTGCAAAACAACATAGCATGCAAATAAAATGTCTCTCTACACGAAACATCATAGGTCATCACACCTTCACCCTAGAGTTTCTTTAAGTCATCAATCAGAGGTTCAAGATAAACGTCGATATCATTTCCAGGTTGTTTAGGGCCCAATATCAACAATGACATCATAATGTACTTATTTTTCATACACAACCAGGGAGGAAGATTGTATATAACAAGCATAACTGGCCAAGTGTTATGTTGGATACTCAATGTCCCATACGGATTCATCCCATCTATATAAAGCCCAAGTCTTAGATTCCTGACTTCTTCACCAAATTTAGGGTACAATAAATCAATCTTCTTCCACTATGGGGAATCAGACGCATGTCATAGGATCCCATCGTTATTTTTCTTAACATCTGCATGCCACCTCAAATTCTTCGCATCTATCGGATTGGAAAACAAGCATTGAAACCATGATATTATAGGTAGATACCACATCACCTTGGCAAGAGAACCAGTTTTGGACTCCCCCGAAGTCATCATTTTATACCTTGACGCACCACATTTTGGGCAATCTTTCCAATCTACATAGTCCTTTTGAAATAATACACAATCATTCGGGCATGCGTGTGTCTTCTTGGCCTCCATTCTCATTGGGCACAACAATTTCTTTAACTGGTATGTTGAGATTGGCAGCTCATTTCCTTTAGGAAGAATTTCTTTCAACAAAGACAACAACGACGTGAAGCTTTTGTCACTCCATCTATTGTTAGCTTTCAGCTTCTACAATCTCAACACAGTGCTAAGCTTCATAAACTTAGTACAACCTATGTATAACGATATCTCAGCATCATGCACAATGTTTCTAAACATGGGATGTGGATCAGTGTGCTCTACCCCACAACTATCCAGCATCACATCAATGATGTCTACTGGAACTGGTCCGTTCACATCTACGTCATCGGAGGCAATTTCTTCATCCACACAAGCACTGCTATCAACATCCACTGATTTTAGGTTTGAAATCTCTCCATACCAGTGCCATTTTGTATAGCCTTGTACAATCCCATTTCACATGACATGACTTTTGATTTTGTCACCAGTGCTGACTTTCAAGTTGTTACCACAATGGCTACATGGACAGTAGAACCTATCTCCAGGTTGTTTCCTATGTTCCTCGGCAAATCTAATAAACTGATCAAGACCAGAAATAAACTTTGGGGTGCAACAATTTGGAATGGACATCCACGATCTATCCATTCTATGATCAAAGAAAAAATAAGTATATATTAGGGTTGATGGTGTTATATATGATAAATGTGTACCACCTATCCCATTCTTGATCACCTAATCTCAATAGTAAGTGTATAATGTGTATTCGATTTTCAAGAAATTTTGGCAGCATGTCCCCACAGTTCTCCAAGTACACCAATGTACATGGGAAAATGCCCACTGACATATGTACTTAGAGAACAAACGGGGAAGTTCTGACGAAACATCATGAAAACTGAATACACATTTTACACTTACATCCTAAGTGAGATTAAGTGTTCAAGAACAGTCCCAAACCAGGGACTATCCAAGATTTACTCCTAATGAGTAAATCTCAGACGGGTTTGTAGGCCAACAAAATACATGTATATATGTTGTCATTCATATACCTACAATCATAGTATCATCGTTCATATCCTAGGTTTTGTGTAACATCATTTAATTAAATTCATTATTCCATTTGGATAAGTTCATTCATTCATCATTAACCCAAATCAATCATAATCAACTACACAATTTTGAAGAACAATTATACATTGAAATAAGTTAAATCAATCACTAACAAGAGAGAAAGAAAGCAATAACAATTTATTAAATTCATTCATTCATCATTAACCCTAGTTAATCGTTATTAATCAACTACATAGTTTTAGAGAACAAATTATATATTGAACTAAGTTCATTCATTCCTCATTTAACCCTTATTAACCAATATTAATCAACCCTAATTAATCAATAATAATCTTATAGAAAACTCACCGTTACTGGTGGAGCAGGTTGTGGTAGCGGCGGTCGGAGGTGGAGGTGGTCATAGCTGTGGCTGTGGAGGTGGTCGCAGCTATGGCTAGAGGTGGAGGCGGAGATGACTAAAGCTGCGGTAAAGCAGGTGACAAGCGGTGGCAGGATGGAGGGTTGTGGCTGTGGTTGTTGGCGGAGATGAATGAGAAAACGAGCGGAGGCGGTGGCGATAGCGGTGACTGAACTAGAGCAGTGGAGGCGGTGACTGAACTAGAGCGGTGACAGAAAGCTCCTCAGTGGCGGTTCCTCTCCACACTGGCAGCGGTAAGCTCCTCTCCACAGCGGCAGCGGCGAGCTCCTCTCCACAGCAGCAACAGCGGCGGCGAGCGGCAACACAGAATTGCAAGACCTATCTTGAGCGGCAACATAGAATCGAGAATGAAACAGAGAAGGGGAAGAGACTGGCTTGCATCGGTGCTATTCAGTTAATTATCGACATCAATTGTTGCTTAAAACTGATGCTTAACACCATCTACAAACACCGGGACGGGGTGTTCATCGTCGGTTTCAACATATAATAACTGACGTCTAACCACATACACTGACAAAAAAAATTGGACTTGAGTTACAATCATAGTTGTCAGTTTGGAACCTAACACTAACGCCTATTAGGTAAATTGGCATGAAAAAAATTTTGCGGGGACAACGCGCGAACAAACATCCTCATCGGTTCTCATGCAACACCCGACACAGAATAAGGTATGAAATTTTGCCTCGCGAGGGGTATTTAGGTGTCTGTTATGTTCTAAATAACTGATGCCATATGGGGGGGATTTCATGGGGCTTGGCGCGGAACATGAGTCATCGGTGTGTACACAACTGACATCGAATTAAAAATTTTGGAGGCAAATTTTTTTCCCTAGAAAATTGTATTTCGCTGGTGATTTTGGATGTTGGTTCTTGTTTCTACCAGCCGATGTTAAAGAAAAAGTGATACCCATGTCTTTTTTAAAGCGTTCGGCCTCCAGACATAGGTGTCGGTTGATAGTTTTAGTCGACATCATAGTTTACTAGAGTCGGTATTTGATTTATAACCGACGCCAGCAAATGTGATGTTATACATCATTTCTATACTAGTGGATGGTACCATTGCAACAACCCTATGGTTTTGTCGTCATGACAACTGATGGTCGGGATCAAAGGTGTCAAATGATGGAGACAACCTATGGTCACCCCTTTAGGTCAGGTTTTGGATCAATTAGAAGCTTAATGATCAACCATTAAGTACCCTACTAATGTTATCAATTAATGATGACATTAGCTTAATATTTGATGTTGGTTAATGAATATAGTGATGATCTAACACCCTATGGTGACTTAATGGTCACTATGTTGGCTAAATTGGACATTATGTTAATCCCTTTATTTTGATAATGACAAACATTTCATTCTTGTGGTTTTAACGTGCTATTTGAGTATTTCAGGAACAAGCATATAAGGTGGTGGATAACAAAGACTTGGAAGAACAATTTGATAAAATCGCTTTATTTTCATGATTGTAATCAAATGTAAATGCTTGTACAAGTATATAATGTACAAGTAATTAGATATCATGTAAATCAAGCGTTTAGATCTTCCCTATCCACTCACAACACTTAGATAGGTCTTTCCCCAAGATAGTATCACAATTGCACATTGATACACACACTTAGTAAATGAATACATTGAGTCAGTAATATTCTCGGTCGACAAATCGTCGATCGAGAAAATATCGGTTGACAAAAACTTCGACCGAGAAACTCTCGGTCGACAAAATCTTCGATCGAGAATAGACCCTACTAGCCGTTAGACCCAGCAGACAAGGTGGTTGGGAGTTGGAAATGAACATTGTAAACACTTGCTCCAGGAAGTCCCTCGGTCGACAAATCTTCGACCGAGAAGGACTCTCGGTCGACAAATCTTCGACCGAGAAGAGTTTTGTCTGCTCTTTTCAGGGTCAATTAACTAGCCGTTGCAAATGCAATTAGTGGACACATAACGGCTAGTTGAGCACTAAGAACCCCCTAGAAAGTGTCTAGAACGTCCTTAAGCACTTGTAGGTCATTTCTATAAATAGGACATGCCTTTGGACACCTAAAGACACCTAAGCTACACTTGTGCTATACTTGAGATTGAATACTCATTGGCAATCTGTTTTGAGCAATAGAGCAATTCCAACATTGGCTATTCATTCCCATGGCTCCATTTTTGTGTCCTATAGGCTATCATCTCCTTTCCACAGCACTTACACTTCTACACTCATTGGTTAGGAGATCAATACGCTTGATATAAGCAAATCAAGCCTTGTGCTTAAAAGGATAAGTTGTAATTTCTGTTTTCCTTCTTGTTCCTTTAATTCTTTGTATTCTCCTTGCTACTCCTAGGGTTGGAGGCTGCAGATTGGAGAAGGTTCTTCTCGGAGGAGAAGGTGGACTTCAAGCTACTTCAAGAAGGCTATCGCAACGGGAAGCTACTTCAATAAGGCTATTGCAACAGGAAGCTACTTCAGGAGGAAGGCTGCTTCAACGTTGGTGCAATTACTTCTAGGTGAAGGCTGCTTCAAGGTTGGTGCGATTACTTCTAGGTGAAGGCTGCTTGAAGGGTTTAGGGAGAGAATTGTAATTTTATGTAAAGTCCTTGCGAGGTAATAAAATTAAATTCTTTCCAAATCCCGGTTGGGTAAGCAACCGGGTAGTGGACTGACAACTTTAGTATTTTCTAAAGTTGGAACCACTCTAAATCCTTGTCCCCTTGTCCAATATTCTTGTGGTTGATTGTTTAAGTTAAATAATTGTTAAAATTATTTTAAAACTCTATTCACCCCCCCCCTCTAGTGTTTTTCACACTAATGATGGTGGATCAGGTCTCAAAAACCTATGGTGAGTTAATCATATAGTTGTAGCATCAATTAAGCCTTAGACCAATGGTTTCTTGGGTCACTTGATGCAATGGTCGGACCTATACTATAATTGATGGTTTTAACATATGAACTTGACCCAATGGTCAAAATCTAATGTTTGTTCCTCCCATAAAGTGTAATGATGGCTAATGTAATATGTTGGTCCTAATGATATGATTTATATGGTTTCCTTTATATGATCAACTTAAGGAGCTTACTTGTTGACAATGGATGGCTTGTTTTAAATGAACAGTCGATTTTGGGTTTTAGCCTACTCTCAATGGAACTTTTTGTGTTGTTAATCAAGGGATGTCTAGGATAAGATGGTGACTCTTTATAGAGAACAAATCAAGGACTTCATTGGTTGTTCATCCAAGGTGTTTACTTATGTAAACAATCAATGGTCTTACCCTTTAAACATCCAATGGTTATGGGTGATATTGTGGCATGGTGATATGGGTTGAATGATGATGGAACAAATGGAGGGTTACCCTTAAGAAGGTAGCCTTACCTATTCACTCATATGAATAGAAGGGATGATAACCATATTGTGTTGATATGTAACCCTAATGAGGTATATTTTGTTATACCTAGCTTTAATATAACTAAATGATGGAAATTGGGTATGGATAGTCCTTGAATGACTAATACAATCATGGAGTACTCTCGTATTGTTGTTGAAACCCTGGTATGCTATAAACCGATGGTTACACCTTGATTTATGTGTGGGTTCATACTTGAGAATAGTATGGAATGTGATAGTGATGCTTCACCTTAGGCATCCATGATCTAATGGGGATGATGTGAGTTAGGGTTTGGGTATGAGTGTTGATTAGTAACATTAATATAATTTATCTTGTTGAACCTAACTCTAATGCAAATAGATAAAGATGGGTATTCATGTTTAACCTTATTATATGATGACATGATGGTGGAATAACCTCTTTAACATGATCATAACCTTAATATGTTAATTGGTGGTTATCATAGCCACATGATTGATACTTTCTTATGCTAAACATGTGCATTATGAATATGATGAGGGTTAATCATATCTAGATTCCTTGCATGTTGATGTAATAAAGGAATGTTCTTAATGTTAATATAACCATGCTATGATTGTTTATGAATATCTCCTAGCTCATTAAAGTGATATTGTGTTGATTTGGTGTATTATATGTAAGTGATGTTGTTGAGCCTTGTTATAAGGCATGGAAAGATAATGATGATCTTATAGGGAATAATATGATGGTATTAATGACCTTTGGGCATGGTTGAACCCTGAATGAGGTGTAATCCTCTTGTGTTGATAAGGGTTGATACCCTGTGATATTGTGAAAAGGATTTATATCTTATGATAGTATGATGGTCTTAATGACCTTTGGGCATGGTTGAGCCTTGAATGAGGTGTAATCCTCTTGTATTGATAAGGGTTGATAGCCTATCATATTGTGAAAAAGGATTTATATCTTGTGATAGTATGATGACTAGTGTAGCCTCATGAATGGCAAGTGAATAGCACCATTCAATGATGAAATGAGAAATTATGTTTCACACATTTTATATGTTTTGTAGTTGTGATATTTATATGCTTAGTAGAAGTGAATTAGGGTTTGTATGTCCACTGGTTTGATGAAAGCTTAATTCACCCAATTGGAGATAACCAATCAAGTGAAACTCTAATCATGTAGTGCCCTGTGCCATAGAACCATCTTTAGTGTCAAAACTTGTTGGATGGTGAAATGGGTATTCCTAAGGGAAACTCGAAGCGCATAATATTGAGTATGCGGGGTGCTTGTCATCCTGACACCAAATGTTTTGGGAGGATGGTTGTTGTCATACCTAGCCACTTTTTGAGAATGACTTTGGTCGGGTCTCAATGATTATAATATGATGTAATTAGAGGACAACTGCAGTTGTACCTTAGTGATTGGGTTTGAATACCCTAAATGCTAGCACCATGACCTGTACCAAGGTGGGCTAGTTACAAGACTATATTTCATTGTTGTGCAGTTTGATTATATGTCACTGTGGTGCAAACTCGTAATGACTGAGTATGGAGAAGATCTTAGAGTCTGACTCTTCCTAGATCCTATAAGGAACTGATTGCGACTAAGCATTGGTCAGTTGGACTTTGAGTGGTACGACTCAAACTCCCCAGGGCGTAATAAAAGATGTAATACATCTGTGTAGCATATTTGTTTAGGGTTATACATGATGTTTCACATTGGATGATAACCCTTATTTGTTATCTTTACATAAAGAGGATGCTTTATGAAATTAAGAGATAGTAGATATACTTAGGTTGTAGATATGCTTAAGATTGTAGATGCATACATACAGTAGCTATGCTTGTGTTGATAGCTATATTGCTACTGTTGATTATAATCATGGTACTAGCTATCTCAGGTTGTTAGTTATGTTTATCATCCTAGCCATGCCTTTATAACTAGAGATGCATATACTACTAATCATGCTTATCTAGATAGTTGTGCTTATGTTGTTAGATCTTCTTATGATGTTGATATGTTCAACATGTTAGACATGCTAATGTTGTTAGCTATGTATATGATACTAGATTTATTCATGATGTTAGAGATGCTCTGTAAGGACCCTGACCTCCGTTTAGGGCTTATCATGTTTTCTTTGCCTAACCCTGTTGCTTAGTTGCTTGCTAATCACCTTTAGTGGTGATTAGGGTTTGTTTGTGCTTTGTTGAGAGCTAGAGGTGCTACTTGCAATTAACCCAAGTCTAGGGTTGTTGAGCAAGTTTGTCACCTTGAGAAGTGTTCCTCTCTCTCCTTGCTTCCTCTAGTGTTGAGAGGAAGGGTTGGGCTCGTTGCTTGAGTTGCTTTGAGCTTGTTGGGACTTGAGATGTCTTGCTTGAACCTTGCCCTTGCTTTGTTGGATCTTGTGTCAGGCAGGAGTGCCTTGTATCGGCCTGGGTGTGTCGCCCAGGGAGTGTGTCGGGCATGGAGTTGGGGTGTGTCGCCCATGGACCCCTTTGACCTCTTTGACCTCGTTTGTGTCACCACTAGTGGACACTTGGTGCTTGATGCTTGCATGTGGCAATGGCCTTGGACATGTGTTTTAGGCAAGTTAGAGTGGAGGCATTGCCCATGGACAAGTGTCCCTAGGTGGGCGACACCTTGCCTTGTCTTACCTTGGTTTCTCCTCCATCCTCTCATATATATGTACCTTCTTTCTCTTGCTAAGGATCCATTTAGCTCCTTAGTTTCCCCTCCCCTTGGTGCACGACACCTCTCCCTTTGCAAGCCTGGTGGCCGATCCTTATCTTGGAGTCTTCTCCTTCTTCCTCTTGTAGTGGCCGAAGGTGTGCTTGGAGCTAGTAGCTTGCAGCTTTCTTAAGGTGGGTTACATAACTCCTAACCCTAAGCATATTACCTTCTGCTATGTTCTTGTATGTTTTCTTATGATCATAATTGGCCAAGTATGTTCTAAGATAAGTTTCTTGCTTAGTTGTGCCCTAGTTGGCCGAACCATGTCTTAGTGTTTCCTTGTTGAGAAACACTCCTTTCCCTCCTTGGTCTAGAGAAGTGAGCTTGAGCTATAGTGATATGAGCAACACCCCTCTCTCGTTTAAGTTGAGAGGTGAGCTTGTGTTCTAGTTGCTTAAGCAACACCCTTCTCTCACCATGGATTCGAGAGGTGAGCTTTTTCATAGGTGTAGACCTATGTTGAGGTTGATCTTTGGGGTTGCCCGAGTTGTGATAGAGGTTGTGCAAAACCCCTGTCTCTTGGTTGTTGAGAGGTGAGCCGATCTTCTTGATCAATCTAGGGTTTGGTGCCCTTGTGCTTGAGGTTGATGATGATCTTGTTGGGTTGTATCTTGCACGATATGGCTTTGGGTTGGTGCTGCCTGATACCCTCTCTTGATCTAGAGTCTTGGGTTGAGATGATGAGGTTGTGTTGGGCAATACACCTTGTTCCTTGCCTTGTGTGTTGGTCGATAGGATGAGGTTAGTGTAACATACTCAATTCCAAAAACATAGGCTAATCCTCATTTCTTCTAGGCCCCTACTAGGCTATGTGTTATCCATTCTCCCATTCTCCCTCTTTAGGACCCTTTTCATATAACAACCATTTAATATGTGTCATTCACTAATTAAGAATAGATTAGACCTTGTTGAGGTCTCTTAACTCTAAGTTGGCTTTATATATAAAATTCCTTGATATAGTAGTTGGAAAAAGTAGAAGAAGAAAAAAATATGAATTTCAATAATATAGTAGGGTAAAAGAAATTAATGAATGCATTGAATAAAAAACAAACATACAACTAATTAAATTGTACAATCGATGACCTCAAGAGACATTTTATTTGTTAATCATGTTCCTCACACCTTTTATGGCTCCCATACAAAATTTCAAATGAATCAAACTACATTTGCACCCTCGATTAAACTAGAAAGGAACAAAATTCTAAATAACCTAAGTTTAATTAAATAAGCTCATTATTACATTTAATTGCCATTATGTTTCCCTTACTCCCTGAAACCCGGCGCATCTTCCCCTAGATGCGCTCAACGCAATGCTCGCGTAAAGCGTCGGTGCCATGACTGTGTCATGTTCTCTCTCCCTCTTCCTCTCGATTCTCAGATCCACGAACCCTAATTACCTCTCTACCTCTTCCCCTTCTCTCCCTCACCCATGCTATTTCATCCTCCCTCCCCTCTCCTCGGCACCTCCAACCATAGCCGCCATCCTTCCTCACTCACCTGACGCATAGACACCCTAGCCGCAGGGCAACGCCCATCTGATGGCTTCAGCCACCACCTAATCTCCACCACCAATGGTCATAGGGCCTCTCACCTTGGACCTTCTTGGGACCACCACATATCCACTGGGACATCGCCCCATCTTTTCTTTCACCCAGCCCTTGACGGAAACACCACGCTAGGCAGAGCCCTGCATCACAGGCAGCGTTGCCACCTCGTCTTCTCCTTCTGCGACCTACCTTCCTTAGTCCGCCGGCTTCACCAACGACCTGCAGTCAGGTCCTCCGGCATGGGGCCTTTGCTGGTGCTTGATGACCTGTAACCAACCTCAGATCCCTCACACAGCTACCGTGACAGCTTGCTGAGATCATACACAGCGACCACCAGTCAAGCAGTCACAAAGGACTCGCTGGCCACCCCCAAAAACCTACTCACACCTTCTTTCCACAACCACCACGGTGCTCAGCGCCGTCCAACCTCAATCAGGTCTTTCCCTTCAACTTGGTCATGAATATCCATGTCACAACCTCCGTCCAATTCTCCCTCGCCTGCCTTCCCCTTCTCTATATTCTCTGTCTCCCCATCTTCCCCTACGATCTACCCTAGCCTCCAAGGCCGTCAACAGCTCTGCCAGGGATCACCAAGCCACACGACGACCTCCTTTGCTTCTTCAATTTGTACCAACACCATCAGCGATCTAATCCACCTGAACGTGTACCGCCGCCATGCCCACAAATATGCATAGAATCACCTTGATCTCCTTCAACATCACCTGCCCCATGACTAACTCCACCGTACTCCTCTTCTTCCTTCTTTACCTGCGCCTAGCCGAACCAAGCAGCACCCAGCAGCGTCGGGCACCTCTAAGAAACCATTGCCACTGCCGACCCCCATCCATCTCCTGCGCCCGCCGGCCATGGCACCTCCGCCGCCACCAATGGAGGTTGTCGTAGGGCAGCACCTTGCGGCCAGAAGTAGTTGCTGCCAACTGTAGACCCCAATGAATACTCCAGTGGACACCACCTGCTAATCGACCTACTGCACTTGTCCTCCCACTGTGGCAACCTATTGTCAACAGACCCTCATCACAGTCTTGACCTGCAACCATCGACAACTCCACCTAGACGTCGTCACCAATGGTAGGCCCGTCGTTGGCCTGGGAACCCTCGATATGTCGATGGCGATTTCTGCAACAGATCAGGAAGTCGATGACCACAAATAGGTATTTGACTCCACCACAATCTGCAGACTGAAGGTCAACTACTACTGATCTGTAATACTACATGTAGGTTAGCCTCTTCTTCTATTCAACTTTGATTCATCGTGATGCAACATATTAGACAAAGAGTTAATAATCAGTTAATTAGAAGAGTAATTTCGATAATATAAGAGATGTGAGTATGCCTTTTCGTTGCTTCTTACCAATCCAGATATGTAACAGTTGAATACATAATATGAATTCCAACGACTGTCTTAAGTACAAACTCTTCAACCTAACCATCTAGAGGACATAGTTGTGTAACCTAATCCTATGGAATATTCTTGAAGTCTGGAATCCTGGTGGGCTTATACACTTAATAATGACATAGATGTGAATAATATGCATGGAACTGGTATATAAACTTCATTACACGGACTATTGTAGTCAATTCACTTCTATACCTAATCACCTTCAAGTATTTATATAGTTAGATAATAATTCGAAATACATACTGGTCTAGGAAATGTACCTACCTAGGTTGAGCAATTTTTGTATTAAAGGCACCTGAAATATGTACCATAATGTGTATTTGTAAATGTACAACATTGAAATCTACATCTATCTTTATACATTGTATAGTAATATTCATGACATGTTCAATAACTATATAATGAAATGTGTATACATACACAAACTAATATGCATGTGAAATATGATGTTGGGAAGAATATACAAACACCTAGTATTAGAAATGAGAATGACATTACAAAAGCTAATTCACATATATGCAATTTTTACTTTTACGACTAAATATGGATACAAGAACTAAAATATATACCTAATGAACGATATATTCACTATATAAGATTCAAAACCTCAACACATCTTTAGGTGACAATAATTTGGATAAGATCTTATAGATCTACATTAGGAGTAGATATGCTTGTATGGTTTGGTTTGACTAACATAAGTGTGACCATAAGTGTGACATGAATAGTATGATATGAACCCGTAAATTTCATATACTAGAAATTTATATCTTGGTTAAGTTCATAACTCAGTTTACCATACCGCAAGTGGGTGGATTTCGGCGACAAAATCCCTTTTTAGGTGTGGAGTGTTATAACATACTCAATTCAATAAACATAGGCTAATCCTCATTTCTTCTAGGCCCCTACTAGGCTATGTGTTATCCATTCTCCCATTCTCCCTCTTCAGGACCCTTTTCATATAAGAACCCTTTAGTATGTGTCATTCACTAATTAAGAATAGATTAGACCTTGTTGAGGTCTCTTAACTCTAAGTTGACTTTATATATAAAATTCCTTGATATAGTAGTTAGAAAAATTAGAAGAAGAAAAAAATATGAATTTCAATAATATATAAGGGTAAAAGAAATTAATGAATGCATTGAATCAACAACAAACATACAACTAATTAAATTGAACAATCGATGACCTCAAGAGACATTTTATTTGTTAATCATGTTCCTCACACTTTTTATGGCTCCCATACAAAATTTCAAATGAATCAAACTACATTTGCACCCTCGATTAAACTAGAAAGGAAAAAAATTCTAAATAACCTAAGTTTAATTAAATAAGCTCATTATTACATTTAATTGCCATTATGTTTCCCTTACTCCCTGAAACCCGACGCATCTTCCCCTAGATGCGCTCAACGCAATGCTCGCGTAGAGCGTCGGTGCCATGACCGCGTCATGTTCTCTCTCCCTCTTCCTCTCGATTCTCAGATCCACGAACCCTGACTACCTCTCTACCTCTTCCCCTTCTCTCCCTCACCCTTGCTATTTCATCCTCCCTCCCCTCTCCTCGGCACCTCCAGTCATAGCCGCCATCCTTCCTCACTCACCTGACGCACAGACACCCTAGCCGCAGGGCAACGCCCATCTGATGGCTTCAGCCGCCACCAATGGCCATAGGGCCTCTCACCTTGGACCTTCCTGGGACCACCACGTATCCACTGGGACATCGCCCCATCTTTTCTTTCACCTAGCCCTTGACGGCAACACCACGCTAGGCAGAGCCCTGCATCGCAGGCAGCGTTGCCGCCTCGTCTTCTCCTTCTACGACCTACCTTCCTTAGTCTGCCGGCTTCACCAACGACCTACAGTCAGGTCCTCCGGCATGGGGCCTTTGTTGGTGGTTGATGACCTATAACCAACCTCAGATCCCTCACACAGCTGTTGTGACAGCTTGCTGAGATCATACGCTGCGACCACCAGTCAAGCAGTCACAAAGGACTCATTGGCCACCCCCGAAAACCTACTCACGCCTTCTTTCCACAACCACCACGGTTCTCAGCGCCATCCAACCTCAATCAGGTCTTTCCCTTCAACCTGGTCATGAATATCCATGTCACAACCTCTTTCCAATTCTACCTCGCCTGCCTTCCCCTTCTCTATATTCTCTTTCTTCCCATCTTCCCATGCCATCTACCCTAGCCTCCAAGGCCGCCAACATCTCTGCCAGGGATCACCAAGCCGCACGACGACCTCCTTTGCTTCTTCAATATGTGCCAACACCGTCAGCGATCTAATCCACCTGAACGTGTACCACTTCCATGCCCACAAATATGCATAGAATCACCTTAATCTCCTTCAACGTCACCTGCCCCATGACTAACTCCACCGTACTCCTCTTCTTCCTTCTTTACCTGCGCCTAGCAGAACCAAGCAGCACCCAGCAGCGCCGGGCACCTCTAAGCAACAATTGCCACTGCCGACCCCCATCCATCTCCTGTGCCCGCCGGTCATGGCACCTCCGCCGCCACCTATGGAGGTTGTCGCAGGGCAGCACCTTGCGGCCAGAAGTAGTTGCTGCCAACTGTAGACCCCAATAAATACTCCAGTGGACACCACCTGCTGATCGACCTACTGCACTTGTCCTCCCGCTGCGGCAGCCTATTGTCAACAGACCCTCATCACATTCTTGACCTGCAACCATCGACAACTCCACCTAGACGTCGTCACCAATGGTAGGCCCGTCGTTGGCCTGGGAACCCTCCACATGTCGATGGCGATTTCTACAACAGATCGGGAAGTCGATGACTACAAATAGGTATTTGACTCCACCACAATCTGCAGACTTAAGGTCAACTACTACTGATCTGTAATACTACATGTAGGTTAGCCTCTTCTTCTTTTCAACTTTGATTCATCGTGATGCAACATAATAGACAAAGAGTTAATAATCAGTTAAATAGAAGAGTAATTTCGATAATATAAGAGATGTGAGTATGCCTTTTCGTTGCTTCTTACCAATCCAGATATGTAACAGTTGAAAACATAATATGAATTCCAATGACTGTCTTAAGTACAAACTCTTCAACCTAACCATCTAGAGGACATAGTTGTGTAACCAAATCCTATGGAATATGCTTGAAGTCTGGAATCCTGGTGGGCTTATACACTTAATAATGACATAGATGTGAATAATATGCATGGAACTGGCATATAAACTTCATTACACGGACTATTGTAGTCAATTCACTTCTATACCTAATCACCTTCAAGTATTTATATAGTTAGATAATAATTCAAAATACATATTGGTCTAGGAAATGTACCTACCTAGGTTGAGAAATTTTTGTATTAAAGGCACCTGAAATATGTACCATAATGTGTATTTGTAAATGTACAACATTGAAATCTACATCTAACTTTATACATTGTATAGTAATATTCATGACATGTTCAATAACTATATAATGCAATGTGTATACATACACACACTAATATGCATGTGAAATATGATGTTGGGAAGAATATACAAACACCTAGTATTAGAAATGAGAATGACATTACAAAACCTAATTCACATATATGCAATTTTTACTTTTACGACTAAATATGGATACAAGAACTAAAATATATACCTAATGAACGATATATTCACTGTATAAGATTCAAAACCTCAACACATCTTTAGGTGATAATAATTTGGATAAGATCTTATAGATCTACATTAGGAGTAGATATGCTTGTATGGTTTGGTTTGAATAACATACTTAATATATTCATAGGATGAAAACTCGGCCTTGTGGACCAAGAATATAGATTGAGTTAGTCTTTAGCTATGAAGATCAGGTATGTACATCCTCTATTTTAATTTGGGCATTATTTGACTGAAACCTACTTTTCTTTTAATGAGGCATCTCTTGAACTTTTAATTCCACTTGAAATTCATTTACTTGGACATTCATATCTCATGTTCCTTATTCATTATATTCATGTGGTTGATGAATTACTCTGTTTATATGGGTTCTTGGACCCCCTTGCTATGATTGCCATTTTATGAAGAATTGACCGAACTGCTAGTCTTGCCTCTCTATTTTATGCATGCTACATGTTTGACTAGAATATCTAGAATAGTGGTACTTATGTACAACCATACTTATATAGGGCGTGCGTATTCCGCCCGGGGTGTGCGTTTCCACCCTTGTTACTTTTAGGCCATGATCCTATGGTGTTATGGCCCTATTTTAGGTATATTTAGTCTACATTGTTATGCATGCAAATATTTGTTGTTTTAATATGAATTTGTGGATGACTGTTATGGCAAGACACTCTTTTTACTATCATGCTGGTAATCTGAATTTATATGCCTCATTTCTTTTGCTTCATTTCTTTTGTTATATTCCTTTTGAACTTACCTAATTGCAAATAGCTCCCTTCTTGTGGGAACATCTCTTTTGTACTTTTAACCCTATATAATGCCCAAAGTGTTTATATATGTACATACTCAGCCTTTGCTGACCTCTATATTGTTTCCTATGTTCTGGGTGATGTTCATTTCCACCCAGGTATAGGTACATTACAGGAAAACGACTCAAGAAGATCATCTACATGGCTTGGAATTAAGGATACCTTGCAATAGTTAGGTTACCCTCTGTTTTCAGCTTTAGTTGTACTTAGTTCAAGTTTTGTAAAATCACCTTTTGTGGTGAGGAACAATTGTATAATGATACATCTTGTAACTTTATAATAGTTTTGTTTCCGCTGCTTTATTATTACATGGCTCTTGTATTATATCATGAAGAGTGGATCCCCTATCGGGTCTCACTCTTTACAGTTAGTGTTGTTGGACGATAAGCTTTCCTCTGCTACCCGTTTGAGTTGTACCTTTGGCCATTGTGCCTAGAGGTGTTTGGTTGTTGGGTGATACATTGTGTGTTGGGCGTTATACCTTGTTGAGTACCCTTCTCGATACACCTAGATTGGGTAGTGGCTTGGTGCCCGATATACCTTGACGTTATGGAGTTGTGGGCTAGCTTTTTGTTGGGCATCATGGTTTGGTGGTGATGTCGATATAGTGATAGATGGTAACCCTAACCCTGGTTGCATGACACATAGGTGCAAGATACACATGGATGCCCGACATCCATGGATGCACGATACCTATAGTTGCACGACATGCCTTGAGGTGGTAGCCCGACACCCTTGTTGTGATGGGCTGATATGCTGCCCGATATTGCTTCTAGTGAGGGTGCCCTACCTGTCACACTTCTTGTGAGGGTAGTGGGCACTTCTAGTGAGGGTCCTGTTCCACCCAAAAGCCCATCTAATAGTTCTTTATCGTGTGATCACATTCTTGTTGTTAAGAGTTATGGTTATGGTTCGTGAACCTTTGACATGTTTGATAGTAGTGAGGTACTTGATATGGTAGAACGCACCTATGTAAACATGACATATCTGAACTCTACTGCCATGATATTACATGTGTTTATGATCATCTTGAAATCATATATATATATATAATGATAAGTTTGGAAGTATATGAGTTGCTTCACATGATGATATGACCCATGTCTATGGTCACAGGTTGAGGCATGAATGATAAAGCATGCAATCATCAATGTTGCCCTATGTTGACAATATAATCATTCTGTTAATCCACGAGGGTTTCAGTTATCTCTATGATTGTGTATACTAACCATGTAGGTGTTTCATGCGGATGCATAGCCAGGTAAAAGGGCTATGAGATATATATGTTTGAATAACACTACTTTGATGGTCATTCTTGATGATGAGATAACTTGCATCACCAATATGATGTGTTTGGGTCTGAGGACCAGAGTTTGGCTTAAGTGCCTAGTTGAGGTGTTATCCTCTGATGATGAGATCTGGGATTGTTATTTCTAGTGATGAGAATGCCTTAAGAGGTAGTGGTTTCTTGTGATGAGGGATTGAGATCCCGAGATATTGTGATGGTGGTGATAACAAGGTAACTTAATGTTATGAATGTGTTACAACCTGGCTACCTCAACAATTCACTTAAAATATACTAATTAATTACATTGAAATATTTCATGTAGTTTTCCCTGGCCATAGATCCATCATCGTCAGTAGCTGGTGATGGTAAAACAGGTCCTCCTGCGGGTTAACCCGGAGCGCATATTGTTGAATATGCGAGGTTTCTCCTAGCCTAAAATAGTGAGGATTCGAGTGCAGCTGCGGTTGCAGACTCGGGATAGATAGAGCATGGTGAACAGGCCCATGGCTCATTGTGATAGAGCATGAATGCGTTCATGGCTCATGGAGCATGGTGAACTGGCCCGTGGCTCAGATATACTAGCGTTGAGACTTGTACCAAGGCAGGCTAGAGAAAGGGTAGCCTGCGGGAGCTGACCCTGTGGCTGAGGCCACTTAAGCATGAGACTACAGTCCTTCTTTGGTTCTCGTGCACTTACTACGAGGTGGGAGGTTGTGGAGTCCGGCTCTTCCATTGACCTTATATGGCACCGGCTCTGGGTTTCGCAGCCGTCGGTTGGATTTGAGCGGTACGGCTCACTTCCTCAGGGCATAACAATACGTAATCCAGCCGAATAGTATTTATTGCTTAAGGCAAAACACGAAACATTAGTTGAGGCCTTACTTTTGTAGTTGATCTTGTTATATGTTGTAGTTACTTATACGTTCCTTATATTATGTGGTAAGATCTTATAAATCTTATCTTCCTTATATTATGTGGTAAGATCTTATAAATCTTATCTTGTCAATCATGTTCCATAAAGAAATACTTGGTTATATGCCTTCCGTACATCTTGGTAAGCTTGATGGTATGAATAGCTTTGCTTAGTATGATGCTCTTATTGTACGCGTTATCAGTTATCTGCTGTTATTGCTTTAATCTTTCTGAGGTTTTATGGTTTCAGAGGGGAGTTATGTTTCTCACTGGGACTGTGTGTCTCACCCCCGTTGGTTTACAACCTTTTTAGGTGTTCGCGCTAGACGTGGTGGTGGTCGCGGGGTTGCGGCCGAGCAGCAAGATGTGCAGTAGAAGGCAAGAGATGGATATGCTGCCGTTTTGGTTGTTTTGTAGTAGAGTCTTAAAGTCATCCCTGTACTCTCAGGTCCTCGGAAGCATTTTGACGTTGTTTCATGATGTATAGTTGATGAAGCTTGGTATATCCTGCTGCTGGCCGGATGTGGCCCGTTATGTATATAAACAGGTGATGAACTCATGTGATGACAAGACAGCTGTCCTGTTAAGCTGTGGACATGTATCAAGACTTATAAATGTTTTTATAACCTATTTTCTTGTAGGATGAGGATCTGAATGTAATAGTTTCTTAGTTTATCTGTTTGTCGAAATCGGTTTTAATTAATCTGTGTTTTTGGTAATAAGTGGTTTATGGTGTTTTCCGTACGTTTTTGCGTGGCACCTCGTTGTTTGTGTGTTAGCGGGATGTGTCGCCACATGCTCATTCTTCTAGACTCCTTATATTGTTAATAGGGATATGAGAATAGTCTGGCTAATGAAGATAGTTATTATATGCTCCTTTATGTATTTTGTTAATCATTAGTGTTGTTGAGCTTATTTGTTATATATAATTAAACTGCTTAAACTATATCATTACCTAAAAATGTTGGAATCAATAAATGTTGTTGGAGGTTATATCTCTTCTGGGACATGGGTTTCACACTTGTGGTTCGCCACATCTTTTTAGGTAATCAGAAGTGACGAAAACAAACTTGTGGCAGCAAAGAGGAGCTATTGTAATGAATCTTTGATAAAGTTGATTAGATGTCTAGTGTGTCCTAGAGTCATCCATGTACTCTCAGGTCCGAGCAGAAAAAGTTTGTATATGGTGTTTCAAATGAATCAGAATTTTATTATCATGTTAATGTTTGTTGTGTGGCATATATAAATATTATTCTCCTGTACATATATGTTGTAGCTAAGGTGATAGAACAATTTGTATCAAATTCTTGGCATAGTATGGATATAAGAAAGATGTTGGGCTCTTATGCAAATGTTTCTGAGCGGGTCCTAACATTGAAATCCATTTTAATTTATCCATATTTTTTGGTATGTGGTTAATTGGTGATTGATTGTGTTTTATGTTTTGAGTAATCTCATTTAGAGTAACATGTTCTCCCAAGTTGGTATCAGAGTTTTAGGTTCACTGAGTCTACATGGACTATAGTACTTAGGACTAGGATGATGCTAAAATTAGGAATATGACATAAAAATATGGTGCATACTGCCTAATCTCAATATTTGGGTGCCTTGGCCAGGTATTCATTTATTGAAGAAAGGTAAGTATAGAACTCTTAAATTGTTATCTTTCTAATTACTCTAATCAAGTAGTCATTTTGAGACAATCTAAAGAGCATAAGGAATAAGAAATCATGATATGAATATCTCAATCCTACCTTAAAGAAGATGAGAACAACATCAAAATCTATCAAAACTTGAATGTTTGGTAACTATAAGAGAAAGATACAACACCATGAAATCTAAATTTGAATACAAATTAGAAAATGAGGAGTTCTTGAAGATGTGATTCAAGAATATAATAAAGTAAAAGACAGATAAGTCTATGCTTATAAAGTGAATCCAGGTATGAAATCCACATAAGATGGAAAGAACTCCTATCACAAGCATAAAATGAGAAGATAAATCAGAACAATGACAAAGGAATAAGGTGGAACATGAGTTAATCTCAGACTAACCTATGTGTGTAAAAAAGTGTTAATGTAAAATAAGCATGGTGTGTGAAAGAAATTAAGGGAGATGATTCATGTTTAATTAATAAAATGTGGAATATGAGTATTTACATGTTGATAAGTGGTTGAAAAATATAATAAAATAAGTGAACGTACACAAGTGTGATAAATAGTCATCAAGGAAGGAGTAATGGGATATGTTAATCATGATGATTCCTATACTAATGTAAAGGAACCCGAAATGAAAAAGGTAAAATGATACATAAGAAGTTGTAACCTGCATAATGAAAATAAAATTGGTTACCTTTTTGCTAGTGACCCTTGAACAATGTTGCTATGGTATGGGAAGTGTGTTACCCTTTGTGTCTTTCCTTTCTAGGGCACATCTTTCAAGTGGATCATTGCCACTTGATACGTGTGGATTCACTACAAACATGAGGGTGGATAGCTTATTATAGCATAAGGTTTCTTGGACTATGGTTCCAAGATCATAAAGTTTATGATGAGTTTTCTTTTGAGCCTTCCAATAATTAGGAAGACTCCTCTTATAGTTCTTGATATTTGTTATGTTGGTAAAAGTGGATGAGATAATTATGTGAGTTCCTTATAGCACATGAGGTGGATACCAAGGTAATGAATCCTAGTATCCAAGATGTATCAACGGTATGAGAAATATGTGAAAATTGGAGATGTTTATTAAATGAACATTCTAAGTATTTCTCTCCCGTAGAGAGAGAGAGAGAGAAATTTGATGATGATCCTATAAATGTTGTTTGGAAGGAAAAACAAAAGTGACTCTATAATGTTGTGTATGGTCTAGTGATAGCTGGGAAAGACCACTATCAAGGATAGATGGTTTATTGATACAATAGATATAATTTTAGGATGACAGCTAGAATTTAAATTTGAAAGTTACTATTAGATTTGTACAGGTGGCACAACAAGTTTCTATTTTCCATATTTACAAATGTCTTCTTATGTGGGGGGTTTTATGCTGACCAAAGATGGGATCTGTATGAATGATGTAACATCACCATGATATGCAAGTAACTATGTGAAGGTAATAGGATGAGGTACAAAGGAAGTACCCATCTTTGTTTACCTTGGATTTCGAGGGCAAAATCTCTATTAGGGGTTTATAGTTGTAAGGCCCCTAAACTTGCTTAAATAGTTGAATAAACTTAATTATCATAATTTAATTTTTATAACCCTAATATAACCTTTTGAGATTCTTTGAAATCATAATATAAGCTTAAGTTTCAAATTTGGTCCAATTTGGACACTGTTTGAGCAAGTTATGAAATTTTATGCACATTTTAGACTTTTTTGCAATTTACCCAATTGAGAGGTTTTCTTTGCAATTTATCACTTGCATTATGTTCATTGGATATTCTCTCATAATTATTGAGATTTTTTAGCCATGGGGAACCTATTTATTTTTTTGGTTTGAAGGTGTTTTCTCTAAGGGTATTTTAGGGTTTACCCATTTATCAATGAGCTACCTTGAGTAGCTATCAACTAATGAATTATTTGTTTTGCTTAAAAATTCAATAAAGGAGGGATAAGTGTGTCTCTATGGATTGTGAGTGAGATTCTTGTGTGTTTTCTTGTATATTCTTAATAGTTTAAGGCCATGGACACTTGGAAAGATACTAGAACTTCAACTTTTTCTTTTTCTTTATCTTAAAGTTTCATATACTTATCCCTAAGCACCAAAACGAGCCATTGTTTCTCCACCACTTCCCTCCTATGAACCTCGTCCTCCCTCTATGCTACTACAAATTTCCTGTCCAAGGAAGAAGAATAAAGAGGGGATCTTCTTGGAAAAAGAATCTAGGGTTGCAGTTGACTTCCTTTTGGGGTTTGAAAAGCTTCCTTCTAGTGATCTTAACCTAAAAGAGTAAGAATCCCCTTCTTTCCTCCATTTATTTCTTTTTTATCCTTCCTCTTACCTTTCTCCATGTTGGAACCTTGTTGTTCCATGGTATAAATTTCTCTAAAGCTCAGTATCCCTACCTTTCTTACTCCTTATGATGAGGCTTTGCTCATTTGATGAAGAAAGGTGCTAGATGGACGAGTTCACAGCTTGTGCTTAAATTTTCTACCCTACCTGCTCATGTTTTCTTCTGTTTGGGAGTTTATCTTCTAATTAGAGGTAAGTTTTATAACTTTCTCCACATTTATTGCTTACCATAAGCTTTCTAGCTCATGTTCTTACTTTTAAATGATGATACATGCACTAAAAAGTTATGCTTTACTTGGATTTTGATTTATATAATGTTCCCTGTTCTGATTTCAATTCTAGATGAACTTGTGATCATGTGTACATTATTCCTAAGGTATAATATGACTTAGATCAGGTTGATTTGACAACCTATGGTGCTAAGCACCTATCAACCAATGGTCAATTTTAGGGTTTTAAGTTGATTTCTTCTATAAACCCATGACCCGATGATGGTACCATTGCAACAACCCTATGGTGTTGTCTTCATAAAAACTGATGGTCAGGATCAAAGGTGTCAGATGATGGTGACAACCTATGGTCACCCCCTTAGGTCAGGTTTTGGATCAATTAGAAGTTTAATGATCAACCATTAAGTACCCTACTGATGTTATCAATTAATGATGACATTAGCTTAATATTTGATGTTGATTAATGAATATAGTACAGATCTAACAACCTATGGTGACTTAATGGTCACTAATGATGTTGGATCATGTGTCCAAAACCTATGGTGAGTTAATCATATAGTTGTAGCATCAATTAAGCCTTAGACCAATGGTTTCTTGGGTCACTTGATGCAATGGTCGGACCTATACTGTAATTGATGGTTTTAACATATGAACTTGACCCAATGGTCAAGATCTAATGTTTATTCCTCCAATAAAGTGGAATGATGGTTAATTTAATATGTTGGTCCTAATAATGTGATTTATATGGTTTCCTTTATATGATCAACTTTAGGAGCTTACTTGTTGACAATGGATGGCTTGTTTAAATGAACAGTCGATTTTGGGTTTTACCCTACTCTCAATGGAAATTTTTGTGTTGTTAATCAAGGGATGCCTAGGGTTATATGGTGACTATTTCTAGAGCACAAATCAAGGACTTAATTTGTGTTTCATCCAAGGTGTTTACTTATGTAAACAACCAATTATTTTACCTTTTAAACATCCAATGGTCCTGGGTGACATTGTGGTATGGTGATATGGGTTGAATGATGATGGAACAAATAGAGGGTTACCCTTAATAAGGTATTCTTACCTATTCACTCATATGAATAGAAGGAATTATAACCATATTGTGTTGATATGTAACCCTAATGAGATATAGCTTGTTATACCTAGCTTTAATATAACTAAATGATGATAATTGGGTATGAATAGTCCTTGAATGACTAATACAATCATGGAGTACTCTCTTATTATTATTGAAACCCTAGTATGCTATAAATTGATGGTTACACCTTGATTTATGTGTGGGTTCATACTTGATAATAGTATGGAATGTGATGGTGATGCTTCACCTTATGCATCCATGATCCAATGGGGATGTTGTGAGTTAGGGTTTGGGTATGAGTGTTGATTAGTAACATTAATATAATTTATCTTGTTGAACCTAACTTTAATGCAAATAGATAAAGATGGGTATTCATGTTTACCATCTTATATGATGACATGATGGTGAAATAACCTCCTTAACATGATCATAACCTTAATGTGTTAATTGGTGGTTATCATAGCCACATGGTTGATACTTTCTTATGTTAAACATGTACATTATGAATATGATGAGGGTTAATCATATCTAGATTCCTTGCATATTGATATAATAAAGGAATGTTCTTAATGTTAATATAACCCTGCTATGATTGTTTATGAGTATCTCCTTGCTCATTAATGCAATATTGTGTTGATCTGGTGTATTATATGTTAGTGATGTTTTTTAGCCTTATTACAAGGCATGGAAAGATAATAATGATCTTATAGGGAATAGTATGATGGTCTTAATGACCTTTGGGCATGGTTGAGCCTTGAATGAGGTGTAGTCCTCTTGTATTGATGAGGGTTGATACCCTGTGATATTGTGAAAAGGATTTATATCATGTGATAGTATGATGGTCTTAATGACCTTTGGGCATGGTTGAACCCTGAATGAGGTGTAATCCTCTTGTGTTAATAAGGGTTGATACCCTATGATATTGTGAAAAGGATTTATATCTTGTGATAGTATGATGACTAGTGTAGCCTCATGAATGGCAAGTGAATAGTACCATGTGATGATGAGATGAGAAATTATGTTTCACACATTTTATATCTTTTAAAGTTGTGATATTTGTATGCTTGCTAGAAGTTAATTAGGGTTTGTATGTCCACTTGTTTGATGCAGCCTTAATTCACCCAATTGGAGATAACTAATCAAGTGAAACTCTAATCATGTAGTGCCATGTGCCATAGAAACATCTTGAGTGTCAAAACTTGCTGGATGGTGAAATGAGTATTCCTAAGGGAAACTCATAGCACATACTATTGAGTATGCAGGGTGCTTGTCATCCTGACACCAAGTGTTTTAGGAGGATGGTTGCGGTCATACCTAGCCGCTTTTTAAGAATGACTTTGGTCGTGTCTCAGTGATTATAATATGATGTGATTAGAGGACAATTGTGGTTGTACCTCAGTGATTGGGTTTGAATACCCTAAATGCTAGCACTGTGACATGTACCAAGGTGGGCTAGTTACATGACTATATGTTGTTGTTTTGCCATTTGACTATATGTCACTGTGGTGCAGACTCGTACTGACTGAGTATGGAGAAGATCTTGGAGTCCGACTCTTCCTAGATCCTATATGGAACTGATTGTGACCAAGCGGTGGTCAGTTGGACTTTGAGTGATACGACTCAAACTCCCCAAGGCATAATAAAAGATGTAATATAGTCGTGTAACATATTTGTTTAGGGTTATACACGACGTTTCACATTGGATGATAACCCTTGTTTGTTATCTTTACATAAAGATGATTCTTAGTGCAATTAAGAGATAGTAGATATACTTAGGTTGTGGATATGCTTAAGATTGTAGATGCATACATACAATAGCTATGCTTGTGTTGATAACTATACTGCTACTATTGATTATAATCATGATGCTAGCTATCTCATGTTGTTAGTTATGTTTATCATGCTAGCCATGACTTTGTAACTAGAAATGCATATACTACTAATCATGCTTATCCAGATAGTTGTGCTTATGTTGTTAGCTCTTCTTATGATGTTGATATGTTCAACCTATTAGAGATATGTATATGATATTAGATTTATTCATGATGTTAGAGATGCTCATGCAACTAGACTCCTTATATTATTAATAGGGATATGAGAATAGTCTGGCTAATAAAGATAGTTATTATCTGCTCCTTTATGTATTTTGTTAATCATCAGTGTTGTTGAGCTTATTTGTTATATATGATTAAACTGCTTAAACTGTCTCATTACCTAAAAATGTTGAAATCAATAAACGTTGTTGGAGGTTATATCTCTTGTTGGGACATGGGTCTCACCCTTGTGGTTTGCTACATCTTTTTAGGTAATCAGAAGTGACGAAAATGAACTTGTGGTATCTAAGAGGAGTTATAGTAATGAATCTTTGAGAAAGTTGATTAGATGTCTGGTGTGTCCTAGAGTTGTCCCTGTACTCTCAGGTCTGGGCAAAAAAAGTGTGTATATGGTGTTTCAAACGAATCACAATTTTGTTAGCATGTTAATGTTTGTTGTGTGGCATATACAAATATTGTTCTCCTGTTTATATATGTTGTAGCTTAGGTGATAGAACAATTTGTATCAAATTATTGGCATAGTATGGATATAAGAAAGATGTTGAGCTCTTATGCAAATATTTCTGAGCGGGTGCTGACTTTGAAATTGGTTTTAATTTACCCATATTTTTGGGTATGTAGTTAATTGGTGATTTATTGTGTTTTATATTTTGAGTAATCTTGTTTAGAGTAACGAGTTCTCACAAGTTGTTCGATCACCTTATCTATAACATATATACACAGGAGAACAATATTTGTATCAAATTCTTGGCATAGTATGGATATAAGAAAGGTGTTGGGCTCTTATGCAAATGTTTTTGAGCGGGTGCTGATGTTGAAATCGGTTTTAATTTACCCATATTTTTGGGTATGTAGTGAATTAGTGATTGATTGTGTTTTATGTAATGAGTAATCTTGTTTAGAGTAACAGTTTCTCATAGTTAGATTAACTTTGCCAAATTGTGGCTTAAGATGGCCGATGACGGTTAGAGGTACAACTAGTGATTCAAAAGTATTTATATCCTAGCTAAGGTCCATATAACTTTAAATGGTTCTGTAAACTTTAAGGAAAATTGAGGGAAATTACTTATGTTATTTTCCACTATATTTTACATATGAAAATATCAAAATACCCATAGAACCCTAATTTGACAGAATTCAAGGTTCCATATAACCAAACCCTAAATAATATGATTTGCAAATAACTCATATCAAACATAGCAATATTTTTTAATAAATTTCATGACTTAGCAATAACATGTGAATTAGGGTAAACTAGATGATAGGGTCTCACAAGTAAGATGATTAAATTGTTTTGTGTATGTATGATTGTCAAATCCTAGTCACTATCCTTGATATACCAATTCTCAAAGAAGCCATAATCAATTATCAATAGTTTTTTTTTCTGATCCTTAGAATCCCTATGGAATGGGACCTATTGGATCACCTCAACTAACTATTTATTCATAAAGAGGACAAAGTGGATCTTCTAGGGCCTACGAAGACCACGTTGGAAACATACTTGTAACTTAGTCACTATTTCAGAGGAAAACATTTATTCAAGGGTAAATATGGGAGTATAATATGTGTGTATGTGTATATGTTATTCTATTTTGAATTATATCGAATGCACAATAACAAGTAAGGAATTGTTCCTTATAATCTAGTATGGAGAACAAGTACGATGTGTAGGAAAATAACCATAATGAAACTATACCAAATAATTATAACCTTAAAATACTAAGGCAAAGGACAACTATGAATTGAATAAAAGAATTTTAGATGCATCTAATTCAAGAGAAAACATCCATTTAATAGAACAAAGTTTCAAGCATGTAAACTAATGTATTCAAACACATCATCAACAAATATGGGTAAAATACACCTATGATTCTAGATTTCAACAACACGGAAACATAAGATTTTTTTCCATATAGGGACAAATATGACCTACATGCATTAAATATTGTCATATGATTATTAGCATTTAAGTGGATAAAGGAGGATGCTTAATGTGAACAAGGGAAAACTAGTGTTGTTCATAGAGGGGGGGATTGGCCTCATGTTATTTCTTTATACTTGAAGACCACTAGAAACACTAATGAAACACTAAGTAATTTTATGTTTTCTTTAGCCAACTTGAAAACATGAAGAAAATATCAAATTTCAGGTATATGGTCAAGTTACTTCCTAGTTAAATCTAGCACCGCTACAATTATGGTACAAACGAGCCCCATCTTTAGAAATGTTAAGCAATGATTTGATTTGATGTCAAATAGAGATCAAAGCAAACCCGTTCAAGATGCCATCTCGCATACTCAGCAAAAGAAAATTTATAAAATAATGTGTAAATTCAAAGATAAAAAATAAACATCGATATCATCCCAAAAAATATTAAACTATTTAACCTTCTTTGTAAGTCAAGGATCTTTCTTTTCAATTACTTTTGTGGTGTCGTTTGAGTCAGCACTACTACAGAAATAGCTTATAACGTCACATTTAGAGACGTCGGTTATTACCGAAAACTGACGCCTAAACCCTACAACGTCGGCTAATTACAGAGACTGACATCTATATTTGAAGACCGGCTAGATATGGGTATCACTTTTTATTAAGCGTCGGCTCCCTAAGACAAATCGACGCCTAAAATAGCCCACCAAATCCAATTTTTGATCAAAAAAATTACCCCCCAAAGTTTCACATACGGCATCGGTTTTGTACCTAATAAACAACGCCTAACGATGAAAAAAATTCCTCCTAAGGTCGTCGGTTTTTGTAGAAAAAACGACGCTGAAAAGGTTTCGCGCGCCGTCCTTGCGAAAAATTTTAGGGTTAAGATTGTCCAATGGACATCGGTTAGCAGTATGGTTAGACGAACATTACCAAGTTGCGTTCCACATGACCTACCTGCCCCGCTAGGTCCTAATTGTAGGGGTATGGCAGTATGGTTAGGCGAACATGATATAAATTGCCTTATAAATGTTTCTATAGATGCGGATGTTACATGTCAATCATACAAAAACAAACTATTTATACAAGATATTTTGGAGTTGTTTCGCTATGATTGGTTATATACATCTGTGATAGAACTATGGATACAGTGAGATATTGTGTATACATCCATATACCTTGTGTAGGATCCGGTGATCTGGTTTCTTATATATTAATGCATACGTAATACATGTTTTGTAGCTACTTAGACAAGATATGTACATATTTTTTATTTGAACATGTAGGATTTTTGATTCCATATTTGATTAAACTAGTAACTAAAGACCCTTCGTCAGTTCAACAATATTGTTGTGATTGCTTTTACAAATTTTGGTCAAAATAAGAAGACAATGATAATAGCTCCATTCAATGTGGAGTAAGTTTACTTTGCTTATAATTTGGACTTAAGAAAATTACATTTTTATTGTGGATTTTGAGTTATTAATTTTTAACTTTTTTACCTCTAGGGGTATGCATTGGGAGTTACTAGTTATTGTCCTCGGGACGTTCACTGTCTATTGTCTAGATCCTAAGGGGACTAAATTGAATCCAAAATATAGACATGCAATGAAAATGGTATTATTTCGGTGAGAAAAAATTTCATTTTTATATCCATTAACATATGTTATTACATTACTATTTAATTATACAATTTAGTGTGTTACATTAACATGTAGGGGTTTACATGAGTTCAAAAAGGCTGGAGGAAAGGTCCCCAGGAAAAAGAACCAACCAATAATTTGGGAGAACGTAGAAGTAAGTTCCCGACTCCAATGTATATATTATTTATGTGAATTGTGCTTAGTTGTATTTTTTAATATTTTATATGTTTCAATTTATAGTGTGCTACACAAGACAACGGCTGGGCATGTGCATATTATGTGATGCGATTTATGCACATGATTATCAAATATGCCGCAGTGGACATCGATACCATACATGCGATATTATATATAGTCTCATTAGATAATATGAAATATATCAATCTTATTTATATATTAATAATTATATATACATCATTTTCTTATACATCATTCTCTTTATAGGTGTTTAAAACTGACCCCACTACAGGTAAGGCCTTATCAGATGTACATGCTTCCTATACGACAGAAGAATTAAATGATGTAAGAGAAGAATGGGCAAAAGCCATACAAGTAGTGGGGGTTTTAAAATATAATTGGGATGTTGATAGCGATAATGACTAAAGAATGATATTTTGTAAATGAATTTTTCTGAATTGTCATATGTGTGAATGTTTCTACATGTCTAAATGTTTCTACCAGTGGCGGAACCAGAACCCATAGGTTGGGGGGGGCAAAAGCTAAATATTCATTATAAGGTTTGAACTCATGACTTTTGGTACATCAAATACCATATCAACCGCTACACCATGTTCAATTTTGTGTCTTTATATTTGAAACATTGTATTAATAGTAACTGTATTCTGCATTTATTGTCAAAAAATATATAATGCCCACACCAAGAATTGAACTCATGACCTTTGATAGATGAGTGCAGTTGCAAACCAATACACTCCTTTTATATTCATGTCTTTTATGCATCATACATGATATATATTATAAATATAATTACAAATATATGTATATGTATGTTTATTTTTTTATTTTTTTTGGGGGGCCATGGCCCCTGCCTGCCCCCCTGGTTCCGCCCCTGGTTTCTACATGTGTCTGAATGTTTATACATGTGTGAATGTGAAAATAAATGGAACTGCAAGTTGCTACATGAATGTTTCTACATGTGCATGTGTGAATGTGAAAATGAAAGGAACTGCAGGTTGCTACATGAATGTTTCTATATGTGTCTAAATGTTTCTACATGTGTGAATGTGAAAATGAAAGGAATTGCAGGTTGCTACATGAATGTTTCTACATGTGTCTGAATGTTTCTACATGTGTGAAAATTGAATGGAACTGCAGGTTGCTAAATGTGTGAAAATGAATCTTGTTAAATTTATAGGTTTGTGGCATGTTGTTGGCTGATATCAATGGATGTCGTAAACGTGCAGTTCAGTTCCACTAAATTGCAGGTTTTTTTATCCTGCGACCAGCCACAACAGGCCTGCAAACTGATAAGATAAAAAAAATCAAAACATAGGCGTCGATTATTAGTCGAAAATCGAAAACAAAGGCTTACAACGTCGATTAATAGCAAAAAACTGTCGTCTAATGTGGCCAGACAACACGGCCGTGCTGGCTAGTATGGCCGTGGCATGATATGACGTCGGTTATTACTAAGAAATCGACGTTGATGGTGTCCTAGATGGCGCCCTTTTATGGCGTGAATAGTTTGGGCGTCAGTTTCCCTACTAATAACTGACGCCTATAGTGCCCCTGCTGGCATCCTTTTTGTGACGTGAAGGGTTCTGGCGTCGGTTATTACTAAGAAATCGACGCTGATGGTGTCCTACATGACGCCCTTTTGTGGCGCGAAGGATTTGGACGTCGATTTCCCTACTAATAACCGACGCCTATAGTGCCCCTGCTAGCGCCCTTTTTGTGGAGTGAAGGGTTCTGACGTCAGTTTCCCCACTAATAACCGATGTCTATAGTGTTTTTGGCGTCAGTTTTCAAACTGACGTCTAAGGTTCACCTTTTAGTGTCGCCCACATAGGTGTTGCTTTTTAACCGTTGCCAAAGGTCTTAAATAACTGACACCAAAGGTCGATTATGTAGTAGTGCATGTATACATTGCATAAATTCATTTGAAACCAAGTACAAAAAAAGTTGATTGTCCGAAAGTCACATTGTGAGTCGCAAATTATGCCTTAGAAAAAAAAAAAGATAAACTACTAATAAAGAGAAAATCTTGTTAGAATTGAAGGGACATGTTAGCTCACAATAGAATACTATCGAAAGCAATTCATATTGTATTTGGTAAAGGCACACGACAACAAAGCAAAATGGTGAATAATTATATGTAGCGGGTCAATGTCTATGGAGACATGACAACAATGTAAAGTGGTGAGTAATTGCGTGTAGTGGGTCAATGGCTAATTGGCTATGGAGACATGACAACAATGGAAAGTGGTGAATAACTGCGTGTAGCGGGTGAATGACTATGAACCGCCTTTTTCAAATACACGACTGCCAGCTACTTTCATTTTACATTATTTTTCTTCACTGAATCGAACATAACACTTTATCAGTTGCTCATGGTTGTTGCGATGATCAACTAACGGTTTTAAACCAACATCGGGAAAAATCTCTAGTATAGTATGATATCACATACGTAGGGTATTACTTTGCTTACAACTCACACGCTCAAATGATATTCCAGCTTATCTTTACTATATTTCACCGCAACCTTTTTCGGCGCTTATATATCATTGATGCCACATAAATGTGACTCGTGCCGTTGTTTTTGCTCTATACCTTCTCAAATCAGCCACCGTGTAAATATTCGCATTTACAATGGAGTTTCGACCTACTAGCCCCTATTTGGTTGAGTATCGGAATTTTGTGGTCAGGGGTTGTGTTAGTCAAAATATTCGGATTAGTCAGATCTGAATCTATTAGGCCGTGTTTGATAAGTTAATTGATATTCATATTGAACTGATCTTTTTTTTTAGTGTTGTATATAAAACAAAATAACATATAAAATAAAATTAAATCAAGACTAAGATTTGTAATCCTACTAAAAGTAGGAGTGAGTTGGTATGAATAATTAGATTACGTAGTCTTTGCAGTCTATTATTTCAAATTTTACATTCTGACTAAATTGGTTGGGATTTATACTTACATGGCGTAAAAATATTAAAAAAAAATTGATTAGATCCGGAACCAAACAGGACCCTGGAGTTGGGGCCCCTACAACGCATCACCCTTAGACTCCACAGGTGGTTTCTAGACTTTATTTTGTTGTGTGGCTAACTCAAGTTGACGGGACCATTGACACAATGGTTACATCAATTACATACTGATGAAAAACATAGGAACCGCATGAATCAGAAACAACGAAACTCCCCGGAACACAATTAATGGCCGCCATTTTCATTGTTCGCCCTTAAAAAAGTCGAAACAGCGACGCCTGACGACCAACACATCGTCAATACATGCAGGTAAAATACACTCAATTACCACGAGTGATTAGGGTTGTCAATGGGGAGGGTATGGAGAGGGTAAGGTCTTATCCTTATCCTTACCTACCAAGAGTGGTGGGTAAGGGTATAAGTAATTCCCCACTCCGCCAATATCATTATCCTTTCCTTACCCTTACCCTCTTACCCACAGGGTAAACAAGGAGGGTAAGGGTGAGGCGGTGAATTTATGTCTTTTCAAAATGTATACTAATATTAACAATAATAGACTTTCTAATATATTTATATATTTAAGTCAGATATCAAGAACTTCAAGAATGACTATAACTATTCATAATGATGTAAGTAATCTTCGACAACATTATGTCAAATGGTACATAAACTAAAAAATATTTCATACAAGTTGTTCTTACATCTTCAAAATGGTGATGCATACATGACCAAACTAGCTGCATAAAAAGTAAATAAGAAAACTATGCATTATATTAAATAATGTCTACATAATATCAAATATTTAATACACTTGGACAACAAAATGACTATATTTTATATATTATATAAAAATATTGGTGGGTAGGGGTTAGAGGGTATGGATAATGTCTTACCCTTACCCTTACCCACTAAGGTAGCGGGTTAGAGGGTAGCGGGTAGGAGGGTAAAGGCAAAGGGTAAGAAAATCCTTCACCCTTACCCTTCTCCTACATGGTATTGGTAAAGGGTAAACGAGTTAACCCTTACTCATTGACAACCCTACGCATCATAAAAGGTGGTGTCTTCAAACACATCGTCAACACATGCAAGTAAAATATACGTATGATTCTAGCTTTTAACAAAAACAAAAGACATTTCCCCCCATATAAAGACATATAATGACCTATATGCGTTCAATACTGTCATGTGATTATTACCATTTAAGTGGATAAGGAGGAGGCTTAATATGATAAAGGAAAAGCTAGTGTTAGAGGTTGGGGGCGGGGAAGTGATATTGTGTTATATGTTTATACTCAAAGATCAATAGAAACACTAACGAAATGCCAAGTAATTCTATGTTTCATTTAGCCAACTTGAAAACATGAAGAAAAACCCAAATTTCTGGTATATGCGCAAGTTACTTCCTAGTTAAATCATAGCACCACTACAATTATGGTGAAAACGAGCCCCGTCTTTAGAATTGTTAAGAAATTATCTGATTGATGTCAAATATAGAACAAAGCAAACCACTCCAAGATGTCATCTCGCACACCCACCAAAAGAAAAATTGTAAAATTATGTGTAAATTAAATGGTAAAAAATAAAGACCGATATCTTCCCACATAAATATTAAACTATTTAGCGTTCTTCGTAAGCTAACATAGATATTTTCAATTACTTCTGTGGGCTCGTTTCGGACAGGTATACAATGTCATAAAATTCAAATTGTGCCTCTTAATAAAATAAGATAAATTACTAATAAAGATAACATCTTGTTAGAATTGAAGGAGAATGTTAGCCGAAACAATAGAGTACTATCAACATCAATGCATGTTGTATTTGATAAAGTAACATGACAACCGTAGAAAGTGGTGGATGATTGCGTGTTGTGGGTCAATGGTTATGGACCAGAATGAACGATTGCCAGCTACTCGCAGTTTACATTATTTTTCTTCCCGGCAGCGAACGTAATGTTGGGCCGTGTTAACTTCCAGCCCAATACAGGCAGCCCTTTAGGGTATGCAAGTGCTGCTGCTGGCTGGATATTAATACCCATGCCCTTGAGACAAGTAAAGCATAAGAACGCAACTCATAAGGAGAAAGAGCAACCGCCGCTGCTTGTCATTACTGTTGTTGCTGTTCGTGACTTAAAGGCAAGAGCCAAGGAAGAAAGAAGAAAGGAGAGAAAGGAAAGAGAGTGACACTCTTCTCATTTTCTTCCATGGTCTACACCAAGTTCTCCATCACAACCTCTGTTCTTATTCCGGCTATTCTCTATAAGGAGGTGTTTTTTCGGGAGGCCTTTTGGTGTGGTGACGTACTGATTCAAGTATTATCTGTATCTCTTCCTCTTGCTATGTAATCCCCAAGTTTTGGGTCTAAACTTGAGAGGAACATTGTAATTTGTTGATTACTAGATTTTCCGTCGGGCTTTGCGACCGTAGTTTTTCCCTCACACATTGTGGAGGTTTTCCACGTAAATCTTAGTGTTCTTGTGGTTGCTTGTTTGCTATATTATTTTTGTGTGCCTAATCCATACGTACATGTTATTCCGCATCTTTTTGGCATGCATCAACCCCTTCAAGTGGTATCAGAGTGTGGGTTGACTACGTAGACTAGATGGACAGCGCAACTAATATGGTGACATTGACACCGTCAAACTGGCTGACATGGAAGATAAAGATGGAATATTTGCTTTACTGCAATGATCTTTATGAACCGGTTCGGGGAGATGTGAGCAAGCCAACGAACATGAAATAGGAAGACTGGACAAAGATGAATAGAAAATGCATGGGCCTCATCCGATGATGGGTTGACGAGTCTATCTTCTATCACATCGTCAATGAGACCAGTGCCAACTCTTTGTGGAAGAAGCTCGAGTCATTGTACGAGAGGAAGACTGTAGGGAATAAAGCGTTTCTGATTAAGAAGCTTGTCACCCTGAAGTTCAAGGAAGACAACAACATATCAGTGCACCTGAATGATTTTAAGAGCATGATGAATCAGCTTGCCACAATGGGTTTGTCACTTAATGACGAGTTGCAGACGCTTTTACTTCGTGGTTCTTTACCTAACAACTGGGAGACTTTAGTAATTTCTATTAGCAACTCTGCTCCATATGGAAAGTTGACAATAGACTTGGTGTCCAATACCCTACTGAATGAAGAGACAAGACGACACAGCTCAGAAGAGACGTCATTTACATGCTCTTGTTGCTAAGGATAGGAGGAGGAGTTAGAGTTGTGTCCAGGGTTGTTGTACTTGAGCAGCAATGATTCCAAGATCCGTCAATTCTACCATACAATTCTATTGGGATTCCGCTGTATCAAACTGATGCACTTGGATGAATCCTTGTTCAACAGTTTGGAGTATATTTCTATTGTGGTCTACGATCTCAGTGGCTACTTGGAGCTGACGATCTTACTTTTCTAGTAGCTTCTAGAGTGGACTGATTTGTTCTTAGAGATGAGGAGCTAATGCGTTGACACTTTCTCCGGCTAGCTCCACTGCCTTAATCAACTCTTGATCCCACATCAACGCAAAAATCGAGGACTGGTCTGCCACCTCCTTTGTTGGAATTTCATCATATGAAAACGTTGGAGGTGAGTATAGCTCAACTAGCTATAGAGTGCGACTTTCAATTATTTGCCAGCAGTCGAAACTGTGGAAAAACTCAGGAGGACATGTGGACAATATAACTTGTCTTGTTGAAGTAAGATACATGGCTGAAAATGTATAAGAAAAAGGAAAGTTATTCAGTATATATGAACAAGTTTGTGTAAACAAAAAGAAAACTATGCATATATACATGATTAAGGATGACAGAACAAAATCTAGGGCGCGTAAATGTGAAAAAGCACGTCCCCGAAAATGGCACCAAAAGTTGATGCGGCCTCGAGAGGAAGGCAGTGATCGAAACTTTGAATTTACAACCCGAAACCTTTCAAGACCCCCGCAACTTTATTACAGGGTCAAAGACGATATACGGGGTCGAATACAGGGATGTGGGGATGCTTAAGAACTCGCTCTTAAGTCAGATAAGTCAATCTGATAGTCGGTAAAAGTAAAGAGCTAGTCTAGCAGGTTGTCACGAAATAAAACAAAATAAAGAAAAGAAAATAAAGCAGAGTTCGTAGGATTCTACTAATTGGAGAGAAGAAGTTCTTGGCTATGTAACCACAAATTGGGCAGTCTATGCACCCATTCTCGGGCGTAGACAACCCTCGAACACCTCAACATGCAACCTAAATCCAAACATAGTACGTACGGTGGTATCTATTCTAGTGGGGTCATCCAACTCGCTCTCGCGTAGTGTGACTAAAACCCATCAATGATGTGAAACATCTCTCAATGGTGACAAATCAGCACCCTAGAATATTCTAGATACCCTCTCAGGTCTAGAATACTCAGACATGCTAGGAACAGGCGTGATCTGGGCAGAACCAGATAGTGGGCCCAACCGAGTCCAAGTCTACGGTTCTGCACAGATCACCTTGAATTGTCCTCCTTTCAGATTGTGATCCAACCACCTTCTCTTATCTATTTCTACAACGAATCTCTCGATATAGGCAGAAATAGAAGTTTAATTAAGAAAAAGATCAACCAAACTAGAAATCATAACTAGAAAGAGAAGATAGGACAATAAACATACTAGATCTGATATAAAACTATTTGCTTAAGGTAAAAGTACATAAACATGCCCAAAACAGGCTACATAGCCATGGAGGAGCTCAACTAGCCATGGACAAGCATAGTTGGCACCGAACAAAGATTGAAGAACATCATTTATACAGAAACAAAGAAGAACAATAGAAGAAAGGAGAAGAAGAAGAGATTTAGCCCTAGAGGAGAGGTGGCTCTCGCTCCTTAGTCTCCGTATAGGTCGGATCTCATCTTCGGGTCATCCTCCTTGGTCTTCTGGCCTCCTTGGCCTCCTTTCTCTTCGATTGTGTCCCAAACAACAACTTGGTGGGTGTATGGAGGTGGAAGATGGTTGGAAATGGTAGGATATGGGCTAATGGTGGTGGGAAAATGGTGGTAGATAGAAGCAAACTGGAGGAACAGACGTAGGATGAGCACCTTAGCCTTTTCATACCTTGGAAATCTCCTACAGGGCTCTGGGAACTAAGAAAATTCAGAACTTGGCACTCCCGAACTCGGTACCCCTTCTCTAGGTCACGAGCGAGAGTATTTATAGGTGAAGGATGAAGATGGTCGCAACTCATGCCTTGGTCGCGGCAAATCATGCGGTCGCGGTCGTATCGTTGCCTTCTCGACCACGGTCATGGTCGACTCCACGGTCGTCGTGTTGCCTTCTCGAATGCGGTCACGACATCAGGGCCCAAACCCACCCCGCGGGGGTGGGGGTGTTATTACCGGTGATCAAGGGGGCCGCGTCGATAAACCTTCTGATTGACGAGGATGTATTCTGATAAAGGACTGGGCATCAAAAATAGGGTCTAAGAAATCAAAAGTTTCTTGGGCCCGCTAGTCGGTTAACGGGACCACCGTATCCTATGTTGGTGCACATAGTGTGATACTTAGTCCACCGCGGTTGTGACGGATGGAAGCTTAGCTACTGCAAAAACCATGTGTTGGAGAGAAATCTTGGAGAATATATGTCTTTTCAGGTTCGGTTCCTGTAAGTCCCAAAATTAGCTAATTGAGCAACTTTATCTATAAAAAGATATAAATTATTAAAAGATAAGAATCTATGGTTATTTTTGGCATATTAAGGCTATATTGACACAAAACCATAAATAAATACTTAGAATAGATGCTTAAATTTGGGTGTTATCAAGGGTGATGATAGAGGAAAGTCAAAGCACATGTCAAAGTCCAAAAGCAAGATAGCTTTTCATTACTGCAACAAGCCATGTCATATACAGAAATTCTACAGACAACGTAAAAAGAAAATTAAAGAAGGAAAACAGAAAGTGACAGATGATGATAGAAACATAGCTGCAATCATTACAATTGCCGAAGAGGTACTCACATGTGGAGTTGCCATGGGAGATTGTCTACATATTAGTGACAACACTGAGTGGGTGTTGGACATTGGTGCCTCTTACCACATCACTCCTCATAGACACTTCTTTTGCTCCTACAAGTCTGGGAATTTTGGAATGACAAAGATGGCTACTAAAATCTACGTGAAGATTTGTAAGATTGGTGATGTGCGCATTGAGACCGATTCAGGTTATACCATCTTGTTGAAAAATGTTAGACATATTCCTGAAGTTGATTATAACATCATCTCCGGCTATGGGATCAACATTCAAGGCTTTAAATACCATTTTGGTGACTTAAAAACTTTTATTACCAAAGGACAATTGGTCGTGGTTAGAGGCAAAGTTTGTTACACTTTGTACATAATGAATATAAAGGTTTGTACTGACAGTGTTAATATTGTGGACAGATCTAGTTCTCTGTATTAATGGCACAAAAGGCTTGGGCACATGAGTGAGAATGGCTTACAGGTGCTTGCAAAGAAAGATTTGATCCCTTGTGGTAAGAATGTGATTCTTGACCCCTGTGAAAGTTGTTTGCTTGGAAGCAAAAAAGAGTCTAGTTCAGTGCTCAATGTGAGAAGAAGTCTAATGTGTTAAACATGATTTATTCTAATGTTTGTGATCCTATGGAAGTCAACTCCTTGGGTGGAAGCCAATTCTTTGTTACTTTTATTGATGACGCATCTAGGAAAGTGTGGGTCTACTGTTTGCAAAGGAAAGATCAGATCTTTGATACTTTCAAGAAGTTCCATGCCATAGTTGAAAGGGAGACAGGTAACAAGCTTAAGTGTCTTCATTCCGACAATGGAGGTGAGTATACTTCCAAGGAGTTCAGATTTTACTATGAAGAATATGGCATACGTCATGAGAAGATTGTTCCCGGTACCCCACAACTCAATGGTTTGGCTGAAAGAACAGATAGCACCATTATGGAGTGAGTCAGATGCATGATGAAGAATGCAAAGCTACTTAAGTAGTTTTTGTTGGCTAATTGGACATTAGTATAATCCCTTTATTTTGATGATAACAAACATTTCATTCTTATCGATCTAACGTGCTACTTGAGTGTTGCAGGAATAAGGTGGATGACAAATATTATGGAAGATCTATATGCTTGAATTATTATAATTTCATGAAATGTAATCAATTGTAAAACTTGTACAAATATATAATGTACAAGTACTTAGACATTATGTAAATCAAGCGTTAGATCTTCCCTAGCCAATCACCACACTTAGATAGGTCATCCCCTTCAATAGTGTCACATATGCACACTCATATACACACTTAGTACTTTAATTGAAACATTGAAACAGGGTCAATCTCGGTCGAAAAAATCCTCGACCGAGACACTCTCGGTCGAAAAAATCCTCGACCGAGACACTCTCGGTCGACAAACTCCTCGACCGAGAAAGACCCAAGTAGCCGTTAGACACAGCTGACAAGGTAGTTGGCAGTTGGAGATGAACGTTGCATACACTTTCTCCAGAGAGTCTGTCGGTCGACAAACCCTCGACCGAGTAGGACTCTCGGTCGACAAAACTTCGACCGAGATGAGTCCTGACTACAACTTTCAGAATTAATTGACTAGCCGTTGCTAAAGCAACTAAAGTGTACCTAACGGCTAGTTAAGCACTTAGAACCCCCTATAAAGTGTCTAGAACGTCCTTAAGCACTTGTAGGTCATTCCTATAAATAGGACATGCCTTAGGACACCTAAACTCACTAATTCTACACTTGAGCAATCCTTGAGCATACACTTGCATTAGCAATCTGTTTTGAGAAATTGAGCAACACTTGCAATTGGCTATTCTTCTCCTTGCTCTAAATTCGTGTCCTGTAGGCTAGTATCTCCTATCCACCAAACCAACACTTCAATATTCTTTGGTTAGGAGATCTATACGATTTATATAGGCAAATCAAGCCTTATGCATCAAAGGGTAATTGTTATCTCCTTTTTCCTTTCTTGTTCACTCTTATTGCTTGTACTCTCCTTGCTACTCCTAGGGTTGGAGGTTGTGGATTGGAGAGGGTCTTAATCTTCTTGGTGAAGAAGGAGGGTTTGGACTACTTCCAGAAGGTTGTTGCTACGGGAGGCTACTTCAAAGAGGAAGGCTACTTCAAGGGGGAGCTTGAAGTTACTTCAAGAAGGCTGCTTCAAGTTGGTGCAACTACTTCAAGGTGAAGGTTGTCCAAAGGGTGTAGAAAGTATTGTATTTTATGTAAATTCCTTGAGAGGTAATAAAATTAATACTTTTAAAATCCCGGTTGGGTAAGCAACCGAGTATTGAATTGACTGCCTTTGTATTTGCTAAGGTTGGAACCACTCTAAACACCTTGTCTCCTTCTTGTTATTTCAATTGTGGTTGTTTGAGTTAAAATTATATTGAAATTATCATAAAACCATATTCACCCCCCTCTAGTGGTTTTTCAATTGGTATCAGAGCAGGCTTCAAGGAGCTCTAATCGAGTCTTGAAGAATGAAGGGTGGTGGTGCCTACAATCACAAGCAAAGAAGCAGCCTGAACCAACCTTCAACAAGTTGCAATTGGTGCTTAGGAACAAGCCACACAACAATTGTTTGCCCATGGAGAGAAAATAAGGAAGAGGTCCACAAAAATTGCCTTATTGCTACAACAAGTGAAGAAGAAGAAGAGGTAAGCCTTTTCGATTTACCTAAAGAAGATTTAATTGTTAGTCTTCAAGAAACGCATGAAAAATATATTGAGTGCAAGAAGAAATTAAAGAAATCAAATAAATAAAATAATGAGTTACATGCTAAACTTCTTGCTCTTACATCTGAAAATGAAGATCTTAAAAAGGTCATTGAAAATCACAATATTAAGCTAAAATTAATAGAAGCAGATTGCAATCTTCTTTCTCTAGAAAAGATAAACTTGCAAACTCAAGTAAATGATCTTCAAAAACAACCCATTTTGTGTACACATCTAGATTATGATACTATTGTGAAAGAAAGAGATTCCTTGTTATCAAATCTAGATCAAGCAAAGTTAGACATAAGCAAAAGAATGGATGAAGTTGTTAAGTTGCAACAAAACGTTAATAGTTTGAGTAACAATGATACCCTTAATAAAAATTTAAATAATTCTTATCATCAAATTGGAAGGAGAGGACTAGGTTATAATCCTAAAGGAAAAGCTTATCAAAAACCTAGTTGGAGAAAGACACAAATGTATAAAAATCAACCTATGTATGTACCTAAAGGCACAAATACATATGTACCCAAGAACAATCTAGAACAAAATCATAGAAAGAGATGTGAGGTTGATTCTATATGTTGTCATTACTGTTTGCACCTTGGACACTATTCTTTTTCATGTCCTTACAAGAAGAAGGATGTCGAGTTAGTATGGGTTCCAAAAACCCCCAAACTAGATGAATAAGATTAAGTTGAGTTATGACCAAAGACTTTAGTTGTAAATCTATATGTCTATCTCAACTTAACAAGATAACAAATTTATTCAAGAAATTTAAAACATCTAAACTTGAGACTACATATTTTTAATCTGCAAAAACACATCCTTACAAATTTGTTTTAATTAGAATCCTCAAAACATAAAGATTTGAATATAATTAGTTGAGATTTGATCTAAATGTTCCCTTGATATTCATATGTTCTATCTCAACTAAACTGAGCTTTCAAATAGCATAATTGAATTGAAAACGATCCATGATTTACTTGTAAACAATTACTGCAAACAGTTCTGAAACAGTACAGAAAATACAGTCGGTCGAGAAATGGTCGACCGAACAGGTTACTGTTTTAAAATATATAACAAATATGTTGAACCTGCCCTCAATTAAGCCAATAACTTGCAAATCATGAAGATCATCGTTGAAACAAAACATATTAATCTTTTTGAATTAAAGTATAACATTTTGGATAAGAAAACTTTAACATATTGCACAATTCATAGATCTTAATCAAGGAAATTATTGTTTTTATCATAATGGTTTTCCTAAGTACTCCTTGGAATATCTATACAGGAACCATGTGAGTTGAAATTTAGTTTAAATTATTGCATTTATATGCTGATCATTGTATTATGGATATGCTTCTGCCTTTCTATAGTGCCATGGTCATTATATTTCAGTAATCTATCTAAAACAATCTTTGATCCATATATATTTACCATAAATAGATGATCATTGTTATTCAACACATTACAAATATAGATGATGCTATCATTGAAAGTGAAAATTTGAAAAACAGTAAAACTCTATGACATATACGCATCTTGACAAAATAAAAACTTATTATTGTGTGAATGACTTAAACAGTGTTTCTTAGAACAAAAATTTTAATGTTTTATTCATTTGTTTGTTCTAAGAAATCAAAAGCAAGGGTACAAGGAAAAATTCTTCTAAAGTATATTATCTGAAAATAAGGGTAATGGGATTTGATACCCGTAGCAAAGCTTATATGAATATAGAACATACATCTTCATACTAGAAATCAATCAAAATACTTCAAATTGATTTAATCAAGCTACCTGCAGACATGAATATTTAAACTGTATATATGCAGGAAACTGCCTCTTGGTTGAAATCAAATTTGACCAAGGGGCGCTTTGGTCGTAGTCAAGGTCGACCTAAAATAAGCTTGACACAATGCTTATTTGGACATCATTTTCAATACTCAATCTTAGTAAAAATGTGATTTTGATAAAAGGACAAATTAAATTATGACCATAGAATTGCTCAAATATTGATAACAACAATCACATTATTACTCCATTAGAAGACATATATATGCTCTACAAATCCAGTCTATCACTTGCATTAGAAACTAGCTCAAAATTCCATTCACAGCAAGTTTGTCGGTCAGCAAAACATCTCGACCGACAGATAGCCAACCGAGATGTTTTCGATCGACTAATTCATGAATTCAATTGTGGCTAAATTTACCATTAATTGGAGTGCATTAATCCTTTGATTTTAATTAGATATCTATTTTAGGGGGAGCAATGCATAAGAAAGAAAAATACAAAGTCATACTAAATAATTATCTTGGATATCTTTTTGAAATGACAAAGGGGGAGAAATAATATAAATCACAAACATAAAATTAAAATGAGTTTCATAATATCTCGGCCAGCATCTACTTACAAAACAAGAATGGCTACAAAAGGTAAATTTCAGGTATGAAACTCACATGATTTATATTTCCTTACTTTATATTTAAGAAATGTTTGTCATCTTCAAAAAGGGGGAGATTGTTGGCTAAATTGGACATTAGTATAATCCCTTTGTTTTGATGATAACAAACATTTCATTCTTGTCGATCTAACATGCTACTTGAGTGTTGCAGGAATAAGGTGGATGAAAAATATTATGGAAGATCTATATGCTTGAATTATTGTAATTTTATGAAATATAATCAATTGTAAAACTTGTACAAATATATATTGTACAAGTACTTAGACATTATGTAAATCAAGCGTTAGATCTTCCCTAGCCAATCACCACACTTAGATAGGTCATCCCCTTCAATAGTTCATATATGCACACTCATATACACACTTAATACTTTAATTGAAACATTGAAACAAGGTCAATCTCGGTCGACAAAATCCTCGACCGAGACACTCTCGGTCGACAAACTCCTCGACCGAGAAAGACCCAAGTAGTCGTTAGACACAGCTGACAAGGTAGTTGGCAGTTGGAGATGAACGTTGCATACACTTACTCCAGAGAGTCTGTCGGTCGACAAACCCTCGACCGAGTAGGACTCTCGGTCGACAAAACTTCGACCGAGATGAATTCTGACAGTAACTTTCAGAATTAATTAACTAGACGTTGCTAAAGCAACTAAAGTGTACCTAACGGCTAGTTAAGCACTTAGAACCCCCTAGAAAGTGTCTAGAATGTCCTTAAGCACTTGTAAGTCATTCCTATAAATAGGACATGCCTTAGGACACCTAAACTCACTAATTCTACACTTGAGCAATCCTTGAGCATACACTTGCATTAGCAATCTATTTTGAGAAATTGAGCAACACTTGCAATTGGCTATTCTTCTCCTTGCTCTAAATTTGTGTCATGTAGGCTAGTATATCCTATCCACCAAACCAACACTTCAATATTCTTTGGTTAGGAGATCTATACGCTTGATATAGGCAAATCAAGCCTTGTGCATCAAAGGGTAATTGTAATTTCCTTTTTCTTTTCTTGTTCACTCTTATTGCTTGTACTCTCCTTGCTACTCCTAGGGTTGGAGGCTGAGGATTGGAGAGGGTCTTAATCTTCTTGGTGAAGAAGGAGGCTTTGGACTACTTTCAGAAGGCTGTTGCAACGGGAGGCTACTTCAAAGAGGAAGGCTACTTCAAGGGGGAGCTTGAAGTTACTTCAAGAAGGCTGCTTCAAGTTGGTGCAACTACTTCAAGGTGAAGGCTGTCCAAATGGTGTAGAAAGTATTGTATTTTATGTAAATTCTTTTAGAGGTAATAAAATTTAATACTTTCAAAATCCCGGTTGGGTAAGCAACCGAGTAGTGGATTGACTGTCTTAGTATTTTCTAAGGTTGGAACCACTCTAAACACCTTGTCTCCTTCTTGTTATTTCAATTGTGGTTGTTTGAGTTAAAATTATATTGAAAGTATCATAAAACCCTATTCACCCCCCTCTAGTGGTTTTTCAGTTTTGGGTAGAGGCTGTAAACACTACTTGCTACTTGATTAATAGGTCACCATTGGTTCCTTTGGATTTTTAACACTCCAAAAAGTGTGTGGACATGGAAGCCAACTTCTTGTTCTCACCTTAGAGTTTTTGGGTGCAAGGCATTTGCACATGTTCATAAGGAACAGAGGCAGAAGCTTGATGATAAATTTGTTTCCTATATTTTTATTGGCTATGGTGATGAGAAGTTTGGCTACAAGCTTTGGGACCCAGAAAAGAAGAAGATAATCAGATATAGAGATGTGATTTTCTTTGAGGACCAGATATTCTCTGATACAGTGATGATAGAGCCTGAGCAGGTAAAAGATGATACTTTGATTGATGTGTCAGCTCCCTCTCTCTTCCAATAGAATGCTGATATGCAGACCATGTTGAGGAAGATGAGATCCCACATGATGATATGGTAGAGGATGATCCTGATATAGATAGCATCTACGATGAGGAGGTTCTTGAGTAGGGGGAGCAACCTCAACCAGTAGATTCAGCAAGTCCATGGCTGAGGAGGTCTACTAGAGAGAAAAGGGTGTATACTAAATATTCTGATTTAGAATGGTCATTGATCACAGAAGAGGGAGAGACAGAAAGCTATGAGGAAGTAAAGTCTCATCAAGAAAAAGATAAGTGGTTGCATGCAATGCAAGATGAGATGAACTCATTGAAGAAGAATGATACCTATGAGTTATGCAAGCTTCCTGAAGGTAGAAAAGCCTTAAAGAACAAGAGTGTCTTCAAGCTAAAGAAAGATGGGAGTGATAACACTGTGAGATACAAAGCTAGACTTGTAGTGAAAGGCTTTGGGCAAAAGCATGACATTGACTTTGATGATATATTCTCTCCAGTGGTGAAGATGACTCCCATTCACACAATTTTAGACTTGGCATCTATCTTGGACCTTGATATTAAGCAGCTTGATGTGAAAACAGCCTTCCTCCATGGTGAGCTAGAGGAAGAGATTTATATGCAGCAACCTGAAAGATTTGCAGTGAAAGGCAAAGAACACATGGTTTGCAGTTTGAAGAAAAGTCTCTATGGGCTAAAACAAGCACCAAGGTAGTGGTACAAAAAGTTTGATGCTTTTGTGCTGAAGTAAGGTCACCATAGGACAGAGGCAGATCATTGTGTTTACTTCAGGAGATTTTCAGGTGATAGTTTCATTATTCTTTTGCTTTATGTTGATGATATGTTGGTTGTTGGTAAGGATGCTCAAATGATTGCCAAGCTGAAGAAGGAATTATTTAAGTCTTTTGACATAAAATACTTGGGACCAGCTAGACAGATTATTGGCATGGATATCAAGCGTGACAGGAAAGCAAAGAAACTTTGTTTGTCACAAGAGAAATACATTGAGCGTGTAATTGACAGGTTCAACATGAAGGGGGAGAAGCTAGTTGAGACTCCCTTAGCCAATCACTTCAAACTGAGTAGAAAATAATCTCCTTCCGCTGAGCAGGAAAAATAAGAGATGGCTCACATACCCTACTCTTCTGCAGTAGGAAGTCTGATGTATGTTATGGTGTGCAGTAAGCCCGATATTACACATGCAGTTGGTGTGACTAGTAGATTTTTATATGACCCTGGTAAGGAGCATTGGAATGCTGTTAAAATGGATACTTAGATATTTGAGAGGTACTTCTAGTACTTGTTTATGCTTTGGAGGGGCACCACCAGTTCTTACAGGTTTCACATATGCAAATTTAGTTGGTGATCTTGATCATAGGAATCTACCTCAGGTTTTCTTTTCACTTTTGTAGGGTGATCTATTAGTTGGCAGTCTAAATTACAAAAGTGTGTTGTTTTATCTACTACTGAGGCAGAATATATCGTAGCTTGTGAAGCAATAAAAGAAATTATTTGGCTCAAACATTTGTTACAAGAATTGGGTTTGATACATGATGAGTATGTTATTTATTGTGATAGTCAGAGTGTCATGGACTTGAGCAAGAATTCTTCTTTTCATTCCAGGACAAAGCATATTAATTTGAGATACCATTGGTTGCGTGGAGCTATCAGTGATGACCATTTGAAGCTGAAGAAGGTACACACCAACGACAATCTTTCTGACATACTGACAAAGGTAGTTCCTACAAAGAAGCTTGATACTTGTAAGGAGCTTGCCGAATTAAACTCCACCTGAGGAGTTGTGAGGACAATCTCTCCTTTGGGCTGGAGGGGGAGATTGTTGGGCCTATGACCCTGTTAACTTCCACCCCAATATGGGCAACCCTTTAGGGCATGCAAGTGCTGCTGCCGGATGGGTATTAATACCCATGTCCTTGAGACAAGTAAAGCATAAGAACGCAACCGCAAGGAGAAAGAACAGTCCCCGTTGCTTGTCATTACTAATGTTGTTGTTCGTGACAGAAGAAAGCAGAGAAAAGAAAGAGAGTGACACCACTCTCATTCTCTTCCTCAGTCTATACTGAGTTCTTCGGGTATTCTCTACAAGGAGGTGTTTTTTAGGGAGGCTTTTTGGTGTTGTGACGTACTGATTCGGTATTATCTGTATCTCTTCTTCTTACTCTGTATTCCTCAAGTTTTGAGTCTAAACTTGAGACGAACATTGTAATCTGTTGATTAGTAGATCTTTCCGTCGGGCTTTGACCCTGTGGTTTTTCCCCCACACATTGTGGGGGGTTTTCCACATAAATCTTAATGTTCTTGTGGTTTCTTATTTGTTATATTAATTTTACGTGCTTAGTCCATACATGCAGGTTATTCCATATCTTTTTGGTCTGCATCAACCCCTTCACGCAAGACTTTATCAGTTGGTCATTTCCCGTGTGACAAATTTTTGTGATGATCAAATAACAATTTTAAAAGCGACAAGGGGAAATATGTCTACTATAGTATGAAATCACATATAGAGGGTATTACTTTGCTTAACTCACAAGTTCAAAAGATATTCCAACTTATTTCCTCTATGTTTCACTAGAATCTTTTTTGAAGCTATATTCATTGATGTCACATAAACTTTGACTTATGCCATTGTTTTTGCTGCATCTTCTCATACCAGCATTGTGTAAATATCACATTTACAATTGAGTTTCCAGGGACCTGCTAGATCGGAACCCTTACATATCAATTATCATGTGTGGCTCATCAAGTTCACTTAATCTGCACCTTCTTATCGATCAGTTGGCTAGCTACTACACGTGTAGGTAGACATGTAGGTAGATGACCAAAGGAGTTGCCTACACCTAATAAAATGAGGACCAACAAATCCGTCCTTAATTGGGCCCCTTTGCACAGTTTGATGGAACTCCTACTTCTTCTGGTCAAGTATACAAAACCAACTAAGTACTAGATTTCTAACAACATGATCAGAAAAGCTCTGTACAAAAGTTACAAAAACCAATCACATCAAAATTGGGTGTGGTTGATTTTCCACCATCACCTCGCTTAATAGAAATTACATCTTCCGTAGCATATGCTGCACTACACGCGTCCAACAGGAGATTAGTCATTGGCTAAAGAATTTCAATAAAATAGTGAAATGATCGGGTCACACACACATGATGTGCACGATTGTTACACACAGATAATGTGGTGGTATCGTAGCTTTGAGAAGTTTTGTAGTTTTATTAAGTGGTATTGGAAGTCTTTTTAGGTGATGGTATGCGGATGTTTGGAAATATGATGTAGGAGTGCCTAATTGGTCCCTGAAAAGAGAGAATGAGTGAGAGCAAAATGAGAGGGAAAATTGTTTTGTTTATAAATTTTAATCCGTGAGGAATTTTTTGATGAGATAAAAATATATTAGATTACTCGTTCCAATAAACTAATATTAATATACTTTTGATTAAAATGATTCAAAATTTAATTAAAGATGTGACACTGAATTGGTAAAGGTACTGATGTACGACCGAGGGGTCGCATGTTCAAAACCCCCCAGTCACGTGATGAATGAATGATTTTTAAAAAATATATGAAATTTATAAATGATTATTGTATATTGGAGATTATATTTATATTTTCACTGACACATTAACTCAAAATAAATATAATAAAAGAAAAGATGAGGAAAGTAAAAAGGAGAGAGGAGGGAGTTGATGATGGAAGATTAGAGAAATGTCAAAAGAAGAAGGAAGTAAAGGAAGGAGATGAGGGAAGTAAAGAGGGAAGTAAAGGGAGAAGGAAAGTTGATCAAAAGTGGGTGCAAATTGTTCGAACAAATATTGAGTGACAAAAAAAGGAGTGTCAAAATACTAAAAATGGGGGGGGGGGACAAAACAAAAGTTGTGTGCAAATTTGAGGTTACTAGGCACAAATACACACATATAAGCATAAATTATGTGCACAATTCATAATTTTGGGTACCTTTTATTTAACTTTTTGGATGCACATTTATCATTTTTGGGTGTGTGTCAAAAGTAATGGTCATTATGGGCGTATTTCACCATTTTCTAAGCTTATGCTTATCATTTTTGGGTGCATTTAGCCATTTGTAGACTACACATAACAAATTCACCTAAAAATGGTGAATACGCACCAAAAAATGATAAATATCTACCCAAAAATGGTGAAATACGCCTACAATGGTTATTACTTTTGACATGCGACCAAAATGATAAATGCACCAAAAAAGGTAAAAATACGCCCAAAAATTAGGAAACGTGCTCAGAAATGGTTGTTACTTTGATGACTATTACTTTGCAAATGTGCCCACAAATGATTAAGTGTGCCCAGAAATGATAAATAAGCGTCCAAAATGGGACATGTGTCCAAAAACTTACCGCCCAAGATTGGTAAATGCGTCTATTATTGAACATTATATACAATGTGTATCCACGCCTATAAGTGTCGATACGTGCACAACAAGTGTGCAAGTATCCATAGTTACATGCAGTGGCGGAGCCAGAACTTAACGAAGGGGTAGGCACCTTATAGCTGCAGCTAAGTAGGTAGGGCACACTGTAAGAAAACACATACTTTTTTCCCAAAATCTGTAGCAAATACAATTCAATCGGTGTACATTTTGGCAAGTACGGGTGGGGCACATGCCCACCTGTGCCTCCATGTGGCTACGCCACTGGTTACAGGCACATATACACATTGTGTATTGTGTTCAATAAGTAGGTATATTTATTAATTATGGACGTTAAATTTTCACACACATGTACCATTTTTGGACGTTTGTTTATCGTTTTGATGCACACTTAGTTATTTATTGGAGCATATGCAAAGTAATAGCCATCAAAGTAACAACCATCTGCGAGCATATTTTGTAATTTTTTTGTGCACAATTGTATCTTTTTGTGAGCACATTTATCATTTTTGGGCTTTTTTCCATCAGTTCTTTCTTTACTTCTCTCCTTTTTTTCCTTAGTGTCCTCCTCTCTCTCCTCACTTCCTTTATTTTCTCTCTCTAAAAAAGAAAAATAAAAAAACAACAAGAAGATAGGTAATGGAACAATGAGTCGGGTGGAGAGACAAAATGGCATGAGATGGAACTTGTCACAGACGGAAGACAACTGGTAGAATGAGTTTGTAGGGTGGTTTTAGATACGCATCACCCGCGTGTGAGGAAGCATGAACGTACCAGATCTTAGTTCATAACGCAAACTATCCTCTAGGGGGATGTTTGGTTTGCAGGAGTCATCAGGATTAGCGAGAATCCTATAGAAGGTTAATCCAGGTTTAAGAATTTACAGGTATTAAAAAATACAGTGGAACAATATTTTATGTTTGGTTCTCCTGTAATCTAATTGACGGAATAGCGTTGGCAGTTAGTTAAAACAAATGAGATGATATCGGAGGGTTCGTTGCTCATGCAAAACACGCACAACGCATCTGTAATCCAATACGTCAGCCCGAGGACGTGGCCCACGTGAATATGTTCTAGCGGTTTTATGGCGTCCAACAGGTTCGAAATGGAATTGCTTCTCCATCATCTGCTATATAGATGAAAATGTAGGAGTTTTCACTACTTTACACTCCCACAAAACAGACCTAATACTTATTCAGCGGGATGACGAAATACAATCCAATTCATCTGTATCCGGTGAAACAAACATGCCCTAGGTAGTTCGGGAGCTTTTACGTCAAACCAAAACCATCGTGGACAGAACAGCTGAATTACAGATAAGTCCCCACCCCACCCCCCCACCCCACCCCCCCCCCCGCCCCCCCAAAAAAAAAAAACACGAATGTAGGTGGTAATTCCATTTCATGGTTTCACCTCCATCGGGTTGGAACTGCTGCCAACCAGACGAGCCCGCTTGCGCCGACCATTCTGTTGGTCGCCCATAAAAAGTTGAAACGACGACGCCTGACGACCAAAACATGATCCCACGGTCAAAACTTTTCTTTCTTACCACGGAGATCCCCGAATTACCTGGCGTAATAAGAGAGCGGTGTCTTCCTGTAGACCGTGTGAGACCGTCCAGTTGTTGGAGAGTAGGTGTGAGAGACCAGAAATGGAGCGGAAGACATTGGAAGCGGAGTGACCCCAGCTTCTTTCTTTTCTGTCAGTTTTGAAAAAAGAAGAAGGAAAGAAAGAGAGAGCGCTATAACTGCCGCTACACGAGTTTGTTGTGGTAGTTGGGCAGAATTTACTCCCCATCCATCGCCCTGTCTTTATCATCATCTCCTTCCTCTTACCAAACTTCTCCGGCGGGCAATCAAATGCCACTGGATCCTCTATTCCTCTGGCAGCTGCCAACGCCACCTGTCTCTCGTGCCCGACTTCGTTTTCCCTAATTTCATCGAACGCTTGTGGGACATAGGAAGTGAAGGAACTCAAAGACGGATTCTTTTGGCGGGGGTTGTTTTTAAACAATATAGGACAGTGGGCCCCACACCCTTCATTGGGTTCATCTACAACAACGACTGCAAACAAAGTCCCCACATACTCATCCCACCGTGCTGACACATCTACGCATCTTCTTCTTCTTCTCTCAGATCGAGATTGTTTCATGGCGGTTTGATCATCAAGTGGGCGTATTTTCTTATTAGTTTTCCTCCCATTTTGTTCCGGTTCTGGTTTGATCGTTGCACCTAACCCATACCAATATCACACCCAGGTGGATTTTTCCCCAGCTGCTCAAATCTGCCACGGGGTACTCGCTTCCTGCAATTATATCCCCGCTCTGCAGTCTTGGCTCATGTGTCTTCACCACGCGGCCTCTCCTGCTGGTTCCCTTCGTTCCTTCACCATTTGTCTGTTAGGTTCCCACCTGAGCAAATACATTTCCAAGAGCTGAGCCGGAGCCGGAGCGAGCCTGGTTATGCTCCATCTGCCTCATCTTGATGGTGGCCACCACTCTTAACACCCGCCGCATCATTCGTTTCGCCATGCAAGACCGCAGGTGCGAAGCTCCGTCGCCGTCGCAAGCGTCGGCACTTGTATAATGCTCCCCTTGCTATTGGTTATTTAAAACCCATCACAACCGTGCGGCGAAAGGTGGGAGCTTTGCGGTTGGCCATTGTGGATGTCCGCATCTTTTCTGACCGGCGGAAAGTCGACATCCGAAGTGGGGCTCCTCTCATCATTGTTTCCTCAGCCGTGTCGAAGATAGCTAACAAACACCGCCGTTTGATTCGTGGATTCGAGCAAAGGTTTTATTTTTATCCTCGCAAAAGCTGGCCCTTTTCTCGTCCCGTAGTGGGTTTCTTTTGGGTTAACATTGTTTGTAGCGATCCTCCGTGTAGGAACACACCCACTGGAAGACCCCATTCCATTTCCCTCTACTACCCTCTCTCATGTTTTTCTTCCTCCTAACCGTCATCCCACTCGTCCTCCTCAAACCCCCCACTCTCTGGCCTCTCCCAGTCCCTTCCTTGATGAACGAGATCAAACTGCTCGCTTTTCTCCTCTGCAAGGAGTTCTTCAACTTCTCCATCCAGTGGCTCAAAACCACCACCATCTCCCTAATCTCAACACTCAAGCTTCTACACCAAATGCCGGCCAGTAAGAAACTCATCAGGGTATCCACTGCCGAACAGGAGAATGCGAGGGGCGATCATCGGACCACATACTCCCCCGTCCTGCTGGATTTGCCGGAACTGGCATTGGAAACCGTCCTACAGCGGCTCCCTCCCTCGGGGCTGTACAGCATGAGCGCAGTGACCCGGTCCCTGAGGGAAAGGTGTACCAGTGACCACCTGTGGGAGAGGCACATGGAGGAGAAATGGGGCCAGGTTCTCGGTGAGGCCGCTCATCGGGAGTGGAAACGCTATGTGGCCGCCTCTAGGCGGTGGGATTGTTCCTCTTCCCCTGCTGTGTCCTCTTCTTCTTCTACCGAGGGCAAGGTACCCGGCTGGGCTGGGTTGCTGCTGTCCTGTGTGTGGCCTCTTCAATGGCTAGCCAGGTCGTCCAAGAATGACGCCTGTCGTGACAACTCCAAGACCATTCAGCTTGCGCCGGACTCGCTCATGTCTTGGTTCCTCGAGCTCGAGAGTGGAAGGTTCTGGTTCCCTGCTCAAGTCTACAACCGAGAGGTATTCTGTTCATTATAGAGTTCATTCACTTTCTTACAACTACTCTTAGTTATTTTATTTTGTCAAATCAATTCCCTGCCCTCTCTTTTCCCTGATCTGGTATGGCGTCTTTTTCACTCCTAAGGACTGTTATTCTTAACCAACGATTTCATACAAGATCGTTCTGAAATAATATCCAACTTACATTAAGTAAGTATTATAGATAAATTATATGACCAGCTATAAGTGAATAAGGTATCAACAAGATGGATGCGAGCCAGTTTGTGTACATTGATATGGATGTTTGTAAGTATTATAAGAATAATTATATGACCAACTATATGATGATATGGGCGTGGATGTTTATATGACCAGCTATACGATGATATGGGCGTGGATTTTGTCAGTGAAGAAAATAAGGTCTCAACAAGATAAATGTGCCCAGGATGTGCACCTTGAGATAGATGTATGGGAAGACTAGAAAAGACCCCTTGGGTACTGAGCATATAAGGAACAAATTGCCAATGGTGATTATCGAACTGCTTGAGATCATACGGACACGAGCAACACAGACTAACAAATGTGCCTATTCGAAGCAATGCTATTGAGTCGAGCACAGTAAAAAGAAGACGAGTCAGACCTAATTAACTCGGGAAGAGCTTATTCTTGATGCGAATATGACCCATAGCATGTTATTAGCTGAGTGGAAATGAAGGATCCATGTACCCGGCCCTAACTTGGTTGAGATTGAAGCTTAGTTGATGATGCGATGACGATCAGTTTGAAATATTAGGGAACTGAACCCCACAGACCATTTTGTTTATCATAATCATATCCCGACAGGAATATGAATCCCAATGGTACAGTCTACCAAGTACTCAGATTCTTTCAGGAGGGGGGACAGTACGAGTAAGATTCCACCTCAGGATTTATTTCCAGTAGCTATATTTTCTCATGAAAAAAGGTTATGGGTGGGCATGGTCGCATATAGGGAGATTGGGATACTTTGTAATATGCAGAAATAAAGATTTATTTGGAACTCCATCAGAAATGTTGTCAACTATGCAAGGAAAAATAACTAATAATTTAGAACTAATATGGATTTGGTTACATCAAACGGAGCTGATACAAAAGAAAAATCCACGAGGGTACTTTTCTGTTTTTTCTTTATTTTGGTAGGATTGATACGATTGTGTTATTTTTCAGCCACCTGTAAAGCAAGACCAGTCTGAAAAATATCTTAACACTCATAGAAAATGAATAAGTACCGAACTCGTGTTGTATCTGTAAACTACTATACTATCCAAAATAATATGGGACTATATGGGAGTAATGTGTATTTACATTGCGACTCTATGATTAAGATGGAATTATACACACGACTCGAGTAGGTATAATAAACTAACATAATATATTGGAATAGAGGAGATATTTTCTAGTAACATATACCACATGAAAACTTCATGTGTTCTATGCACCGTTGTGGACAATCAGGGTACCTCTTCTTTTTCTATTAAACTTGCTCTAACCCCTATCCATTCCTGTAGATGCTTGTCCCCATCTATAGATAATTCTCGAGATTCACCTAGGGTGATGTATCTTCTCTGTCAAAAGCAGAAAGGACTTATATAAGTACATTTACATGCCAACTAGTCTTCTGAGGCAGTTCTATCCTATCATGTTATCTTGGCTTGTGATGCTCCCTTAAAAAGTTGTAAGGTGAAATGTCATTTTACACAATTTGGCCAATTCTTGCGATCCATTGATCCTAAAGCAAGTACGTGTGATTTACGGTGGTTAATTTTAAGAACATGTTACTTCAAATTCAAAATCAGAACTATTTCTAACTAAACCTTTTTTTCCCTTCAGCAGAATGGGCATATCGGTTTCTTGTTGTCCTGTTATGATGCTCAAGTTAGCTATGACAATCTTACTGACACCTTCCATGCAAGGTATACTGGGTTTTGTGTTGCTTTAGCACTGATGCCTTGTAAAAGCTAATATTGGCTGTTAAATTGAGCCGTCTATTTACTGACAGTGACGGATAAAAACACAATATCTTTCTTTCTGTATAGACATACATAGATCTGCTAAAACTTAAATAAAATGCTACAAAACATCAGCATACAGGTATAAATAATTGCCGGTGCTTACAGCTTATTGTAGTTATTACTGCTATATTGACATTAATCAGCCAGCTGATCTTAATTTGTCTTGATGTATTTCCAAATTATATTTCTTCTGACTTGATTTGGTGCAGATCTTTGACGTATATAGCATGTGCAGGTATCTGCCTCATGGAAGGCGTGCTACAATTATTGAGGATGGAATAAGTTGGGACAGGCTTAGAATGCCTCCTGTTGCAACTCCTCCACATAATTTGCATATATCTGACTGCCTTAGTGACCTACAACCTGGAGATCATGTTGAGATTCAATGGCGAAGGACAAAAGAATTTCCCTATGGTAAGCACCAGAATTTGTTTTCTTCCTTCTAGCTTATGGTTATGGCTCATTTACCTAACTTGATTATAAGCCATTGTTATTTTGTGAATTTGGCAGGTGAATGACACTCGTTTTGTTTGTTAGCCCTTTTTATGCGTGTATCCTTGTCCTGGTTTCATTCTTCTAGTGTTTCACAGAAGTCTCTCTTTGTTATGTGCAATTGATATTATTTACATATAAACTGAAATGTTCGCAGGATGGTGGTACGGAGTGGTGGGTCACCTAGAATCTTGTGACAGGACTGAGCATACTTGCAACTGCCATAAGAATGGTGAGAAAAGGCACTTTAAATGGATTTTTCATTTCAGTATATGTTTTTTTTTTCAGATTATACATAATGCTGTGAAACAAGAAAACAGAGTATGTTATTGCAGTATCTTGGGGTCCTCCACTCTGATTTTCAGTAGAGCGAGAATATTTACAATGTACCATTCAGTTAAGGCATGCCTTCTTACAATAAACCATTAGATGGCAAATGCTTATTTCCATAAATACGTAATGATCAAATAATTTACAAGGTTATTACTAAAACTAAGGAAAATACAATCCTAATAAAAATCTCTGCAGCACTTACCTCATACTAGAAGATGTTAACTATGCTACAATTCACAAGATAGGCACGGCTATAACAAAAACATAAAAAATTCATGGCAGCAGCTTTGCAAGCTTTGTTCTATGCAGGTGTTGCAGATGGATCTAATCTGCCACTACTGATGAGAGGAAAGGCCATGTTGAAAAATATCATAAGACCGCTTGTGAAATTTAGTCATAGCTGTCAACCTTAAACCATTGACAACATCAAATAATCTTTGGCCAACACTTGAATAGATGTCAATAAAGTTGGACCCGCTTAAATTAAACATTCCACCATGTTGCTTAATACTGCTGACACTAGACAATAACCTTGACATTGTGATGATGTAATTTTTGCTTCTAAATGCAAAAACAGATGTTAAATAGGCTGCCAACGTTGATACTTGATAGAATCATAGAACAGATGGTGAATGTCGATTTCGAGCTCCAAAAGATACAGCATGGATGAAGCAATCAAAGTAACACCTTAAGGCTCAAAGAGACCATGGGACGAAACACATCGACTTGTATACCTTGAGACTCAAACAGAAGTTAAAGAGCATAGGGTGATCTATCCAGGCATTGCAAAATGTGCATATATATCATGAACAATTGATCACGCTGCATTGTTAAAGATTAGAGTTAGAGACAAACTAAAGCACGCACTATCCTTTAAAAGGGTAAACAATAAAGGCAAAAATATTATGACCCATCATACATATATGTTAAATTTCATATAAATACATGAAAACTTGCTTATTTTCACGAATATATCATGATGTTAGAAAATGTATATACACGATTTTCTAAATATAGAAACAAATGTATCGAGAAAATATACATTTTTGACTTGCTAGTGATTGTTTTTAGCCGGTACTTATACATTGAGGGAAAAAATTCCTAACATGGATAGTTGATGGTATATTAATTTAGAATATTTTTGTGTGTATATCATGTATAATCTTGTTAAAATGTGCCACAAAACCTTATGGTTACATAGCTAGTTGCTACATATGTGTAATTGTGCTTAACCTAACGGTGTAGGCTGGTTTCTTTCTCAACATTAGGCCTATTCATTGCCGTGAAGGTTAATTAATTGGTAGAATGTCAATGGTTGTTTATAAGTGCACAATTATGTAATACATTTGTTAATACAATGGTAGACTCTATACAAATTTGTTGATATCCACATGTCATGATGTATTTCTTAAAAAAAGGAAACATCATGTATTATTATGAACTTTAACCTAAATAAATGCAGTTGCCAAATGCATATTGTTGGGGATGTTGTACCAATACGGTCCCAGATCTGACGAAAATTTGTTGCGGAAGCATTACCGACAAGCGTATAAACCCAAAGAAGAAACATCAGATTTAACGTAGAAAATTCTCCTCAAGACGAGAAGAGAAAAATCACAGGGTCATACCAGTGAACAAGCACTATATAATTAAGATTACAACTCACACCGCCTGAATTTATATTTCCTAAATTCGGGTAGCCCTCCCCACACGAGAACAAAGACGAGGAAGAAGAGAATCACACCTAATATGTACAAACCTCCCTCTTTATTTGATCTCCTCACGTCGCCGCCGTCGTTCCTGGGGACCGCTTGTTGCCTCTGTGACCGTTGACTGGTTTGAACCATTGCCCCTATGACAACACTGTGTGTACCGCCAACCGCTATTTTATTTTAAGGCAAAGTCGTTGGCCCTCCCTTATCAATCAAGAGAGCTGCTCTGTCAGTGCCCCCAATATGTCCTTGACTGTCAGCCGCTACTTAGCTTCAAGGCAAAGTCGTTGACCCTCTCTTATCAACCAAGAGAGCTCTTCCAGTTGTTCTTGTTTCCGACTCTTCTACCATAGAAGGCACCAACAAGCAACTAGAGGGATCACATCTCAACCAGTGGGATGATCTCAATGACTTCCTCCATGACCTCTATTTATAAATTTCAATGACATATGGTTGCAACTAAGAATCCTTGTCCAACTCTGAGTCCAACTTCGAGTACAACTTCATCTTGCACATAGGGAGCCATCTTTTATCCCTTTTAGATTTGACTCCTATTAAGATTGGTAGCACAAGTCAACTCCTACTCAAGTCCAAATCCAATTAGGACATGGACCGAAATCTTTTTCCTTTCCCGACACATATGACCATCGTTGTCTCCCTTTATAGTTGCAAGCTGACTATGCAAATTGATTTGACCATCGTTGTCTCCCTTTATGGTTGCAAGCTGACTAGGCAAATTGATTTGACTTCTGCTCTGATTGGGTTTTAGCTACACAGTAAAATTGATTTGACTTTTGCTCTGATTGGGTTTCAGCTACACAAGAAACTTGGATATTCTGAGTTTCATCCTCTTTTAGGCCTTAGAAGATGTGCCCAATTGTGTAAAATACTTGCACATGCTTTAGTGTATCCTCTTTAGGCCTCAGAAAGGGGGGTGGGGAGGGGATGGTGGATGCCTGCATGGCACGATGATGCATGAAAGGCGTGCGCAACTATAGTGACATAATACATCTATAGTTGTTCGAGCAATTGAGGCCAATGAGAAGGCTTCTAACATACTTCAGAATAAGTTTGTCTGACATAGACCTTTTTCTGTAAACAGTCACTAATAGTCGAAGAAAATAGTGAGAAAAGCTAGAAATAGAAGTTTAAAGTTTGAAGATTTAAAAGTCAAGTCTCATACTTTTCATGTTATGTAACCTTAATAAAGTTAAGCACTCTTTTAAGGAAGAATCCTGTACACAGTATCCATCATAAATTAACAATATGATAGAGGGATAAGTTAAATGTTGACTATAGAGCTACATGAACTATTCTGAGTAGTATATATGCGATGCATACCTAATTTTTTATGGGGAAAAATTACTAGTAATAGAGAAAGAAAGAGATAATCCTAATCTTTTATCCTCTAAGTAAACTTTTAGGAAGCTAAAAATGTGGAAGGGAATGACCTCATTATATATCCCAAGCTACTGAAATAGGAGCATGTTAAAATGCGCCTAGCTTGTAAAAACATTTTCGTTGAAGTAGGTATGAGGACATACGGAAACAACTACGGTAAACCTATGATCTTCTAAATCCACCTCTAATTATAATGCATTTGCAATTCCTCCCTCAACTTTGCATCATACTTTTTGGAAATCCCTATAATTCAACACAAACCCACTCTTTCCAGATTTGAAAGACACTCTAGTTGACCTTCTCTCATCAACTATGTTAGTAGCATCTATAACAACCTTCTCTCATCTATAGTGACAGATAAATTTCAGCTAAAACGCACTATCCTGAGTGTAACAACGCTCTCTGTCTCACTTAGAAGAATATATGACCATAGTCCCAAATTCGGTATTCGGGACACATTCGGTTGAGTTGAAAAATTCAGAATTCGGCAATTATGCGAGAAATTTGGCTAAAAAAAGTCAATTTACTGTAAAAATACAGTCAACGATTTGGGAAAAAGTTGGAAAATTCGGAGGTTATATACATATATTCCATACATCTTATGTGTATATATGTTTTGCACATATATATGTACGTATATGTTGCATACACTTAACTATAACTATTACATACATATACATATATTACACACACGTGTGTTTACATATGCAAACACATATATGCACCCAAACTAAGTTGGAGTCTTAATCTGTACAACATGGGAAAAACATATAAAACGTGAAAAAAAACATTAAACGTGAATAATTTGCGAATAATACAAGAATAAAGCGTAGTATTCGGGAATTAGAATTTATTAGGCCGTTTCATATGTCTAGGGAAAAAATCACATTTTAAGCACGACTTCTTCAAAAATTCGGAGTATATTGTGACTGTATATGACCATAACAAGATGAGGGAAAGAACAAAAGGCAAAATTAAATTAATCTAATTCAAACTGGAAAAAGTCGACGCTAAACTATGATAGAAAAGCTCAATCGACAAGCTTATGAAAATTAATCAAATTTGACCAGATGAAAACTTTTTGCTTTTTTGCATTTGAAATTAGCCCGATTTTGGTCTTTAGATACACCAATTTTAGTCTAATACAACCGCACGAGCAATGAAAGCCCATGATCTATACTTAGTTAAGAGGAATGGATACTTTCAGTTCTGATACAACCACATGAGGAATGAAAGCCCATGGACCATATCTAAGTTGACATGAATGGATATCCATATCAATCAGTGTTCAGGAAATCGGTCCGTGCGGCCGCATATGCGGCCGCTTAAGCGGTTCGGACAGGGGACCGCACCGCATATGTCAAAGCAGACCAATAATCGGTCTAGGCCCGATTATGCGGCCGATTACCCGCTTATGCGGCCGCTTAATCACCGCTTTTCCAAACATACATACATGGACTTGAAGAAATGAAATTTATATGATATTTTTGTTGTTTCTAATTAAATATTTATATGATATTGCTGCTCCCTTTCTTCTAATTAATCATTCTATGTTGTCCTTGTATGTAATTGTTCAATGTGATATATAATTCTATATGACTGATATATAAATATACATAGATATATTAATTTATTAAAAAAATCCAAAACCGCATATACTCCCGCATACCGCATATACTCTATTCAGTGCCCCGTCCGCCCGTACACCGAATAGCGCTTTTCTGAACACTGATATCAATTAGGCATATCGTGTGCATTGCACAAATTTTAGAATATGAGATTACTTTGATGGCTTTCAACGCCGTTTTTGCAAAACTTTATCTAGCTAAAGAAAAAAGACAATAAGATTAGAGTTTATAGGAAATTACCTTGTGAGTAAGATAGCCTGGAAGGAAAAGACATAAAGACATATGTTGAAACTAGCGAGTAATGTTGTTTCATACATAGTGTTAAGGAAGAAGCAATGAAGAAAGTAATAATAAATTCTTTTGGCTTAGGCTACTTCACAAGATAGATCCTTTCCTGTGTCCCGTCGGAGCGAACACATCCTTTACCTTCCCCTACCTTGGTTGCGTCATACTCCCAACCTTAACAACAACAAAAAGGCGATGCGAGTGTGGAGACCGGTAGGAGTTAGCTTCCATTGTGTACAAACTTTTCACGACACATGGGCCCCAAATAGTAATTTCAAAAACGAAAGGTAACAATTGCATGCAACTCTTCCCATGACTTTTTGCATGTAGGAAGACAATGCACCAATCGGTACTATGAAAACTAAAGTAAAAAAATTACGATCAACCCCTCTTATTATATAATGAACAATTTATAATTTAAAAAACTAATTGTTTTGCTTCCAAACTTTTTTATTCAGTTGCACGACTACCTTATTAAAATAAAAGACTAATGACTAAAACATTAAAAAAAGTTGGATATATACCTCTTGCAGCATTTCCTATATACTATATATATAAGGAACAATTTGTAAATTAAAAATTAAAGGAAAAAACTGCATTTCAAATTCTTATGTCCTCTCGCTCGACTTCCTTATTAGATAAAAGAGTAATTTATGAGTAAATATATAAAAAAACTGTACATGATACCTCACACTCTTTTTCATACATACTATATATTAAAATACAAGGACTCTTTTGTGTTTCTGAGTAGTTAAAGAAAAAATTGCAGAACAAACCCCCAAATCCTAACAAAAACTGTAGAGAAAACCCTCAAACCTTCAATGGCCTTTCTTATATAATATAAAGTGTGCAGAGGAATGCAGAATCTGTTCCTCCAATTTCTTAAACTCTATGAGTGGTATAGTCAATACGAATAAAAACAAACATTCCTTTTAAAGACCATTATCGGACTCAGCTTTACTGCACGTTTGTACCCGCTATCTGATGAACAATAAAAAATAATCTCTTAGTTAAACACAGCTGATATGCAGCCCCACCTAAAGAGCCAACCTACCCGTGATGATCCTTATAAACAAGTTGCATCATTTTGTAGATGTAGAGCCTTCATTTCGTTATCATTTCATTATTGCATGGGAACTCATCTTTTATTTGTGAAACTTTAATCATCCTCTAATTTTGATCAAGGAACCCCCCTATTCAAGATGAATTTCTATCTATGACTTTGATTTCTCAGTAAGACTTCTTAATGGGTCGGATCAATCATCTTTACCTACATCCACGTTTGAAAATTAGGATCTGGTGTCCATGCATCACATTCTTTAGTGTATTTTTTTCACTGCCTGGGATGCTAAACCGGAGATGTACACAAATAATGTTCTTTTTCTTCTATTTGTTAAGAAAAGAGTGTCATGGTAATTAACCTATTTGGCCGATTTAAATGTGTAATTATATACCTGTTTCTATTGCCACCGAGGGAGCGTGCAAACAACCTTTTGCTTTCTACTTATTGCTTATATGCTAAAAATCGAATTATATTGCAGATACTGTGATCATTGAGTTCAGGCAGTATGCACCTGGGTCACAATGGAGACATGCCACTGTGTGCCGGAAAGATCATCAAGAACAAGGAAACGAAACTGATGGGTTTTATGGGGGAATACGAAAAATAAAAAACAAAGACGAGATTTCTGGTTGGAGGAAGTTTTTCCCACCGGAAATGTTAGAATGAATTGCCTTATTCTTGTAGACCATACTATCCGAGACCATCTGATTCTTTTGAGCGGTCACAGGATATGTTCCAACCAAAACCGTGGAATGGGCGAAGGCTTGACATGTATGTGGAACCGAGCAAAACTCATTTTCAACCATCTGATACTATAACGCAGAACGATTTAGGTCCTTTGGTTCCGGGTGATGCTGAATACTGATTTAGGAGATCGGAGACGCCCAAGCTTCACAAATGCCGAACCTAAAAAGCTTATTAGCTTATCAACTGTTATGCCTTTATTTGATAGTGGCCATCTGGCGCCGTGCAGAGTTGTTGACTTGGACAACGGATGTAAAATGACGTGTATAGCTGCAAAGATTGCATTTTTGTGCGTAAACTTAAGCAATTTTGGGGTTCCTGCATTTATTATTTTCCTGAGGTATATATTGTTTGGAGTTGAGAGTGTTGTTAAACTTTTGTCGGACTCTGGAACTCCTAATCCTGATTGCTGGAGCAGTTTTCTTGGATTCGTATTTCCAAATTAAGAGTCTTATAGGCGGCTAGGCAGCCAGGCGTTCCAGGGGGACGCCCAGACTGCCTAGGCGCCCAGGCGGAGGCCCAGGCGTTTTTATATATTTTTATTTTAACAGATATATGTAAAATTTCTGAAAAATACAATCCTTACACATAAATGCATATGATAAATATGCAATCAATGTGCTAGCATCGTATGAAGAAAGCAACATTATCATTAGATATGGATTGAATGAATTGTGGGAGTTTTACCTAAACAAAATTCATATAGAAATCAGAAAGCTAAACATGTATAATGTTTGTAGCCAAAACAATGTATAATACTATTATGTAGAATTTAGGCTAAATCAAAACTAACAAGACCTAAACTAGAACTGATTGGCCCTAATTTAAACTCATTTGATCCAAATTTGATCAAATTTAACCTAGTTTACCCTAAATTTTGCCTAAACCAGACCTAATTTTGTATACCATGATCTAATCAATCCCAATTTCCATAAATTTTTCATATATTCACCTAAATGAGACAAAATTTGACCAAATAAGACCTAGTCATCCAATTTAGAACAAATTCCCCCAAATCATACTTGTTTCCCTTAAATTAGACCTAATGTGCCCAATTTTGACATGATTTGGCCTAAATAAAACTTAATTTTGTATATTATGATCCATTCAGACCTAATTTCCCCGAATTTTCCCTATATTGACCTAAACAACATTTAGTTTGGCAAAATTAGACCTAATCTCACCATATCAGACCATTTCTCCAAAATCAGACTTATTTTCCCCAAATGAGACCTAATATGCTCAAATTTGACATAATTTGGCCTAAAATCAAACCTAATATGCATAACACAACCAAATCAAACCTAACTAACCCTAAATTTCCCTATGTTGATCTAAATGAGGCCTTACATGACCAAATCAGACCTAATTCCCCCAAATTAGAACTAATTCCCCCAATTTAGACCTAATTCCCCCAAATCAGGCTTGTTTCCCCCCAAATCAGACCTAATTTGCCCTAAATTGACCCCGTTTGGGATAAATCAGACCCAATTTAACCACAAAATAACTCAATTTGATCAAATTCAGATCTAATTTATGCTAAATTAGCCTTGAATTGGCTTAATTTGGACCTCAAAAGGCTTAATTTGGGTCTCAAAAGGCCTTACGCAACAACTTAGGTCAATTAGGGGGTTAGGCGCCCAGTTTGAGGCGGGCTGACTTAAGCCTAGGCGCCCAGGCGCCGCCCAGGCGAGAGCCTGTACAACACAGATTAAGACTCGACTTATTTTGCTCCTAGACCGCCAATGAGTTTTGCCGAACTAGGATAAGCATAACCCCTATTTAAGGGGCCAATTAAGATATCCAAGATGTACACAACATAGACGATCTCTGCTGATCAATGTATAATTTAGACTGAGTAGAATAAGGGGCAGAGGGCATTATGCAGATGACCTAGCTTCGCACAGGGAAGCTACAGTTGAAGCAGCCTAACAAATTGTCTTAAAATGACAGTTAGAGAAGTTGTTACAAATGGTTGAGCAAGTCACATGTAATGTGTAAATTGTATCCAAGATTTGTACTCAAATCATTAGAGTAATCAAACTTGTTTTCACAAAATACACACTAACTAGGTTCATTGGAAATAATCAACTTGTTGTAGAAGCACATAGCACAAATACATATGTCTAAACATTGTCATGTTGATGTGAGTAGAAGGCCTAGGCAGATTTGCAAGGTTGTAATGAGGGCAACATGAATATGAGTGATTATATCTGACTACTTAAGTAGCAATATGAGTGATTATATTTGACTACTTAAGTAGCAAGTATACAACCATGCGAAAGCGCTTTGAACTTTTATTGAGATGTGTGGAGTCTAAGGCTATTGGAGCACCCAATATGGTTGGAGGGAACAAAATTGGGTTCGCACACGTTTGTCAAAAGTAACTGTAGCTAAAGATGTTGAAGGTTGTATACAACAATGTCATAGAGTAGATCTTAAAAGAGAAACTATTGGAGCATGACCTTACCATGAGTGAAATTCTATTTTTCTTCTTTTTTTTGTAACAAAATACAATTCATCCAGTAGCAAATCTCCAGTTTTAACGAAATTTCCCAAGTATAATACCATGTGATTTTCCGGATCCATGTTAAACCGCGCGCCTTATTATTGAATGGATCTACTATTGATTAATATGTCTCGTATTCATTTGGTTCCCAGTATTTTTTTTATTATCCTCAAATCACATGTTGATGACAATATGAAGACAACTATTATTAAGTTAAAGTTGATGAGTACCAACTTGAAGATATATAAATGTAAGGTAGAGAACATTATATACTACATGTGGATCTTTCTAGAAAGTCAAGTTATAAGAAATGGTGGATGAGAAATAGAAAAGGCTAAACATGAGATAACTAAAACAATATGGGAACAGTTAGATATTTCCATACCCCAAAACCAAATAAGGTTGTGTCTACTACATGGGAAAGGGGAAGGATACTTTTTTTACGATTGTTGGTTGGTAACACCTGTATGGGAAAGGGAAAAGGGATGGGAATATATTTAAAAAATTGTTTGTTAGATAGGAGAGGTTGATTTTACACATAACACCTTGCACATGTAGGGATTTTATTTATTTGAAAGATCTCTTTGTGTTTATGTTCAAATAAGTAGTGGAGTCTTCAAAAAACCTTTTTCTCTATAATTCACCATGCTTTTCTATGGGAAAAAACAAATCAAAATTTCCCATAAACTCACCATGGAATATTTTTCTTTCCCCAACACCATGACAAACAAATAACAAATTTTATTCTCCCACCATTCCCCTCCCCATGATTCACCATGAAACAAACAAAACCTAAGTGATTCGAAGGCCAAAGGGTTGCATGACAGGATTACGAAGCAAAAGATAAAATGATTATAATTAATAAATCTTACTTGAACAAGAAGTTTGTCGATTTAGTGAAAAAGTGCGACCAAGACAACCACTTATACAAACATCTTCTAGAGCGTGAGAGCTAACTTGAGTCAATGAAACTCAAGCCTTATTTCTCTTTGGATCATTGTCCAACCACTAATAAGAGACACTCATGGTAGAAATCATTGACTCTACTCTTAAGGAGAGTCTAAACCTTAGTCAACTCAAGAAAATATGATGACCAAAGAATTTAAAAGAAATAATCATGTGCGAAAATCAAATGGGTTCTTCACAGAAAACATGAGCCAACGAACATAGAATACTTCTATGACAAGTGCATGTCCAAAGTAAAACATGCTTTTCTTATGAAAAACTACTTGTGAAAATAATGTAATTTTGCAAAAATAGCATTCAAGTTGAAACAAAGATCATATGGGTTATTATAAGATCACAATAACACTAATAAAAAATAGTTGAGAGGATAATGAGGCCAAGAGACATACTTAGATGTTGATCGAGATTATGATGTTGAAAAAAAACACATCCTTGCCATATAACAAATTAACCTAATACATGTTAAAAGGGTCTACCACATGAATATGGGAAATACTATTATAGAATAATCAAGACAAATACATTTGTATAGACATTTTTTATAATGTGAAATAACTCTTAAGGAGGCATGGCATATCTAGGAATTGCTATTGGGAATGGTTTGGAATCATTCTTGAGGAGGGTTGTCAAGGTTATCATCTTAGTTTTTACGATAGCTTGTGCATGATTACAAGGGATAATTACTAATCACATGCAATAAAACAAAAATCTTATAAAATACACTCAATATAATGACCCCTACCTCTATAACCCCAATAGAACGAACAAGTCATCACTTGGAAGGGAGGTTCAACTAATGAGGAGTTCATCTCAATGTGAACATGGTTATGGTGAAGTTATGTTCAATGACGAGGCACACAATTCAACACAAGTTGAACCAATCTACATAATTATCAAAATAAAGTTTATTTATACACAAAAAAGGTTCTTTGAAAAAAATGATTATGGAAGATCAAATTTCTAAATAATTTATTTTCTATATGATATGAACAATCTTTGACATTATACCTTCAATTAGAGTAGATAAAAGTTTTTTTTATCTATATCCATATAGATCAAAACTATGAACAAAAGATCTAATCTACTCTTGGCTCGAACAAATGAAATCTCTTACATTCTTCTTGTGTAGTTTCCTACTAGTTCATCATGCATTATCATATGATTCTTCTTCAACATTCATGCACTCACCAATGAGGAATATAAGACACGAACCATGAAGAATGTTTCAATCATGAGGAATTCTAGAATAAGTGAAATGTAAATAACTGAACAAACCGTCAAATCTTTTCAAGAGAACTCAAATTACAATGTAAAGTGTGACTCCCATCGCCACACAAAGAGAGATCACTCAAAACCAAAATGCAGAATTATCACTAATAAATGAGATTACCAGAAAATACAATAAATCAAAACCAATCACATCATAGCGTCTCAAGTTGAAACATGTTACATCTCAACCCATAAACATTGCCACATGTATCACATAACATGTCATAAAGATATACCCATCATTGTTATGGCCAACATGCCACAAACCTATTACATATAGCAACCTGTTCACATATACAAGCCATATATGTACAACCATGACCTACTGCCAAAACCTCATATCGATATACAAAGTCTACGAAAAACCCCTAAGGACCTGATAATACAAGGACGACATATAGGACTCTACTACAAAACACTAGCAGCATGTCCAACCTTTTACAACTACTGCTCATCTTACTGCTCATCCTCAACTGCATGATCGCTACCTCGTCGTGCATGACCACCTAAAATATGTGAAAACCAGAGTGAGACCAAAGTCCCAACGAGAGATATAACTCTCTGAACCAACTTCTATTATAAGAAAAAAGTAGATAAAAGTAGCAAGATAAAACATATTATCAAGATGCAAAAATTCAACTAAATGATAAGAGTAAAGTAGTTACCATTGTCTAAGTAATTCAGGCATCTACAACTAGGCAGTAGAACATCTTATACTTTAAGAAGGAATATGAAGAACATGTATCCCATTTGATTTCTCTTACCACATTATAATTCAAGAAATTAGTACAAAAGATAAGGCAAAGGGGTTATCTGATGTGAGTCGTGTTTAACCCTAAGAAAGTATACTACACGACTGAGTTACGTCTTTTATTATGCCCTGAGGAGATGAGGTATACCACTCATGCTCCAATCGACCACTTCTAAGTCAAAATTAGTGCCATACAAGATCTAGGAGGAGCCGGACTCCTATGATCTCCCACACCCTCGGTTTGCCTGAGTCTGATGCAATGACACACAAGGTCCAACTGCAAAACAACCTAGTCTGCCTTGGTATATAGGCAAAACACTAGTGAAAACTAAGTTACGACTGCAACCGCACTCCTACTAAGGTATGATTGCAGCCATCCTCAAAAAAATTTCATATACATATATGGAATCACATCACTGAGATACAGCCTCGACTGTCCTCCTGCCAGGGTATGACCACAACCAATCATGTGAAATGCATATACTCAATAGTATACGACTTCGAGCTTCCACTAAGGGAGAACATGTTTCACCATCCAGCAAGTACTGACGCTGAAGATGGATCTATTGCACAAGGAAACTACATGATTAGGGTTTCACTTGATTAGTTAAGCCAATTGAGTGTCTTTTAGCATAAATCAAGTTAAAATGTATAAACCCTAAACAAACTCCACATAGATCAGGGTATGTTACAACTCTAGAAGATATAAAACATATGAAGTATAAACTTATCACATCATCACTTGATGCCACTTCTATATAAGGCCACCAACATAATCACATCATTAGGGAATAACAATACCTCATCTCATCACTAGAGGTTATCACCTCACATTAGGCATAAAGCCTCTGCCTAGTCATAAGACCCAAAACACACCATTCATGGATCACATCATTATCTCATCATGCCTCATAAAGGCTTAAAACCATCACCCTGTGTCATATTACCATAGAATTCCCTATCTATGGCATCCATTCAACCTGCAAGGTTAGATTCACACAAGTAGGAGAGAAACATAATTACTTGTTGTTTATTTAAGCAGGCTTAACAAATATACCATACCCTAGAATTAGGTTTAGGGTTCCACACATAGCCGATTAGGGTTTCCATCCCATCACTCAATCAAAAAACCCTTCACAATTTTCCACATGATTGGAACACATTAGGGTTGGGTATAATAACCATGATCAATCGTCACCCGAACGTCAACATGTAGCGACCAAGGACATAGTGTAGTGACCAAACTCAACAAAGTGTATCGACCTTCATAAGATACATACTGTAACGACCATAATTACATGTATGTGTTGACCAAAGTACCAAAGCAAGGTGTTGCAACCACAACAAGGTAGGTGTAGCGACCATAGATGACTAGGTTTGGCTCACCCTTGCGACCGCAACAAAGACCAAGTGTAGTGACTGCAACAAGGTCTAGGGTTAGGGTTTATTACGCCCGCAACAACCCATTCATGTGTAGTTACCACAAGCATCCAAGTGAAATGTAGCAACCCAAAGGTCAAGCTACTCCAAGGAACACATAACCACCTCCAAAATAGAACTAAACCACATTTAAAATAGAAGATAAACATCAAGGAAGATAAAAATCATCAAGGAGGAAAAACTCCATGGGAAGATGATCACCAAAACCCTAAAAGAACATTACCAAGGTACTCATGAAAACCATGTTAACCAAAGGAAAACCAAGCGCCCAACTCTTGAAATCAGGATCAAAACTCCAACATCACATAATGGCTGAAAATAGATCATAGAGATTAACCAAGAATGAAGTGCATGTATGTATCAAAAACTCCTTCATCACTTAGAAAATGGGTGCATAAAATTTGGGTTTAGGAGAAAGAGCAATCTACTTGAGAATACTACAAAATCTTAAATCCTAGATCATAATCACATCATCTAGCATATTTAAGTCACATTTCAGAGATTGGAACAACAACATGCAAGCAAGAATATGGTGCAAATAATAGATGCGGGGGAAGTTATATAACCTGCCTTATGAATAAGATCAAGCTCCAAGATCACAATCTCCAAGAAAGAGAAGGAAGCTCCAACTAAGATCAACTCCACAACCAAAATATCACCTCAGGAAGAAGAAGACATACCAATGTCAAAGGAGAGTTCATGATGGAGAAAACTCAAACCTTAGCCAAAAGAGAGAAGAAAGAGGGAAGCTTCTTTTCACATTGGTACCACCATGGTCGAACCATAATCTCTAACTTTTATGAAGAGAAGATCCTCAAGATAGAAACCATGGTAAAGACATAGTCTTACGGCCAATAAAGGAGAAGAAGGAAGGTACAGTTCCAAAGGAAAACATGATCAAAGGTAAAGAACCACTTACCAAGAAAAGATATCACCAAGAATCACCATAAAGGAGATGATCAAGCTCAAAAGCACCACATGCAAGGATGATTGGCCACCAAATCTCAAGATTAGCCCTCTCAAACTCCACCAAGCTCCAAGGTCATCCAAGCAAGAAGGAGAAAGGAGAGAGAGCTAAAAGGATTGCTTACATGTAAAAGAGAGAGCTTATATACACATGGGTAGGAGGGAGGTGTAGGATATGAGGTATCAAGATGTTAGGGCACCAAAAGGACACTTGTCCCTCAAAGGATCGGCCAAGAATGCATACATGCAAGAGAAATGTTAAAACCAAAGTGGTGTAGCGACCACTTGGTACCCAAACTCAACTAGGTCGAAATAAAGCACTTGAATCGGGCGCAACACAAACCACATGTGTATCGTCCGCAACACACCACCAAGGCCAAACCCTAGAGACCAAAACAAAAACCAAACCCTGGCGACCAAAACCAAAACCAAACACTCTAGGCCGAAACAAACTCACCCAAAGAAGGTGTATCGGTTGAAGCACTCCGTAACATGATCCCATTTCCATCGTGATATACACACTGATTGCAAAGTTCCTGTAGGTTTCTGATGCTATGCCTTAACCTGTTGACATACTGTGCACTTAGCCATGAACTCAACTACATCACACTTTAAGCCAGGCTACCAATACAGCTCCTTCAGGTTCTAATACATTTTGGTGCTACCTGGATGCATAGCATACATTGAAGAGTGAGCCTCTTCTAGAAGCAACTTCCTCAGATCCTCCACATCAGGTACGACTACTCTACTATGGTAACATACTTCCCATCATTTGACTCATGGAAGCCATCACACTTCTCGCTACCAAACTCTAATCAGATCGTTTATATCACAATATCATTATGTTGTGCATCTCTGGTCTACTGCCTTAACGCGTTTCACTTATAACTATGACAAAAATCCTGCTAATAAGGACACTTCCAGCTTCACATTCATCTGACATAGGGAGACCAACGTGTATATTTTATGGCACACCAAAGAGCATAACTGTGCCTTATACATTGATGATGACAAAGAAGATTTCCTGCTCAAAGCCTCTACCACCATGTTCACCTTTCCTGGATGGTAGTCTATGGTGCAATCATAGTCTTTAATCAGTTCCAACCAGCGTCTCTTCTGAATGTTCAACTCCTACTACAAAAAGATGTACTTAAGGTTTATGTGGTCGGTGAAGATCTGACACTTCTCACCATAAAGGCAATGCCTCCATATCTTCAAGGCATGGACCACTGCTACAAGCTCTAGATCATGCACCAGGTAGCTCTCCTTGTGTTTCTTAAGTTGTCGTGAAGTAAAAGAAATTACATTCTTGTCTTGCATCATCGCACACCCAAACCATTCTTAGATGCATCACAGAAGACTATGTAACCTTTCCCATGTTCAGGAAACATTAACACTGGCGCACTGGTCATTTTTTCCTTCAAAAGCTGAAAAGAACACTGACACTTGTCATCCTAGACAAAAGGCACATCTTTTCTCGTCAACTTTGTTAGGGGTAACACCACTACAATGAAGTTCTTAATGAACCTCTTGTAGTATCCTCCTAACCCAAGAAAACTATGAACTTTTATCAGTGTCTTCGGCTGCGCCCACTCAAACACAGAATGAACCTTATTGGGATCCAGATGCACACATTTGACAAATATGACAGGTCTCAGAAAGGACACCCCCTTCAGTGAGAATTCACACTTGTTGAACTTAGCATACAACTTGTACTGTCTCAACAAGGTCAACGTCTGTCATAAATGTTGCTCATGCACAATAACAAATGTTACATTTCACGGCATTAGATTTCGACATATTAAACAAGTTGATGAAAATTGCATGTCCGCTCCATATACCCCACGTGGGTTTTCACCTAATTATCATAACAACTGCAAAACCACCCCACCCGCCGTCTCCCCCGCCCCCTTGGCCCCCCACATTTTATCTCCCCCTTTCTCTCACACTCCTATGACGATTGCAGTACGTACGTCTTTGATCCTTGTGCTCTCTATGCTCTATGATCTCCCAACGACCGGCGAGCAATCTGCTTTGGTCAGTCCCCACACGTTCTAACCTCTCCCACCAAATTTTCTCACTCTCACAATCTTCCCTCACTCCTATCATTTTTGCTCGGTCTCCAGATTCACACATTTTCACCCCCTTTTAGTTTCCGCCTGATTCCTCTCCCCTACACAGTCTTCTCAGTCAATTATCAATTTCTACCTATTTATCATCTCTTGTACTCACATATCCTCCCCTCCCCCCTCCTTTCTTCCCCCGTCTCCTCCCTTCCCCCAATTCATTCTACTTTTCACCCTAAAATAGGTACCTGTTATCTAATTGTTCTGTTCAATTTTTGTCAAAGATATTCTCTCCAGTGATCAGAGGTAGTCACCCAAGGCAGGTACATATCAGTCACTTGTAAACACCCACACTAATTTATATTCTTCATATTGTTAAATTGATCATTCATGTTTTGTAATTGAGGCGTTTTGGCTATTTTAGCAGTCGTTATCTGATGGGTGAGTAGCATCGAAAGATCACAAGTCGACGGACAAAGACAAGTAGTTAAGATTCTACATCAACCTATATAATGTGCAATACTTCTTTCTTAAATATTCATGTATAAATTTATGGTTTTGATTATAGTAAGACATTGGTGGATGAGGAATGTTTTTGTTTATATTTTATTATTAATAGATATGAATTGTTCATGTTACATATATGATATTCCAATGCTAAAATTAAATTTTTGTTCCTTTCTACATGTACTACTCATTGGACCTACTGAGGCTCATACTATTCTTTTAAAATATCTAATTGGACTTCTTTCTGAAGGTACACATATATCATAACACATTGAATATATATTTCTATATTTTTCTCTAATAAGGCTAATATTATGATCTTGAATATCAACTTATATTTTTATTCTTCCTTTGAAAATTATGTATGGAGTTATATTATTTTCGTGAGTGTTGTTGTTAGGAATATAACCAAATTTCAACTATTGTTCGTTGCTTGGTTTTTAAAAATTAGCATAATAATTTTGGATCTATATGGGACTATGTGTTAACTCAGTTTCTTCAACGACCAATCTTCTTATATATTGTACTCCATAAGAAATTTAGGATGTGGTCACTTAGTCTCTTATTCTATAGCTCGGTGGACAGACTCCTATTCTACCCCACATATAATTTTTTCATGATACATGATTTTATATTTCCTACAATATACAAAATATAATTTTCAATCACCAAGTATATGTTAATAATTTCTTCTCTAATAGAAAATCCCCCCTCAATATATCATCTCATGATTTTTTGAAGAAAAATTATAACACCAATTTTCAGTTGCAACTAGAACCTAAAAATTTACTTACACAATGTGAAATGAGTTTATAGTGGTGTTTTTTAAATTTAAGTGATGACCAGTGTGACTAATCCCTTAATTATAGTCCTTTATATCTTATAACTATAGATTTTATATCTAATTGGTAAAGATACCCATGAATTCTTAATGAATATTTTCTACATTTTTTTTGGTCGGTCAAAATGCGTGTTACTATTAATACCAAAAACTTTGGGCACTGGGTACCCCATTACATCGACAGGAGCAAAGAAGCTCAACAAGGGTCAAAATCCCCACGCAGGGGGACACTCAAGAATCTAATCCAAAATGAGACTAAGAAGACTAATCAACTAAGCAAGCTAGGACCAAAAAATCCTACTAGAAGAAGTCTATTACAAGCCACTATTAAATGCATTCAGCGTACCCACAATTAGTAACAGCAAAATGACATAGAACAAAAACTAGCAATCCTGCCTGTAACTAGCCATGAAGTCTCTAACCTTCTTAGCTACTCAAGACCAGATCTCTTACTGGCAAAAACCCAAAAAGACCTCTACCATATCAGCAAACACCTGAAGGTATATCATGCACACAACAACAGCATGGGCTAAGGAAGAAAAAGGGGATCAACCCCCCTCTTAAACCCAACCCTCGTGATGCACTTGACTGCATATCATCCAACACCTTGAAGGTGTTCTAATCCAGCTGTAGCAGAGGAGTCAAGATGCAATACAGGGTCCATCCTTTAGCTGACTAATGATTAATGTCCTTGACCTAGACAACCACCGGTCCCCCACTGACATTTGAAACATCCCCTGAATGTGTGGGATCCAAGTAGAAATCTAGCCCCTCTTCATCAGTCGGCAATCAACTGAAAACCAGAACCCAACAAGGCTTGACTTCACGCAACAGAAGCAAGGATGAGGAGGAGAAGAAGAGCAACAAGCCTCCCTCTGAACCCAACCCCACCTAAGGCCCCTGTCTGCATAGAGACCCCTCATCGAACACCTTGAGGGCGATCGAACTCTTGGCTACGAAGAGCCACACACAGCATGGGAAGCTTGGAATGTGCTCCCAAACCCGCATCGCTCACAGTGGAGAAACACTACCGCAGGGCAGCAAGGGTGACCCAGGCCACCCTGTGACAATCCGGCCACCACCTCCAATGGATCTGCCTGTTGGCTGAGGAGAAGACAGTCCCGTGTCACCCAACGAAAGTCCACCCATCGCCGAAAACTTCTTTGGGTATTGTTAGAATTGTCTGTTATATATAAATGACTATCATAAATCTATATATTACTTGTCTTATATTCTAAAAAAATTCATATCATGTTAAAACATAATACATCCCTTTATACACATTTAGACACTTTCTTAAAAAGAAAGATTCTTCAAGGGAGAATCTTCAGGAACCCAATATGACTCTTGTAGCTTATTCCACCATCTACTCCCACTGAGGGATGGTCCTGAGGTTTCTCTAACAAACCTTTCATCTTCTCAAGCTTTGGGCAACTACCAATTCAGTCAACAGGTCTGGTTTTATTTGGATGTTAACCACACAGATCCACTCTTTTAATGGTTGTAGAGTCCACCTAGTAAACTCTTCTAGTTCTCTCCACTGGGTAGATAAGACAACTGCACACCTGGTCTGTTTCCAACTAAGTGCATATGCTACTACATTATTCTTCCTGGGGTGTTAGGTGATGGTGAAATCATAATCCATCTTATACTCCATCCATCGTCCTTGTCTCAAGTCTAGGTCCTTCTAAGTTAGGAGGTACTTCAAGCTCGTATATCCATTATCTTGGGAACTAGATTCAATCTTAACTTATAGAATCCAAAATACACTTGATAATTACATCCTCATCTAAAATTTCAATTTGGAAATTACCTTTGTTCATTTATTCGAAATATGCTCATAAGGATCCTCAATTATCATAAAAAGATTTTAGCTTAAGTATTTATCCTCATATCACTTCTATTCCTAGTATGACATGCATTTGTCCCATCTCTCACACCCATAACAAGATGAAATAAGCATTTGGCAGCAGTCCAAATACAAAGCTCATCTTGTTCCAAGAGTAGAGAAGTTGCATCACACCTCACCATTTTATATTCAAATACAGGTTGAATCATTCTCCTCATACTACCATTCTATGCACCCTTGTAGGAAAAAAATTCCACATAACCTTAGAGTCTTATCATAACTCCTATTTACGATCCTTAGTCATTTCCTTAAGGTCTCTAGGGTGCCGGTACTTTTGGGGTGATCTTACCCTTATGCATCTAGGCAATGCCTCTCACACTTACCCCTCAGGCCCCATGAACTCATGAAGGTGGCCAACCTTCTAACCCATGGCCTCGAGAAAACATTGTCGTTACCTCCTGACCCTATGGTCTTGTGCATTTAGGGAACAATCAACTCCTACTCCCATTAGTCTCATCCCTTCTTGACCTTAGGAATGACTTAGGGTTCTATCATAACTTTTTTTCATCACACATTTTACTTGTGGTTCCTTTGATGATATTCAAGCACATTGCATCCTTTAGAATTCTCACCCAAATTTCCATCATCTCTCTGGGCACTCAGAGTTTTCCTTACGTCCCTTCATGGGAAACATGGCAACCTACATATCTAGGCCTGGCCCCATTCTACCGGTCACTTCCATAGTGACTTTTCTTTATGTCCCTTAGAGATGGTCATACTTGGGTCTATAGATTCATACTCAAACCATGTGCTTTTGTGCTTATTTCTCAAGTTCCTTTAAGCGACCTTTAAAGTCACCTCAATTCTTAAACAAATTTTGGTACTTACTTCTATAGGAAGGGTCCTTTCCCAAGATAGGAGAAAACTATCACTTGATAGTACCAAGGGTCACAAAAACTTTCTTCAATCCAAAGTTTATATCCTCACATGTAGGCTTGTATCCTATCATTCTACCCATGCATGAGGATAGCAAGTAGACAACTTATTAAACCATTTCTAAGTTTTTTGTTATGTTGTACTTCTTCATCATTTATCAAGGTTGGACCCATTTCATACATACATATGACACCAACTTGTGCGAGTGGCTCATCAAACATATGCCTCAGTCCAAGTGGGTTTTCCTTTTATCCAATACTTGAGGGGGGTTCCCTGCTTAATCCCTATGAACTCACTCAAGCTTGTGAACATTATATGCACCAGATACTTCTACTTCCCCTCTTTGGTCTAGGAACCTCAAGTTTACCTCCTTTGCATTAGTCATCTAAACTGCATGACCTAGCCACTCAAGCACGTACCAAACCAAAACATGTTAGGAATTTTCTTCCCAATATTCACTTCCATGTAGACAACCCTTAGGATCCTACACAAGGGCTACCTATCCAAATCTAAGGCTTCACATCATATTATCATTCCTTACCTCTCCAGGATCTTGGGACTCTCTTTCCCTCACCTAGATGGTAGGTACTCATATTATCTACACACGAGTATAAGAAGCTTCCCTCTCTGTCTCTAGGGTTTCTTCCTCTCAAGGGCTTCTAGTGTACAATAAGCTCCTAGGGATCATGCATGCAACAAACTGACTCATCCACTCAAGGGTAGTCTAGTTTAGGACATAAAATATTTCTCATAATACCTCATGTCTTGGGGTCTGGGTTCCCAACCTTCTCCTATTGGGTCTCACTCTATCTAGAGTTAACCCTATAACTGGTCGTAATGCTAGAGGTCCCTTTTTGTATACGGGGTTGAGGCTCCTACATATGCACCTCTTATTCCCTTCCTAGCCTACCTTATATGATGAAGTGTACACATTTGTATTATCAAATCTTATGTCCAACTTCAAAACTATAGTTAAATTATCAAATCCAACTGAGGTCATCATAAACCATACCACCTCATTACGTAACACAAAGCTTCTCATTCATTTTCTCCATTATGCATGTCTCATAATCCAATTCAACAGGCATTACCCCTCTGGCATAGAACTAATCTCATTGCCAGCCTTAATGTCACTCACTTCCATGTAGGTTCATGCCAATCTCCTACTCATATCTTCTCGTTAGGGTTCCTACTTAGAGGAATTTAAACTTTCCGGTCCTAGTCTGGTCTTAGGGTTTGACTCTTTCATGGATCATCTTTCCACTCCTGGATTGACCCACCTTGGGTTGGGATAGCTATCCTAAAAGTTTTGCACTAAGGGTTTCATATTTTCCTTGTTACATACTCACTTATTTCCCATTCTTGGTGTATACTTTCAACCCACACCAGTATCCTGCATGCCTTACTCGATGTACCTATGTGCATGGATGAACTCCTTATGGTTAGAGTTAATGCATTTATGGTTTTCTAACGACTCTCAAATTATGTCAATGACATCTTGTTTATGTGCATTTTAATATTTGGTGGAGGATGCCCCAATCCTTATCATTCATAACCCCAATACCGAGGAGGAGGTGGAGAGAGAGAAAAACTTCAAGTACTTAGGGTTTGTTAACATAAAGGAGATAAGGAAGTGGTGAGAGTGGATGAGAAACCCTAGAGGTATCTTATTTTGAGTCAAATCCTCATATTTCATCCAGGCAGTCACACAGATTCTGAGAGTCCTCATAAACCGACTAGCGGGCAGAGGAAAATCTTACCAGTCCCGGGATCGTGATCATTTTCTTGACACCCCCATCTTTGGAAAATTCTCTAATAACTCCCTTTGGGCTCTAAAGTCTTTGCAAAATTTAATAATTATTCAAGATTATGTAGAAAACTAGGCTCTGATGCCAAATGTAACGACCCCATTCCTCGGCAACCCCCAATTAAGGAAGGCCAAGAAGCAAGAGCTGGTATCCCAAAAAAAGGATCAAATGGTTTTTCACATAATTAAAAATAATTAATAATGTTTACTAAACTAACTAAACTTGGTGAAGGATAAAAAAAAATTTCCAAAGTTTACAAAAAATATGGGTTCTAGAATCTACCGAGAAATAGACCATCTATCTATATCCTCTGGGCCTTACTTCATTTATTTGCTTTCAATGTCTTCTTTCTTTGAGCATCCGGTTTCCAGCAAGATTATCCTAAAAATGTTGACAATCAAAACGTCAGTCAATATGACAAGTCATAGCAGTATGTGGGGGGGATCTCACAAGTAATGATAACAACATAATTCAACAATTAGTGATTAACAAACCAAATTTAATATTTTCGCCATGAGAACCCAATCTAGGTTTCTCCACCCTCTGTCATAACCCCTCAGGGCCTCAGACTGCACTACTCACAGTCTTCCCCTGTAACACGCCTGACCTGGGTTTTGGGATAACCCTAGAAGTTTTTCTTAAGTAAGTTGCTTAGAACCTTGTCTTAATCTTTTAAAAAGTAATTAAGACTTGAGAAGAGTTTATTTCTCAATTTTGAACTTATTTGCAAATTGTTTGTGCCTTATATGATAACTTTGGTAAGAATTGCAATTCACCCAAATGAAGGGTTTATGAGAAAATTATCATCTCTAGAATGTCTCTTCTCTCTCTTAGTATCAACTAGATGAAATAGAAAGAAGGGGGCACCTTGTTTGAGTCTTGGTTGAATGATAACACTCTTTGTGGTGAAAGAACCAAAGAAGTGTTGAGTACCTTGAACCCTAAATGAGGTTGTATCGAGTTTTGAGGTGTATATGGGAGTGCCTATTGGCTTGGAAGACATATAGGAGGTCTCATATTGGTTGGTTAACCTTTGAAGGAGATCATGATGGCCTAAGCACCTCAAGTAGGTGAAGCCTATCGGTTTGCAAGTTTCTTGCAAAAGTGGTATCAGTTTGCACATAAAGCAAGATCGGGTGATTCTATCTTGTCAAGCAAGATACACACATGGTCGAGATCATCACCATGAATTATCCTCAAGAGTTTTGCATGGAAATATAATTATGGTTGCATGGAGTTACCATGCATGGACACATGTCACTTGAGTTCACATAGTGATGACTCCTTATACACACTCTCTTTCATGAACCTCGACTATATATACCTCTCTTTTCACCTCCTAGTAAACCTTTCGATTCCTTTACATCTCTTATTTGGAAAATGATCCTAGGATCTCAAGGAAAAAAGAGAAGGTTGAGCATCTTTCCTAAGGTGAATCCATGATCGTCTTCAACCTTGGAAAGACTATGCTTCTTGGATCATGATTCTTTCCTTCTATTCTTTCTTCACCAAATTCTTAACTATGGTATCTTCTTTCATAGAGAAGTGTTGTGATCAAGTCTTGGAATTTTGACTAGTCATATTCAACCTTGGAACATGGAGCTTTGAAGCTTGGAGCTTTTGAGTTGTTCTTGAGGCGGGTTATATAACTTGAACCCAATTTTATTATTATTCACCATCTATAATGCAATACTTGGTGATTCCTTTTCTACTTTGAATTTCTTGTTTGAATGATGATTCCATGAGCTGTAAAGAATATATAGGGTTATAATCCATGAACTAGAGTAGTTACAGATGAGGAGCTTGAGCTTGAAGATGATGAAATTGATATGCACAAACTGATATTGGTTTGTGGGAAACCCTAACCCGATACAAGGGTATAAGTATGGAAACCGATATATATGAACTCCTACTCTTTTGGATGGGTTTCTTGAGTAGGACTACTATTCTCTTAAGTGTTTTATTTTCCATCTAAATGCTAGAAATATGGCAGGACAATATCTATAAGATATCCAAGTTAACACCTATGTTTATAACATGGATGGTCGTCATGACTTGAGATATTTTGAAAGATATGTTGCTAATCCACTATGACCAAGAGGGAGCTAGGATGATATTCTAGACTCTATAAACCGATATGCCTCAAATGATATTGGCTTGTAATAATCTAGAGATGTCTAGTGAAGGAAGTGTATGGAATCATGGTTAATTGGTTGAGTGTGGTGGCTGATATGTCTAACCCAAATCAACAGGTCAAACCCAAGTTGGTTGAGAGGCCGATACACCAATTGATAGTGTGGCCGATACCCTAAGTTGAAGGGGTGGCCGATACTTTAGATGGTGTTGAGTGGCTGATACCCTAAGTTGAATGGGCGGCCGATACCTTAATTGATGATTGAGTGGCTGATACCTAAGTTGATGAAGAGATTGATATCCTAAGTAATGATGGGTGGTCGATACCCAAGTTGATGTTGGGTGATCGATACCTAAGATGATAGTATGGCCAACACATACAAGTATGTGTTATGACCGATATACCTCAAGCACCTTACAAACAATACCACTCTTAAGCATCTCTAAAATGATAGCATTTGATTTGCTTTGGTCGACACAAAGTAGATGTGTCTTGGCTGACACAAGTATATGTGTCTAGGCTGATACAAAGATTGGAGTGAAGACCGATACACCTTGTAGAGTGTAGGCCGATACAGCTTGTAGAGTATAGGCTGATACACCTTGTAAAGTGTAGGCCGATACACGTTGAAGAGTGTAGGCCAATACACCTTGAATATAATCAATGAATGCATCATGAAACTAATGAGATGAATACACTTTAATAAGTGTAGGTTGACAAACCTAAAGAAGGGTAAACCAATGTAATAAGTATGTTGAAATAAATATCCTAGTAAAGATGAGAGAGAAACTAGTACTACTCACATAAGAAGGGTAATATCTCATGTTGATAATCAGTTTATGATACTTGATGTAGTGTGCTAAAAAACTTATGGCAGTAATATAGCTCTTATAACGTGAAATAGGGTTGGTTGATAATTATGAACTTGAAAACCCTAAATCAATTATAAGAGGTAACCTTAACCCTAATCATGAGAGGGTTGCAATTTGAATGTTTTCTCTTTATGTCATGGTCATGATATTTGCTTGATATTGCATTGCTATGAAATCCTAACCATGTAGGTGTTTGTTGTGTAATTTATATATCATCTTTTCACATTCTATCACACACATATTTGGTTCATTCTGATATAATTCAGTCTCTTTTCATATTACTTTTGCCATCTTTTTGTTATTCTACTTATTTCATAACTTGCATTGCAGATTTGCCCCAAAAAGAGCTGAATTCAGAGTTTAATTCTACTGAAACAGCAGAATGCATGGCGTAGAGGACAGATGCACGATGTGCACCTTTCCAGAGAAAATTTTGTTCGCCCATCTAGGAGAACGCACGACATGCACGGAGAAAATGCACGGCGTGTAAGTTTCCAGAAGTGCACATAAAGGCAAATGCACGGCGTGCATACCGATGCACGGCGTGCACCTGGAACATAAATAGCCAAAGAAAGTTTTGGAAAGTCGCACAGTGTGCATATCCTCAGTGCACGCCGTGCGCAGTTCAGCCTGATGCAAACCACACTGCAGGTGCACGGCGTGCACCTGGCAGTTTCATAAATACAAAAATCCAGAATTCGATTTTAAAACAAGGAGGGAAGGCAAGGGGTAGTTAAGTTCAATCATTTGAGGAGTTTTCTCTCATCCCAGAGCTAGAGGAGACCAAAGGAAGGCGATTTTGGAGAGATCCAAGGTGGTTTCCTGCATAAGGAGACCATTTCTTCTTCTCTACTTCTCCATTGTCTTCTCCAACACTACTACAGAAACAACATTTAATGTCGCTTTTCTGGGCGTCGATTATTTACAAAAACCGCCGCCTATAACATTCCACGTCGGCTATTTAGTAAATCCGACGTCTATATTCGAAGACCATCCAGACACATGTATCGCTTTGTATTCAACGTCGGCTAGGTAACCCAAACCGACGCCTAAAATCGCCCGCGAAATCCAAATTTCGAGCGAAAAGAAAAAGTGTCACATACAACGTCGGTTTTTTAGACACAAACCGACGCCTATGTATGATGAGAATTTGCACGAAAAGTGCCACATACAGTGTTAGATATCCTTTGATAACCGACGCTGATATTGGTTCCCGCCAAATAATTTAGGGCAAATATTGTTCAATTGGACGTCAGTTTTTACGAGCAACCGATGTTGAAGATGTTTAGGTGTCAGTTTTGTAGACAACCGACGCCTTTTATGAACTTAATACCCCCGCGATCACCTGACTCTTCCCCTTTCTTCTGTTTCATTGCTAGAATTTCTCCCTGGTGCTTCTGCCGCCGGACTGCAACCCCCACCCGCCGCTACCGCTGCTTGTGCACCGCCGCCGCTCCCTGCTCCTTCTGCGCCGCCGTCTCCGGTCCTAGTCGACGCGCCCTGCAGCTACCTGCCTACCCTGTGTCGGCGGTCCTGGAGCTCGCCGCGCCTGCCCTACACCGGAGGTCCTTTGCTCAACCTCACCTCACCGCCGACCTGTCGACCTCACCTCGCCCTGCTCACTTGCCCAGGTACCTGCCGACCTACCCAGGCGGCACCCAGGCACGCCTAGGCGGCCAAGCGTTCACCTAGGGTCCCAAATGCAGGCGCCCAGCCTAGTTATGCCTCTGGGATGCCTGGGCGATGCTTGGGTTTCGCCAAGGCACAATGCTGCTGTGTATTTTTTTTAAATTAAGTTATTTACTGATTTGTGTTTATTTATGTACTGATTTGTATTTATTTATGTATTGTTTCAGGAATTAATTGATCATCTACTGCTTCCCGCCGTCTCCCTGCCCGTCGCCTGCTCACCTGCCTGCTTTCCTGCCTACTCGCCTACCCTCCGTCTCGCCCAAACAGAGGTAAACCCTATTTTATTACACTGCTTGATCTTTAAACACAGAGACTTAATCAACATTTCTACTTGTATGATCCTAGTGATTAAAAGCACTCTTTCCTGGTCCCTTCAGTAACTAATGTTCCCTTGAGATGAGTGTTAATTGATCTAGTTTGCTTACTTTCCTTGTAATGCCATCTTTTATGTGCTTTGACATAGTCACCTTTAGAGTATTAAAATGATGCAACTTGTACACTTGTTAAATTTGAATCTATAAATCCTATGAATTGATATCACCCCACAAAATCAGTAGTCACTATTATGTTCTTGTACACTCTAGAATCAAGATCTAATACTCTTATGCTATTTTAACACCATGAGACATTGTTTGCTCATTCTAGTGGATTATTATGACCTATGATGACCTAACATGAAACCATGCTCTTAATGATATGATTTACATATCTATTATTGTGTTTGTTGGCTTAGAAACTTGTCCAAGATTTACTCATTAGGAGTAAATCTTGGATAGTCCCTGGTTTGTGACTGTTCTTGAACACCTAATCTCACTTAGGATGTAAGTGTATAATGTGTATTGGGTTTTCGAGAAAATTTCGGTAGCATTTCCCTGTTTGTTCTCTAAGTACATATGTACTTAGAGAACAGTAGGGAAATGTTGCTAAAATTTTCTTGAAAACCCAATACACATTATACACTTACTAGTGAGATTAGGTGTTCAAGGATGGGATAGGTGGTACACATTTATTATATATCAGAATGACATCACATGTGTTTGTTGGCCTAGAAACCCGTCCAAGATTTACTCATTAGGAGTAAATCTTGGATAGTCCCCGGTTTGGGACTGTTCTTGAACACCTAATCTCACTTAGGATGTAAGTGTATAATATGTATTGGGTTTTTGAGAAAATTTCGGTAGCATTTCCCTATTTGTTCTCTAAGTACATATGTACTTAGAGAACAACGGGGAAATGCTGTCGAAATTTTCTTGAAAACCCAATACACATTATACACTTACTAGTGAGATTAGGTGTTCAAGGATGGGATAGGTGGTACACATTTATTATATATCAGAATGACATCACATGTGTTTGTTGGCCTAGAAACACGTCCAAGATTTACTCATTAGGAGTAAATCTTGGATAGTCCCCGGTTTGGGACTATTCTTGAACACCTAATCTCACTTAGGATGTAAGTGTATAATGTGTATTGGGTTTTCGAGAAAATTTCAGACAAAACTCGACCGACCATTTAAATGGAAATGGCCTGTTACCTAATGCCTGCAAACAATCTTAATGAAGCTAAATGTTTGCTTTTTTAATATCAATATCATTTTCAGATTTGATGTTTCATTATCTTCTAGTTAATACAAATGCTAAATGTTTGCCTTTTTAATGACATTTTCAGATGGCTGACCATGATGAGCATGATGTCCATGATGAGCATGAAGTCCATGATGAGCATGTTGTCCATGATGAGCATGGCGAGGATACCAATGTAAGTTCTAAAAACATATCCTGTATTTCTATAAAATTCGTTATCTTCTAGTTATGTCATATATCCCATATTTCTATATTGAGCTAATTCAGTATGTTTATTTTTGTCAAATTTTAGGTTGATGATGCACATGTACCCACTGAAGCATTGCAGGAACTTGATGCGCATCACCAAAAAGTTAACAAGAAAAGGGACATCACTCTGTTGAATAAGTTAATAGCGCTAAGTGGCAGTGGATCCAAATTGGTTGTGGAGTTTGATAATGGAGGAAATGTAATTGGAGTGAACCGCAATAATTTTGTAAACTATCTTGGGGTTGTCACTCGAAGCCATTGTGGTGTTAAGTATGATAATTGGCATAAAGTTCCTCAAGCGAAGAAAGACTTGATATGGAAGGATTTATGCGTGAGTTATTATTATTTGCAATTCTATTTTGTAGATTACAAATTCTATTATTTGCAATTCTATTTTTGGATACTAGTTAATAACAATTCTATTTTATAGAATCTGTTTGCATTGGATGAGAAGTTGCATCGTAAAAGTGTGATGCAACGTGCTGGAAAGATGCTTAGGAACTATAGGACAAATCTCAACAGAGAATACATAAAAGATGGTGATAAGAAGAAGAAGTCAGCCCTTGAACAGTGAAACTTCTTAGACAAAGAAGATTGGGACAATTTTGTTGCTTCAAGAAAATATGAAGAATTCAAGGTATTAGGCGTCACTCCCAATTTAATTAATATACGTTGTATTCACCTATTCAAGATTAACATTTAGTGCTACTAACCAAATCATTAATGTGCATACTAACTAGGTCCTCAGTGAGGCGCAAAAAGCAAGGCGTGCACTGAATGTGCATGACCACACTATGGGTCCAAAGGGCTATGCAAGCATTCGCCAAAGACTACAGGCGGAGTCTGTTGCTACTCAGGAGTCCTCTACTATAGGTAGCACACCTCTGCCTCACCATGATGTTTGGATGGCTGGGAGGCAAAATAAGAAGGGAGAAATAAGGAAGCCTGCAACTGCTGAGGCGGCTGCAAAAATGGTAAAATACAACTCTTAGAGCAATCGTTTGAATATTGATTATTTGTGGTGTTAACTTACCAATTTCTGTTGATGGTGATTAGCGGGAGCTGCACGAGCAGAGGAAACAAGGCACGTTCATCCCTTAGGGCACAAGGGATGAATTGACAGTTGCTCTGGGTAACCCAGAGCATCCTGTACGTGTTAGGGGTGCAGGCGCTGGTGTGGGCATCAAAGCATTCTTTGGGCCATCCCAGCGCAAACCCAGAGCGGGACTTTCACAAGAAGAGGTAACCTATTCTTTTTTTAGAATGTTACTGCAAAAGGAAATTCAATAATAAGAAGCTAATGTTTCTTTTATCCATGTATAGGAGAATAAGAGAGTCGAGGATATAGTTGCTAAGAAGGTCAATGATATAGTTGCTGAGAAGGTCAAGGAAGAAATAGTGCGGTGGCAGGCATCTCAGGCTTCCAATTAGCCTATGGCGACCCACTCTTCTCCTGATACATAGACTGAGAGTAATCATGTAGACCCACCACTGCCTAACACGTCTACTGTAAGTATTGTTTATGACATTGTAGCTAATCTTTTCAAGATGATATGTTTTCAATATGATATGTATATATGTATAATATTCTTTACGTAAATTTGTCGGCATTGAAGCCATGCCGCATAAAAATACAAGACTATGTTGTTGCAGAGGCGCAGGCTTACTCGTCCCTTCCTGGGGCAACGTTTCATGAGACTCCAATGCCACATGGCTACGTTCGTGTGAGCCCGATACGTGTATTACCCGATTGGAGGGAAGCTACATTGCCATATCCCCACCCGGATATTGATACACTTGTTGAGGCAGAAGGCGGGGTGATATTGTGGCCCAAAGAAGATGTCGTCCACACTACTGAAATTGTAAGATAAATTTACATTACTTTAGATTGTTAATGTGTATATATGAGGTCAACTGATCTGAAATTATATATACAGGTTAAAAAGAAGACACCTGGAGCACCTAGGCCTCCACCTCCACTTCCTGCATTACCAAGTTGGGTTCCAACTGACCTAACATACCCGTTAGGTCCTGCTTGTAGGGGAATGGCATGTTGGATACGGGCACATAATATACATTGCCCTATAATTGTTTCTTTAGAAGCGGATTATGTAGGTCAATCATACGAAAGCTCTTTATTTATACAAGATATTATTGAGCTATTTATATATGATTGGCTGAATACATCAATGATAGAGACATGGATAAAGTGAGATCTTGTTTATATATCCATATACCTTGTGTAAGATACAGTGATCCGGTTTCTTATATATTAATGCATATGTAATACATGTTTTGCAGCTACTTAGTCGAAGATCAATGCAAACAATTTGCATTTGATCATGTGGGATTTTTGATTCCATCATTGATTAGTATGGTAGCTAAAGACCCTGATAGTGTTCAACAATACTGTATAGATGCTTTTAGAATTTTCGGTCAGCAAAAGAAGATGATAATAATAGCTCCATTCAATGTCAGGTAAGTTTACTTTATTTATAATTTGGACTTAAGAAAATTACATTTTTATTGTGGATTTTGAGTTATTAATTTTTAAATTTTTTACCTCTAGCGGTAGGCATTGGGAGTTACTAGTTATTGTCCCCGGGACGTTCACTGTTTATTATCTAGATCCTGCGGGGAGTACATTGAATACTAAAATTGGACACGTAATGAGAATGCCATTATTCTGGTGAGAAATATTTCATTTTTATATCCGTTAACATATGTTATTACATTACTATTTAATTACGCAATGTACTGTGTTACATTAACATGTAGGGGTTTAGATGAGTTCAAAAAGGCTGGAGGAACGGTCCCAAGGAGAAAGAACCAGCCAATAATTTGGGAGAATGTAAAAGTAAGTTCCCGACTCCAATGTATATATTATTGATGTGAACTGTGCTTAGTTGTATTTTTTAATATTTTATATGTTTCAATTTATAGTGTGCTACACAAGACAACAGCTGAGCATGCGCATACTATGTGATGCGATTTATGCAGATGATTATCAAACATGCCGCATTGGACATCAATACCATACATGAGGTATTATATATAGTCTCATTAGTTAGTATGAAATATATCAATCTTATTTTTATATTATTACTTATATATATACATCATTCTCTTTGCAGGTGTTTAAAACTGACCACACTCTAGGTAAACGCTTAAAAAATGTACATGCTCCATATACACTAGAAGTATTAAATGAAGTAAGAGAAGAATGGGCAAAAGCCATACAAGCAGTGGCGATTGTAAAATATAATTGGGATGCTGATAGCGATGTTGAATGATATTTTGTAAATGAATATTTCTGAATGTTTATACATGTATGAATGTTTCTACATGTTTTGAATGTTTCTACATGTGTGAATGTGAGAATTGAATTGATGTCTGAATGTATCTACTTGTGTGAAAAAATATATGTTGATTTTGCAAGTTTGTGGCCTGTTTGTAGGATGATATCAATGGATGTCGTAAACCTATAGTTCAGCAAACTGAACTGCAGGTTCTCATCCTGCTGACCAGCCACAACAGACCTACAAACTGATAAGAAAAAAAAAATTAAAACATAGGCGTCGGTTATTTATAGAACACCGTCATCAAAGGCCTACCGCGTCGATTATTGGATAAAAACCGCCGCCTAATGTGACAAACAATCCGACCGTGCAGGAAACCACGACCGTGGTGGAAATGGTGTCACTTATTCGTATAAAATTGGTGCCTATAGTACTAAACATGGTCGTGCAGGGAAGCACGGCCGTGGCATCTGGGAATATGGCGGCGGTGTTTTAGTTGATAACCGACGCAGAAAGTGTCCTAGATCGCTCCCTTTTTTGTGGTGTGAACCCTTTTGGCGTCATCTTACTATATACAACCGACGCCTATAGGTTATATAGGCGTCGGGTATAAAATCGACACCGAAGAGTTTGACCTTTAGCGGCACCCACATAGGCGTCGCTTGAAAACTGTCTCTAAAAGGGGTTAAACAACCGACACCAAAGGCGTGTTCTGTAGTAGTGCAAGGTGCAGCCAATGCTTCCCCAACTTCGAGCAGCTTCTTGGGAAAGGAGCTAGTCCGTATTGGAGCAGCTAAAGAATGAGAATTTCTTCCTCGAGTCGGAGTTCTTCCTTCTTGTGGTTATATCTTTAGTTCTCTTTGTCTTTTCCCTTCTAAATCATGTTTAGAACTGAAATTTCTGTAACAAATATGCAAGACATGGTTATGGACGAGTAATTCTTCTTTTCTTGGGCATGGGAGAGTAGCTCCCATGTCATAGCATGTATGGAACAAGTAATTTCGTACTAAATACTATGTTTCTTGTTTCTTAACCATGAAAGTACCGGTTTACCCTTTTCTTGCATGTATTGCTGGCCACTTTATGTGCAAGTTTTCTGCTCTCTTGCTTAATCTGAGAAGATAAGTAGGAATGTATGGAAGTGCTCTTCTTGGAAACTCTTCTTCTTCTATGAGAGTAGAGAGGAATGAGTTGAGGAACAGTTTGTGATCAAAAGCAAAATTCACACATGAGAGTGTTGTTTTAAGCTGTGATCGTTGCATTTACACCGGAAGGTGAAATGTAACACAACCTTTCCTTGAAATAAGAACGTATGTAAGTTTAAATTATTATGTTCCTTTGATTGCTATGATATGTGAACAAAATCCTAATTTCCAAGACTCCCAATATTTCTGAAATCAAACTTCTTTTAGTGGTTCTTGCTTGCTAGTTAAAATCTAAATTTCTTGCTGTTAAAATCTCAATTCTCTGCATTTAGACAAACATTTTCATTCCCTTTAAAACCGATCTAGATTGTTGAACTTTAGTGCTGTTGCGCTCAATTAAATTAGCTAAGCTCCTTGTGTTCAACCTCGACTATACTACCTCCGTATACTTGCGGAGATTGGTTAAGTTGGGTAAACTATCCTTTGTTTGGATTGAAACTCGTTAGCCTAAATAGCCAACAAGTTTTTGGCATCGTTGCCGGGGAGCTACGGTAATTTAATTGGAGTAATAAGTACTAATTAGTATTCGAGACTAGATCATCACTCATATTTTTCAAATTTCCATATACCTCTTAGTTGTGTTCTTAATTCCTCTTGTTATTTTTCAGGTTTTATGCGTCGCTCACAACGAGGTCTTCAAACATTCGCTTTGTTAGACCTTGAAATAGAGTGAACTCTTTCAAGTTTGAGAAGAACAAGAAGAGTAGAACAACCACTGCTAGGGGGTACTCCACCGTCACCATCATCACCACCACCGTCTTCTCTATCCTTTGAGGAAGCTACACCAAGCCATCCACCCATGGAGGATGACCGTCCTTTAAAAGATTTTGCAATGTCGGTCGCCACAAACATATGTGGGGCCATTGACTTTCCTGTTGTAGAAGCAAATAACTTCTCAATTGCTCCTTCTATGATGCAAATGATACAACAGAATCGTTTTGGGGGTACAGCCAATGAAGACCCAAGTCTTCATGTTGCCTAGTTCTTGGAATATCTGAATACCTTCAAGATTAACGGAGTGTCTGTTGATGGAATTAGACTCATGTTATTTCCCTTCACCTTAAGAGATAGAGCCAAGGCATGGCTTTTGTCTCTTCCCAAGAAGTCAATTAAAAGTTGGGACCAGCTCCTTAATGCTTTCCTTGCAAAGTATTTTCCGCCAAGCAAGACAACCCATTTGAGGAACCAGCTCACCAATTTCTCTCAGAGTGAAGTAGAAACTCTATATGACACATGGGAACGGTTCAAAGATCTTCAACGCCTTTGCCCACACCATGGTTTGACAAATTGGCTTCTACTTCAAACTTTCTATAATGGACTATTTTACAATACCTGATTGACTTTAGATGCCGCAGCTGGTGGTGCATTAATGACTAAGTCTTATAGAGAGGCTTATGATATTATTGAAGATATATCACTAAACCACTACCAATGGGGAGGAGATAGAGGCGCAAAATCAACCTCTACAGCAAGTTCTTCAACCAAAAAACAAGGAGGAAAACACACTATTTATTCCGTTGACCTTATTGCTGCCAAGCTAGATTGCTTACACAGAAATTTGAGAAGATGACCACTTTGCCGATTCAATCCGCTGAAGCAACATGTGAAGCTTGTGGTAATGCAGGACATACTTCTTCTTCATGTTTTGCCCCTAATGCAATGAAAGGAAACTTTGAACAGGTCAATGTTGTTGGGATGCAAGGGAATAAGCAATACAATCCCTATTCCAACCAATACAATTCGGGATGGAGAGATCATCCTAATTTCTCCTACCAGAATACAAGCAACACTCAAAACTTCTAGCAAGGACAGCAGCAACCGCAACAACAACAACATGCCAACCGTCAAGGAAATCTATCGGGTTTCAACAACAGGGGTTATCAACAGCCACAACAACCCCAAGGTTCTTCTCTAGAAGCTATGATGGAAAAATTCATATCTACACAAATGCAACAGAATGAAGAACTCCGGGGGAATGACAAGCTCTTAAAAGATGCTATTGCTCAACTTTCTGTAAAGGTGGATGGAATTTCCACTCACACCAAGATGTTAGAAAACCAAATAGAACAACAAGCTCTAAACCAACAAAGGACTCTGCAATCCAGTTCTCTTACAAGCCAACTGGAAGTGAACCCAAGGCAACAAGCTCATGCAATTATCCTAAGAAGTGGAGCTGAGATTGAAAGACCTTCTCCATCCAATGAGAAGAACATGAAGGTAACTGATGAAGAGGAGTCCAACACTCCTAATTGTAGCAAGGAGAAAGGTAAAGCTGAAGCACCACCTTCCTTCAAAGCCACTGCACCTTTTCCTCAAATGTTAGCCAATAAGAAGGAAGACTAGAAATTCAGGAAGTTTATGGACATAATCAACAAATTGCATGTCAATCTTCCTTTTGTTGAAGTTATTGCTGAGATGCCTTCTTATGCTAAATTCCTTAAAGATATTTTGACTAAAAGAAGAAAAGTTGATCAAGTAGAAACAGTAATGCTTCCAGAACGAGTGAGTTCTATTATTCAAAATCGTCTTCCACAAAAGCTTGATGATTTGGGAGCGTTTACACTGCCATGCAAGATCAATGATACCACTTTTGATAAAGGTCTAGTAGATCTCGGTGCCAGTATTAGTCTCATTCTCTTTACCTTATGGCAAGAACTAGATCTTGGGGATTTGAAGCCCACAAGGATGGCTATTGAATTAGCTGATCATTCTATTAAATACCCAAAAGGTATAGTGGAAGATGTACTTGTACAAATCGGGAAATTCTATATACCCTGTGACTTTGTTGTTCTTGACATGGTGGAAGCTCCTTCCAACCCCGTTCTTTTTGGAAGGCCATTCTTGAGGATTGCCGGATGTCTTGTTGATGTTCGGGAAGGAAATCTCACTCTACGTGTTGGGGAAGAGGCTATGGAGTTCTCTGTTTATGAAGCCATGAAAGCACCCACACATGTTGAAGAAATATGTTTGCTAGATATTATTGATCCTATTGAGAATGATAATGAAGATGATGCTAATTTGATGATTAATCTTTATGATTATGATGTAACTAAACTCAACAATTCTGAAATTTCTAGAGCACTATCTATTTCTAAAGCAGCAGCTATCAATGAAGATACTCCACTTGTCGAAGATAAAGTTGATGAAAGAATAGCGGCCAAAAAGGTAGAACTAAAAGCCCTTCCACCCAGGCTAAGGTATGCATTTCTTGACCCAAATTCTACATCCTCTGTTATAATAAATAACGAATTAACCAATGACCAAGAAAGTAAATTGCTTGCTGAATTGTGTTTTTATAAATACGTCATTGGTTATTCCATAGAAGATTTAAAAGGCATTCATCCTTCAATTTGTATGCATAGAATAAATATGGAAGATGATGCCAAACCAACTATCGAACCACCTAGACGCCTAAGTCAAAATATGCTTGAAGTGGTAAAGAAAGAAAATTTCAAGTTAATCGATGCTGGAATCATTTATCCCATAAGTGACAGTCCCTGGGTTAGTGCCATCCACGTGGTACCTAAAAGGGGGGTGCAACTGTCATTAAAGGAGACAATGACAAGTTAATACAAACATGCATGGTTACCGGCTGGCGTATGTGTATTGACTACCGGCGTCTGAATAAGGCAACCCGCAAAGATCATTTTGCGTTGCCTTTCATTGATTTGATGCTCGAACGTCTTTCCAAGCACTCTTATTTTTGTTACTTGGATGGGTATTCTGGATTTTTTCAGATTCCTATGTATCCTCCCGACCAAGAGAAAACCACATTCACTTGTACTTATGGAACATATGCTTATCGTCGTATGCCGTTTGGTCTTTGCAACGCTCCCGCTACTTTTCAGCGGTGTATGATGGCCATAATCTCTGATTTTATTGAAAATATAATGGAGATTTTTATGGATGATTTTAGCGTGTACGGTGACTTTTTTTATCAATGTTTATTGAACCTATCTCTAGTCTTAGCCCGCTGTAAAAAGGTTAACCTAGTGCTAAACTGGGAGAAATTCCATTTCATGGTACAATCCGGTGTAGTACTAGGGCATGTTGTATCTAAGAAGGGCATTGAAGTGGACAGGGCAAAGGTCGAAGCAATTGAGAAGATGTCTACTCCATCTTCAGTTAAAGACATCTGCAGTTTTTAGGACATGCAAGTTTTTATAGAAGATTCATTAAAGATTTCTCCAAAATTGCAAAGTCGTTGTGTTCCCTACTTGCAAAGGATGTGGAATTTGTGTTTGATGATGATTGCCATGCAGTCTTTTCCAAGCTCAAAGAGGCCCTCATTTCAGCCCCAATTATTCAACCTCCAGATTGGGATTCTCCCTTCGAGCTAATGTGTGATGCAAGCAATTATGCAGTGGGAGCTGTTTTAGGACAGCGGAGAGACAAGAAACTCCATGCCATCTATTATGCTAGTAAAACTCTTGATGAAGCACAAATCAACTATACAACCACGGAGAAAGAAATGCTTGCAATTGTATATGCATTTGACAAGTTCCGATAGTATTTGGTAGGATCAAGGGTGATTGTATATACTGATCATGCTGCCATAAAGTATTTGCTGAACAAAAAAGATGCCAAACCACGCCTTATTCGCTGGATATTACTTCTGCAAGAGTTTGATCTTGAAATCCGAGACAAGAAAGGTACAGAAAATAGTGTTTTCAATCACCTTTCTAGACTGACCACAGAGGCTGGAGATCTATTACCAATTGAAGATCATTTGCCTATTGAAAAGCTCTATGCACTGTCATCCACTCAAGCACCATGGTTTGCAGACATCGCAAATTTTCTTGCTATTGGAAAACTCCCACCGGACTTGACATACCAACAAAAGAAGAAATTCTTTCATGATGTAAAATTCTATTACTGGGATGACCCATTGCTATTCAAGCATGGAAGTGATGGCCTAATTCGGAGGTGTGTTGTTGAGGAGGAGGTCCCAAACATCATTGTTGAATGCCATGTCTCTCCTTATGGAGGACATTTCGGAGGAGAAAAGACTGCTGCCAAAATACTTCAAGCTGGTTTCTATTGGCCCACATTATTCAAAGATGTCAATCTATTCATCAAATCTTGTGATAGATGCCAAAGGACAGGAGGCATATCCCGCCGTGACGACATGCCACTCAACTCTATCTTAGAAGTCGAGGTGTTTGATGTATGGGGAGTGGACTACATGGGACCATTCCCATCTTCTTGTAGGTATCAATACATTCTTATTGCTTGTGAATATGTATCTAAATGGGTTGAAGCCATTCCAACCCAAGCACCGGACTCCAAATCTGTAATTAAGCTTTTTTAAAAGATTATTTTCCCTCAGTTTGGAGTTCCACGTGCTGTAATTTCTGATGGAGGCACACACTTTGCTGAAAAACAATTCAACAGTCTTCTCTCCAAGTATGGTGTGACTCATAAGATCTCTACGCCCTATCACCCCCAAACATCTGGGCAAGTAGAGGTTTCAAATAGGCAACTGAAGAATATTCTTGAAAAGACTGTCTCTAGTTCAAGGAAAGAGTGGGCATTAAAGATAGATGACGCACTATGGGCATATCGCACAACCTACAAAACCATCATCGGGACTACTCCATTCAAGCTGATCTATGGCAAATCATGTCACCTTCCGCTCGAGTTGGAGCACCGTGCTTTGTGGGCAATTAAGTTCTTGAATTTCGATATGAAGAGGGAAGGAGAAAAACATCTATTGCAGCTACAGGAGCTTGAAGAACTCCGTCTCGATGCTTACGAGAATGCAAAGTTGTAAAAAGAAAGGACAAAGGCTTGGCATGATAAAAGAATTCGCAGGAAAGACTTTCAAAAAGGAGATAGAGTATTGTTATTCAACTCTAGATTAAAGCTATTTCTAGGAAAGCTGAAATCAAAGTGGTCCGGCCCATTCCTAGTGCTAAAGATTTTTCCATATGGAGCTGTGGAACTCCAAGGCAAAGATGGAACCTTCAAAGTAAATGGACAACGTTGCAAATGCTACTCTTGCGGGGATGAAGTGGAGAAAGGAGCCTCTTGTTCCCTCTAAGATGCTTGAAGAATTAGAAGAGTCTTACTCCATACTCTAAATGGAGGACCTTGTGGGAGTTGACCCCACATTAGGATAGATTTATTTTAAGTTTTTTGAGTCAAAAACACGCTTTAATTTCATTAATAAGCCTGTCATGGATGAATGTAATAATCTAGACTTGATTTTCACCCTATCCGTCTTTGTTTACTGCTGACTGACTGCAATTTTCTGCAGAAATCACAAAGTACACGGCGTGTCTTTTGAAGACACGGCGTGCACCTCAGTAAAAATTGCAACAGAAGATATTCTGGAAACTGACACGGCGTGCGATATCCATATGCACGTCGTGCACCTGGGAATTGGAGATTCTGGAAACTTGCACGGCGTGCATTCCATATCTACACGTCGTGTACCTGGTATTCGAAAGCTGCAGCAAAAGTTCTGGAAACTCGCACGACGTGCATATCCTCAGTGCACGTCGTGCACCAGGTCGTAAAGGAGAATTCAAAAATGAAAATTTGGAGGAGTACACGTCGTGCACTCCAAGTGCACGTTGTGCACTTTCTCGTAAAGTTTAGACAAAAGGGGCTGGAGTACACAACCTAATTCCCCCCCCACACCAGCAGCCATGCACTCCAACCCTAGCAGCCGTGCAAGTCACCATCCACCAGAGCCCGAGCAAACGCATGATGTTCAGCCGCTCAATCGGCCATGCGCCCCCCTTCTTCTTCCTTCTGCAGCAGCCGCCACGCACCTTGCCGCCGTGCACCTAGCAGTCGTGCACCTCGCCGCTCACCTTCTCATTCCTCTCGCCGGCAGCTGCCGCACAACCTAGCAGCAAAAGCAGCTCCATTCCGCCACTCACCCTACTCCGGCCGTGCACCTCGCCGCAGCAGCAGCAGCAGCACCTGACACCAGCCCCCTCGCCGCCGCCATCGCTAGTTCTTCTTGCACCTATCTACCGTACAGCCCTTGCCGCCACCTTTTTACACCCCACCGCACGAGCAGCAACAGCGGTCAAGCACCATGCCCCAAGTCGTCGGTGCTCTTCACCAGCTCGCTAGCACAAGAAGCAGCAGTGGCACGTCCCTATCACCCCCAAAATCACAATCATCGGTGCAGATTCAGATCTGCCACCGATTTGTAGGTGCATGTCGTGCACCATCTTTGCACGCAGTGCATCAGCCAGTCTAAAGAAGAAGAACAGTGCAATTTGCACACCGTGCACGTCAGATACACACCGTGCACTTGCTACGCATTAGCTGCTGATCGAATGGCACCAATTAAGCACAAGGTAGGCCGACGCCATGGAGTAGCTTCTTCATCTTCTGCACCTCCCGCTGCTGATGCAACACCTTCCGTGGAAGCACCTGCAGTATTTGTACCCTCTACACAGTTTAGGGTCAAACCCGAGGAGAACGCCTACTACCAGTTCCTCATCACCAGGCGTGTTCTGCCCTCCCGCTACATGTGCGAGGAAACCCTTAACAAATTGGGTTTCAAGAATGAGAATGACCCACAAAACCGCAGTGCACCTTATCCTAAAATAAGTTTTCGACTTTTGGACAAATCGTTTTCTATGGATCTTAAGCGGTTTTGTGTTTTGCTTAAATGAAATTATGGCGGCTACACTGATTATCCTCCCGCCTTCCATAGCGACTCTTTTTGGTCTGAAATCACTTGTGAAACAGTGCATAGAGCAAGGAACGCTCAGGCTTCAGCAATCCATAATCCAGTTTTCCGAGTTATGCATTGTTTTCTTAGCATAGGGCCTTTCTCTAAAAATGAAACTCAGGGTGTAATAAGAAAGACTGATCTCTTTTTCTTATGGTGTTTGGTGAACAATGAGCAAATCAGTACTGGCTACTACATTGTTAATAAGCTTCTAGACACCAAAAAGAAGAAGCAAAGGGAGGCTGGTGACATTATGTGCGGGGGGGTTGATAAGTTTTCTTGCAATGCAGTTGGGATTAGATGTGGGTGATTTAGAACCTGCACCCAGGAAGAACCTTGTAGATATCAACTACCTCATTTCTTGTGGTCTGATCTCAAGACATGGAAATAGCACATCTAAATTCAAGGTTTTTATCACCAAGAAGCAGTTCATAACCATTCCTGATGCAGCTCGAAATGACATCAAGAACAAGGCCACCTGGAAGGTGGAGTTACAACCAGAGGCAGATGAGGAGACACCCACTCGAGGTGCCAGCAGCTCTACACCAGTGCCTACACCAGCAGCCCCTACTCCACTTCCACCGTCCACCAGTACTCAGACAGAGTACAATTGGACGATGCCGGACGTGCATCACCTTTACAGCTATGTGCAATAGAGATTTGACCACATCGACACCCGCCTTGACCAGATCAGCGTACAATATGACACCCGGTTCGACCACTTGAGTGCGCAGTACACTACCATGTACGATATGGTCAACAGGATGGATGTGTGGCACATCTCTTAGGGCCACTACCCTACCCCTCAGACTTTCCAGACTCCTCCGCGGCAGAAGATTAAAGTTCCACAACATGATTTTTCCCAGCACCAACCACAGTCTGCAGAGCACCAGCCACAGCAGTTCCAGGAGCAGCAGCTCGACTCATTCGCCCAGCCGATGGACATCCCTGATATCGTCAGTCAGTTCTTCCCTGAGCAGGGGAGCGGCGGATCCTTTTTCTGATTCCATTCACGACAGGTATCCAGTTGTGAACTCCATAAGTTCGATTGAGGCAATGAGGACACTGCTGATTTCAAGCTTGGGGGGCACAACCGGCCATTAGTTGTAGTTTTCATTCAGCATTTCCTTTTTCAAGTCAGTTGTGTCAGTTGTTTTTCCGTTTTTCCATTTTCTTCCATGTTCTTTTCCATGATGGCAAAATTTATATGATTTGAGACTATCTTATTAAGAATGAACCCCCTCTAGCATGCTGAAATTTTCTGTCCTCTATGTGTTTTGGCTATATTTAAGAGAGAAAAATTAAGAGCATGTTTGAATGAAATGGAAGTTGAAAATTCCCATGTACATTGATGTGAATTGTGTTTGTGGTTTGATATCTCAATTTTTTACATCTTGGACTACTCAATACATGTAACGGTTTCCAACTTCTACAGATTAATTAACTTGCAACACTCTTTAGAATACATGATACTCTTTCCAAATTTTTAGTCCATTTGCAATCGATTTTTCAGTGAAAATTTTTCAAAAGAATGATCAAAATCTTGCTAACTTTAACATTCTTGTTGACCCTTTGGTGTTATCAATAGTTTATCTTTACCCAATAAAAGATGGCATATGGCCCACATATTATGCTAGCCTAGTGTGAGTCCGGTCTGGAAATGATGGTTAGGTGATATGAAAATCAAAAGAGGGTAAAAACAACACCCCAACCAACATTCCTCGTGAGCATAAGCCTAAATTAGCAGTCGAATGTCGGAAACCCAAAATTTTCATTATCACATCCTTATGAAAAAGAGTGCAACTAAGTTTTGTTAATGTTAGCATCGGTTTGATCATCTTATATCCATACTAGCTGAAAACTTGTAATGTACATGCACTGACTGTTTGGCTTGATTATCCAAATTCTATTTAGTGTTGTCTAGTTGAGGTTTTCATTTAAATTGAAACCAACCAGGCTGAACTTAATTTATCTATCTTGGATGCTGAAAATTTTGAGATGATAACAACGAACACAAGCACAAAGTACATAGTTGACTGAGCTAATTGCATATCTTCTTTTCATTTCATCCATGCATGAACTAATTTTTTTTTCTCCTTGAAAATAGCCTTGTTCCTTTTTGCTTGAGGACAAGCAATAGTTCAAGCTTAGGGGGATTTGTTGTGTGATTTATATATCATCTTTTCAAATGCTATCACACACAAATTTGGTTCATTCTGATATAATTCAGTCTCTTTTCATATTACTTTTGCCATCTTTTTGTTATTCTACTTATTCCATAACTTGCATTGCAGATTTGCCCCAAAAAGAGCTGAATTCGGAGTTTAATTCTGTTGAAATAGCAGAATGCACGGCGTGCAGAACAGATGCACGGCGTGCAGAACAGATACACGACGTGTACCTTTCCAGAGAAAATTTTGTTCGCCCAGCCAGGAGAACGCACGGCGTGCACGGAGAAAACGTACGGCGTGCGAGTTTCCAGAAGTACACAGAAAGGCAAACGCACAACGTGCATACCGATGCACGGTGTGCACTTGGAATGTAAACAGCCAAAGAAATTTATGGAAAGTCACACATTGTGTATATCCTCAGTGCACGCCGTGCGCAGTTCAGCCTGATGCAAACCGCACTGTAGGTGCACGGCGTGCACCCCAGATGCACGACGTGTACCTGGCAGTTTCAGAAATATGAAAATTCAGAATTCGATTTTAAAACGAGGGAAGGCAAGGGGCAGTTAAGTTTGATCATTTAAGGAGTTTTCTCTCGTCCCAGAGCTTGAGGAGACCATAGGAAGGTGATTTTGGAGAGATGCAATGTGGTTTCTTGCATAAGGAGACCATTTCTTCTTCTCTACTTCTCCATTGTCTTCTCCAAGGTGCAGCCAATGCTTCCCCAACTTCGAGCAGCTTCTTGGGAAAGGAGCTAGTCCGTTTTGGAGCAGCTAAAGAAGGAGAATTTCATCCTCGAGTCGGAATTCTTCCTTCTTGTGGTTACATCTTTAGTTCTCTTTGTCTTTTCCCTTCTAAATCATGTTTAGAACTGAAGTTTCTGTAACAAATCTGCAAGACATGGTTATGGACGAGTAATTCTTCTTTTCTTGGGCATGGGAGAGTAGCTCCCATGTCATAGAATGTATGGAACAAGTAATTTCGTACTAAATACTATGTTTCTTGTTTCTTAACCATGAAAGTACCGGTTTACCCTTTTCTTGCATGTATTGCTGGCCACTTTATGTGCATGTTTTCTGCTCTCTTGCTTAATCTGAGAAGATAAATAGGAATGTATGGAGGTTCTCTTCTTGGAAACTCTTCTTCTTCTACAAGAGTAGAGAGTAATGAGTTGAGGAATAGTTTGTGATCAAAAGAGAAATTCACACACGAGAGTGTTGTTTTAAGCTGTGATCATTGCATTTACACCAGAAGGTGAAATGTAACACAACCTTTCCTTGAAATAAGAACTTATGTATGTTTAAATTATTGTGTTCCTTTGATTGCTATGATATGTGAACGAAATCCTAATGTCCAAGACTCCCAATATTTCTGAAATCAAACTTCTTTTAGTGGTTCTTGCTTGCTAGTTAAAATCTAAAATTTTTGCTGTTAAAATCTGAATTCTCTGCATTTAGACAAACACTTTCATTCCCTAAAATCGATCTAGATTGTTGAACTTTAGTGTTGTTGCACTCAATTAAATTATCTAAGCTCCTTGTGTTCGAACTCGACATACTACCTCTGTATACTTGCGGAGATTGGTTAAGTTGGGTAAACTATCCTTTGTTTGGATTGAAACTCATTAGCCTAAATAGCCAACAGTGTTATGAGATGATGACCATAGTCAGGTATGAGATATGATGATTTAGTATAATACAGATTATATAAGGCCTTGTAAGCCATGTGATATACTTGTACAACAAGTATGATTTATATATGGGTCTGATGACCTAGAGTTGGTTATTGCCTAATGAGAGGTGATATTGCCTCTATATGCCAGGCTAGCTAAAATACAGAATGACTCATAATATTACTGCCACTCTTGTACTGACTGGGAAAGGAGAGGTCGTGGATTCCGGCTCTTCCGTAGACCTATATGGTGATAATGCTAGCTTCTCAGTGGTCATTTGGGGATGGAAGGTATATTCCCATCTCCATATGGCATAATAAGATGGAATGTTTAAAGATGTAATCAACTGTGTAGCATATTTGTTTAAGGACCAAAAATGGAAACATTGGTTGATGCCTTGCTTTAACAGTTATACATGTTCTTCATATTCCTTTGAAACGTGATTTAATGATCTATTGCTCAGTTGTAGATGTCTGAACTAATAAGAGGATAAGACTACTCTACTATGCATATAATCAATAGTTGTATTTATTTAATTCAATATAGATTTCTTCTGCTCTCATTTATAAAAGTTTTAACTGTGATAATAATATTGTTGGTGGAGAGTTATATCTCTTGTTGGGATAAGTTGTCTCACCTTGTGGGTTCCACAACTTTTTAGGTGGACGTGCATGAGGAGGTAGAGACCGTGCAGCAAAGAGCGGACAACAACAACAAGGACAACAGTAACAGCTTAGGTTCAGTGTGCCACTATGTGTCTTGTAGATATAGAGTCCTATGTGTCATCCCTGTACTCTGAGGTCCTTTGGGAGATAGTGCATAAATATTTTTATAATCAGTCTGAGATTTTGGCTAGTATACCTCAATACATGATGTTGCTTTTTTGTATGTTTTGATAAAGCAACAGTTATCTCAAATCGTTGCGAGATGATGGAACACTGCATGTACAAGTAAATCATAATGTATATATATGGTTTGATTCTTTCTAAAAAAGTTTCCTGGTAGTGGATCTCTTGGCAAAAGGGCTTTAATTTTTAGTGTTTTCTGTAATCCGCTGTTAATGATTAATTCTGCATAGTTTTGTGCGATTAAGCTGTCAGTCTGATAGCGGTCGTCACATTTTTTGGTATCAGAGCCCCAAGTTTGTTGAGTCTATGGGGACATAGGATTAAGGTCGTTGAGTCAGTTTTAGTGTCCTCTAGTTTATCTTATAGTAACTTCTTATTGTATAGAAGAAGAAATAAAGCTCAAAGATGTCTGGAGAACATGAAGAACATGTTGCTGAGAGCAACATTGTTGCACCAGGAAGAGGTGCAAGGGAATAGGTGAGAGAAAAACAAGTGCTTGAGAATCCCCAGGTGGATCATAATATGCTGGAGAACCGTGCCTTCCATGCTCTGTTTGGGCAGTTCATGACAAATGTAACATGTATGGAAGACAGGATACTAGTACCACCTCCTAGGGCACTAGTTCCTAATGAAGCTTCGAGTTCTAGTAAGACTTTTGAATAGCTACGTTGTGTGGGAGTCATAGAATATGCTGGAACAACTGACCTAGCAGATGCAGATATGTGGCTCATTGAGTTAGAAAAATCCTTTAAGATCCTTAGCATCCCAGAAACTGACAAAGTTAGGCATGTTGTGTACCTATTAAAGGGAAGCACTGGCCACTGGTGGGCCATCGAAGAAGAGAAAAGGCCTAATGTTGAGGTCGGATGGGAGGAATTCTGACGTGAGTTCACCAATAGGTACTTTCCTCGTATGTAGCTAGATGAGAAAATGTCATAGTTTGAACGGATTAGGTAAGGACATATGAAGATTAATGAGTATGAAGCTAAGTTTGTGGTGCTTTTGCGGTTTTGTCTACACATGGCTACTACAAACCAAGAGAGGATTCAGCATTTTGAAAAGGGCTTGAACGCTGAATTGACTACACTTGCAACTGCTCTGGAGAATAGAGAGAGATTTGCTACGTTTGTGGAATCGGTTAGGAGGATAGAAAGGTCAATAACCGATAAACGTGAGGCCAATTATAGGAAAGGACCTACCCAATTCCAAGGACAGAGGTTTGAAAGCTACAAGAAACCAAGGTTTTTTGTGCCTTCAATACCACAAAGGATCAGTACTCAGATGCAGTGGACGTCAAGTAAGGGTAGAGGTCGTAATTTTCTGCCTTCTAGAGCCCAAAGTACGGCATCAATGTCAGTGACAGGGTTGTCTAGGCCACATCAAGAGACTAGAATCTGCTACAAGTGTGGACAGATAGGACATATGAAGATAAAGTGTTTAGTAAGAGATACTGAGGTAACTCAACAATCGAGGCAGAGCCAGCAAGGCTCTTAGAGGCAACAGTTCAGTAGAGGCGTAGGAGGACAAGGGTGTGGACAGGCATCTCAAGTAGGTTCATCTGTACAAGGTAACAGAGGATGTGGTCAGCAACAGGCAACGGTGAGATTCTATGCTATGAGTCAGCCGGAAGCAGTAGCCAACCCACGAGTCGTGACAAGTCAGATGGAATTATTTCATTCTGATATGTCTTCATCTTGCTTCATGTCTATTTTGATTGACCCGGGTGCTACACATTCTTTTACCACTTGAGAAGTGATTCATAATTGTCTTTTGCATGTTAGTCGTAGAATGAATAACTTGTTGCTGGAAACTCCTTTAGTTGGTTATGCAATATTACAAGAGGTATGTTCCCCCTGTGTTCTTTCTTTCTCAGAACACAACATTCAAGTGGATCTTATACCACTTGAGATGCATGGATTTGATGTAATCCTTGGTATGGACACCTTGGAAAAGTATAAGGTAGTCTTGGATTGTGGTTCCAAACAAGCTATGTTCACATATGGTGGTAAGACATGGACCTTTCAGGGAGACAGGAAGATTCTTCCAACATGTTTAGTATTGGCAACAGTAGATGAGAGATTGTTGTGACATGGGTGTGAGGCATTCTTAGCACATGTGGTGGATACCAAGGTAGAAATTCCTAGTATTCCAGAAGTGCCAGTTGTCAGGGAGTTTAAGGATGTGTTTCCTGAGGAATTTTTTTATGTTCCTCCGCCTCAAGAGATTGATTTCGAGATCAATCTAGTTCCCGATACGCAACTAATACCTCAAACACCTTATAGAATGGCACCTGCTGAGATGGAAGAATTAAAGAAAAAACTGTAAGAGTTGTTTGACAAAGGTTTTATATGGCCAAGTACATCACCGTGGGGTGCTCTGGTACTTCTTGTAAAGAAAAAGGATGGATCTATGAGGCTATGTATATAATATAGACAGTTGAACAAGGTGACAATAAAGAATAAATATTCTCTGTCAAGGATAGATGGTCTGTTTGACCAGTTGTGAGGTGCAACAATGTTTTCTAAGATAGACCTGAGGTCAGGATATCACCAGTTATAGATTAAGGAAGATGACATACCCAAGTCAGCCTTTAGGACAAGGTATGGTCATTATGAGTTTATAGTTATGTCATTTGGACTAAATAATACACCAGCAACATTCATGGATCTATTGAATAGAGTGTTCTGGCCATTCCTTGATCAGTTCATAGTGGTCTTTATAGATGACATTCTAATATATAGTCGAGATAGCCAACAACATGAGCAACATCTTCCACAAGCATTGACTTTGTTGAGACAACACAAGCTATATGTTAAGTTTAGTAGGTGTGAGTTTTGGATGTCAGAAGTATCTTTTCTAGGACATATTATATCTGCTAAAGGTATTTGTGTTGATCCTAAAAAGGTAGAGTTTGTTCTAGAATGGGAACAACCCAATACTCCAACAAAGATTCGTAGTTTCCTAGGTTTGGCAGGTTACTACTAGAAGATTTATCAAAGACTTCAGTTCTATAGCATTACCCCTAACTAGGTTAACCAGGAAGGACGCTCCTTTTGTCTGGAATGACAAATTTCAATGCTCTTTCCAGTTGTTAAAGGAAAAGTTGACCAGTGTACCAGTGTTAGTGTTTAGTGTTACCTGAGAAAGGGAAATGATATATTGTCTTTTGTGATGCTTCAAAGAATGGTTTGGATGTGTGTTGATGCAGGATAAATGAGTGATTTCTTTTGCCTCTTGACAGCTTAAGAAACATGAGGAGAATTATCCTACACATGATTTGGAATTAGCTACAGTGATTCATGCCTTGAAAATCTGGAGACATTACCTATATGGGGAGAAGTGTCAGATTTTCACATATCATAAGAATTTGAAATATATCTTTTTACAGCAAGAACTAAACATGAGATAAAATCGCTGGATGGAACTAATAAAATATTATGATTGTATGATTGATTACCATCTAGTAAGGGATAATGTGGTGGTAGATGCACTAAGCAGATGTGGTGGTAGATGTGCTAAGCAGAAAGTCATCATCTTCATTCATAGATAAAGCTCAGTTGAACTCTTTGGTATGTCATAAAGGGGGCATGCTAGTTTCCTTAAGACAAATGAATGTATAGCTGGAAGTATCTTTGCTAGCTGGATTGTTGTCACAGATGCAAATTAAACCTACATTAAGACAACAAATTAAAGAAGCACAACATGCTATTATTGTGGTTCAGCAGATCAGGTCAGAATATGGCAGTGAAAAGCGGGATGGCTTTCATGAGTCAGAAGACGAAATGGTTTGTTACCATGGTAGAATCATGGTACCTGATGTTAATGACTTAAGAAATATAGTTATGGAAGAAGCTCACGCATCTATGTATGTTATGCATCCAGAAAGTACCAAGATGTATCATAATCTGAAGGATATGTATTGGTGGCCTGGTTTGAAGAAGGATGTAGCTGAGTTCATTATGTGGTATCCAGTGTGTCAGCAAGTTAAGGTAGAGCACTAGAAGCCAGCAGGAACATTACAACCATTACTTATACCACAATGGAAGTGGGATCATGTGACAATGGATTTCGTAGTTGGTTTTCCTAGAACAGCCAAGGGCTATGATTCCATTTGTGTGATTGTTGATAGGTTGAAAAAATCAACACATTTTCTTCCTGTTAAGACTACATACTCTGCTAGGAAATTTGCACGAGTTTATGTAGATGAGATAGTGTGGTTGCATGGAGTCCCAACAACAATTGTATAGGACAGAGGTCTTCAATTTACAAGTCACTTTTGGGAGCGATTACATACAGCTTTGGGTACGCAGTTGGATTTTAGTACTGCTTTCCACCCTCAAATAGATGGACAATTTGAAAGGATTATACAGACTTTAGAAGACTTGCTTAGGGCATGTGTTCTTCAGTTTTGTGGGTAGATGGGATATACATTTGAGCTTGATAGAGTTTGCTTATAATAACAGTTATCAACACAGCATTGATATGGCACCATATGAAGCATTATCTAGTAGATTTTGTAGATCTCCGTTATTCTGGTGGAAATAGGAGAATACCAACTTCTTGGTCCTAAACTTGTGTAATAGACAATAGAAAAGATTAAAGTGATTCAAAAATAGATGAAAGTTGTACAGGACAGACGTAAATCATATGTTGATAATCATCGTAGACCTTTAGAATTCTAAGTTGGAGACAGAGTGTATCTCAAGGTCTCTCCTTGGAAAGGTGTTCTCAGATTTGGGAGGAAGGGTAAGTTAGCTCTTAGATTTATGGGACCTTATCCGGTGACAGCACATGTTGGAAAGGTATCCTATAAGTTGGAACTTCCACCTGAGTTGCATAGACTACATCCAGTGTTTCATGTATCTATGTTGAGAAAATGTCACCCTGATACAGAGCTTGTATTACAACCTTTAGAAGTAGAATTATATGAGGATATATCCTATGTGGAAGGCCCAGTGTTGATTCTTGACAAAAAGATCAAGAAGTTGAAAAAGAAAGACATAGTGCTTGTAAAAGTTCTTTGGCATCATCATGGCATTGAAGAAGCCACATGGGATCTAGAGGAAGAGATGAGGAGGAAGTACCCTTCTCTTTTCTCTTGAGATTTCGTGGACAAAATCCTTGTTAGGGGTTGATAACTTGTAACAACCGAGAATTGGGTTTTGGGATAACCCTAGAAGCTTTGCTTAAGTAAGTTTCTTAGAACTTTGTCTTAATCTTTTGAAAAGTAATTAAGACTTGAGAAGAGTTTATTTCTTAAATTTGAACTTATTTGCAAATTGTTTGTGCCTTATATGATAACTTTGGCAAGAATTGCAATTCACCCAAATGAAGGGTTTATGAGCAAATTAACATCTCTAGAATGTCTCTTCTCTCTCTTAGTATCAACTAGAGGAAAGAGAAAGAAGGGGGCACCTTTTTTTAGTCTTGTTTGAATGATAACACTCTTTGTGGTGAAAGAACCAAAGAAGTGTTGAGTACCATGAACCCTAGATGAGGTTGTATCAAGTTTTGAAGTGTATATGGGAGTTCCTATCGGCTTGGAAGCCATAGAGGAGGTCCCATATCAGTTGGTTAACCTTTGAAGGAGATCATGACGGGATAAGCACCTCAAGTAGGTGAAGCCTATCAGTTTGCAAGTTCCTTGCAAAAGTGGTATCAGTTTGCACATAAAGCAAGATTGGGTGATTATATCTTGTCAAGAAAGATACCCAAATGGTTGAGATATTATCCATGAATTATCCTCAAGATTTTTGCATGGCAAGATAATTATGGTTGCATGAAGTCACCATGCATGGACACGTGTCACTTGAGTGCATATAGTGATGACACCTTATACATACTCTCTTTCATGAACCTCAACCATATATACCTCTCTTTTCACCTCCTTGTAAACCTTTCGATTCCTTTACCATCTCTTGTTTGGAAAACAATCCTAGGAGCTCAAGGAACAAAGAGAAGGCAGAGCATCTTGCCTCAGGTGAATGCATGATCGTCTTCAACCTTGGAAAGACTATGCTTCTTGGATCATGATTCTTTCCTTCTCTTCTTTCTTCACCAAATTCTTAACTATGGTATCTTCTTTCATAAAGAAGTGTTGTGATCAAGTCTTGGACTTTTGACAAGTCATCTTCAACCTTAGAATGTGGAGCTTTGAGGCTTGGGGCTTTTGAGTTGTTCTTGAGGTGAGTTATATAACTTGAACCCAATTTTATTATCATTCACCTTCTATCATGCGATACTTGGTGATTCCTTTTCTACTTAGAATTTCTTGTTTGAATGATGATTCCATGAGCTGTAATGAATATATAGGGTTGTTATCCATGAACTATGGTAGTTATGGATGAGGGGCTTGAGCTTGAAGATGATGAAACTGATATGCACAAACTGATATTGGTTTGCGGGAAACCCTAACCCGTTACAAGGGTATAAGTATGGAAACCGATACATATGAACTCCTAATCTTTTGGGTGGATTCCTTGAATAGGACTAATGTTCTCTTAAGTGTTTTATCTTCCATCTAAATGCTAGAAATATGGCAGGATGATATCTATAAGATATCCAAGTTAACACCTATGTTTTCTCCATAACATTGATGGTCATCATGACTTGAGATGTTCTAAATGATGTGTTGCTTATCCGATATGACCAAGAGGGATCTAGGCCGATATGTTAGACTCTATAAATCAATATGCCTCAAATGATATTGGCTTGTAGTAATCTAGAGATGTCTAGTGAAGGAAGTGTATGGAATCATGTTTAATTGGTTGAGTGTGGTGGCCGATATGTCTAACCCTAAACTGATTCAACTAAAACCCTAGTTGGTTGAGAGGTTGATACACTAATTGATAGTGTGGCAGATACCCTATGTTGAAGGGGTGTCCAGTACTTTAGATGGCGTTGAGTGGCCGATACCCTAAGTTGAATGGGTGGCCAATACCTTAGTTGATGATTGAGTGGCCAATACCTAAGTTGATGAAGAGACCAATACCCTAAGTAATGATGGGTGGTCGACACCCAAGTTGATGTTGGGTGGCCGATACATAAGATGACAGTATGATCAACACACACAACTATGTGCTATGACCGATATACCTCAAGAACCTTACAAACGATACCACTCTTAAGCATCTATAAAACGATAGCATTTGATATGCTTTGGCCGACACAAAGTAGATGTGTCTTGGTCGACACAAGTATATGTGTGTAAGCCAATACAAATATTGGAGTGAAGACCGATACACCTTGTAGAGTGTAGGCTGATATACCTTGTAGAGTGTAGGCCGATACACCTTGTAGAGTGTAGGCCGATACACCTTGAATATAATCAATGAATGCATCATCAAAGTAATGAGATGAATACACTTTAATAAGTGTAGGTTGATAACCCTAAAGAAGGGTAAATCAATGTAATAAGTATGTTGAAATAAATATCCTAGCAAGGATGAGAGAGAAACTAGTACTACTCACATAAGAAGGGTAATATCTCATGTTGATAGTCAGTTTATGATACTTGATGTAGTATGCTTAAAAACTTATGGCAGTAATATAGCTCTTATAATGTGAAATAGGGTTGGTTGATAATTATGAACTTGAAAACCCTAAATCAGTTATAAGATGTAACCTTAACCCTAATCATGAGAGGGTTGCAATTTGAATGTTTTCTCTTTATGGCATGGTCATGATATTTTCTTGATATTGCATTGCTATGAAATCCTAACCATGTAGGTGTTATGAGATGATGAGCATAGCTAGCTATGAGCTATAATGATTTAGTATAATACAAATTATATAAGGCCTTGTGAGCCATGTGATATACTTATACAACAAGTATGATTTGTATATGGGTCTGATGATCTAGAGTTGGTTATTGCCTAATGAGAGGTGATACTGTTCAATATTGAACTGAGGGTTTGATACCCAAGCATATGATCATGATAATGATAATGGTGAAGGTATGAGATTTCCCAATAAAGTATTCAGGGGACTGAGATCCGAGGATAAGTGTAACAAGATATGTACCAATTGATATAAGATCTCTTGAAAATATGTTACACCTTTTTGTATAGCATGTATCTATAATTCATGTTTGTAACTTGATTGATGCTAAAAGATGTTGTAATGCACTTAATCTATCAAGTGAACTAAAAATATAGTTGCCCTGACCATAGAATCATTCAGTGTCAAGATCTATTGAATGATGACATGAGTTTTACTCAGAGCACATATTTTTTAATATGTGAGGGTGTAAGACGAGTATTACCTTGCTTCCTTCAAACCCCAAGATTTGGCCTAGAACCATTTTCCTAAGAAAGAGTGTGGTTGTAGGTCATAGCTATATTTCAACATCAGGATTGGCATTAAATCCATACCCCCAGAAGAGTATGGCTACAGGCCATGACTCAATATATACAAGCAGGATTGACTATAGGTCATACCCTGGACAGAGAACATGCTATATGTTGTATCTCTATAGTGAAGAGCCTCTATATGCCAGGCTAGCTAAAATGTAGAATGACTCATAATGTCATTGCCACTATCGTACTGACCAAGAAAGGAGAGGTTGTGGATTCTAGCTTTTCCATAGACTTATATGGTACTGATGCTAGCTTCACAGTGGTCAGTTGGAGATGGAAGGTATATTCCCATCTCCACAGGGCATAATCGGATGGAATGTTTAAAGATGTAATCATCCATGTTGCATATTTGTTTAAGGACCAAATACAAAAACATTGGTTGATGCCTTGCTTTGGTCGTATACTATTTAGTTTATAACAGTTATACATGTTCTTCATATTCCTTTGAAATGTGATTTAATGATCTATTGCTTAGTTGTAGATATTTGAACTAATAAGAGGATAAGACTGCTCTACTCTGCATATAATCAACATTTGTATTTATTTAATTTAGTATATATTTATTATGCTCTCATTTATAAAATTTTAACTATGATAATAACATTGTTGGTAGGAGATTTATATTTCTCACTGGGACACGTTGCCTCACCTCGTGGGTTCCACAACTTTTTAGGTGGACATGCACAAGGAGGAAGAGACCGTGCAACAGAGAGCGGACAGCAACAGCAAGGATAGTAGTAACAGATCAGGTTGAGTGTGTTGCTATGTGTCTTGTAGATATAGAGTCTTATATGTTGTCCCTATACTCTTAGATCCTTTGGGAGATAGTGCATAAATAGTTTTATAATTGATCTGAGATTTTGGCTAGTACACCTCAATACATGATGTTGCTTTTTTGTATGTTTTGATAAAGAAAATGTTATCTTAAATCCTTGTGAGATGTTGGAACACCGCATGTACAAGTAAATCATAATGTGTATATATGGTTTGTTTCTTTTTGAAAAGAGTTTCCTGATAATGAATCTCTTGGCAAAAACATTTTAATATTTAGTTATTTTTTGGTAATCCGTTGTTAATGATTAATTCCACATAGTTTTATGCGATTAAGTTGTCGGTTTGATAGCGTTCATCACATCCCCTATCCAGGCAGACGACTTCATCATTTCTCCCCCTATTCATGCGGGTGACTTATCATGTACCCCTTATTCAGGCTGGTACTAAAATGTGCCTTCCCCTATTCAGATAGATGGTCGTTCCATAGATCTAGAGGTGGCCTAGAAATGGGCTAGTTGTGTCCGTACATAATGTAATAATCATAGTCACTTTAAAGTTTGCATGGAATGAAATAAATAAATAATCATATATTTGCAAACCATGCAAAGAAATATATGGGAAACCATGTGAAAGTACAACTAATATTCTTAGGGGTAGTCACATGCATGTCTCAAGAGAATTTGTAGTCCAAACAAGAATAAGTAGTATGAACCACACATTCAACTAAGAAAGTCAACTTGAAATTCAATGCATACACCCATGTCTCACTACATGACTCTAAATCCTATCAAAGGACTGACTTGATTCTTAAGTTATGTTTTTATGTCCACTTTCTTAATTCACAAACCTTACTTTAGGTTTCATATACATGAATACTACTACGATAGGTTTATTTTACACAAAAGTCTCGATCTTTATCCTTTTTAAGTCAATTTAGGGCTAGGGAGATGAAAAGATGAATATTTAACACTTTTATGTTTATTGGGTTGTCAAATCCTAATTTCCATCATTTAGTACACCTTTATGCATAAAGAAACCCTAACTCTTTAAAACTTGGATTTTGATATCCATGTGAGTATAAGGTTTTCCTTTTATTCATAACAGATCAAACTTTGATTAAAAACATTAACTAAGTTTATTAGATTCATCTAAATTCACAATTTAGGGTTTTGATCCATTAAAAGCATTAAAGACATCAACTTTGAACATCTTTTGAATTGGAAGAATATACTGACCAATATTATATTTTTATTGTGTATCTTGCATTTTTTTACTCATATTCATATATAATATGTCTTAATCCGAGCTTCCTATCAATTTCTATGATTTTTGTGAGATCGAACGTTTATCTAATTATTTGAGAAGAGAGGAGAATTTTTATCGAGAAAAGAAAAAAGATCGATAATCATCACCTGTTGATCATTGGTCAACTGCTGACCAGGTCCATGATCCAATGGTCATGCAAAGACACACTCCCAAGCACTTGCTCACAGGGTTGTGTGAAGGGAGAGTGTGATGCTTGCTCACAGCCATTGATCTCCTCGTTGGTCTACTAGTTGGCTTGATCTAATGGTCCTCGGTCTTCCCCTCTTTCTCATCTTCAAAAAATTGCACACAATGGTGCATTGATGGAGGCTCGTTGGAGGAGATTCAATCTCGAGTAGGAGGGGGAATCAAGGCATAAGAGGAAGCCTTCGGTACTCTAAGGACCCAAGTGCGTTAGATGGGGCTCCTTTTATAGTGCGAGGTGTAGTTTAGGGTTCTTGATCTCATGTGAGAGAGGAAGGGTGGTGAGATCTCATTCTTAGACCACATGCCTCATCTTGGCATGAAATTAATATGTTTCCTCTTTGAATTCATGTGGCAAAGACAAAGATCCAATTATTTTGTGCTGAGATCGATTAGAGAGGTAGATTCCACCTTCCAACCCTATGTGTGCACAAGTTGTTTCCCCGATCTGTTGTGGGTAGGGGATGATGTGTGAGCCATTGGATCTTTGATCTGACGATCTCCATTTCATGCGTGGATTGAATATAATCCTATTAGAAATCAAGATATTTTCACATTTATGATAATCCTTTGTAATATCCACACTTTACAGATTTTTGGAAAATTCATATCTCCTAATCCATTTAGAATTTTAATCTCAAATTTTAAGGGAAAATTTTTGATGAATTAATATACCCATGGAAACAATTTGGGATCAAAACTCGAAAATAATAACTCTTTTTCTTCATATGCAAGCCATGCACTAAAAAGGAATATGTAATGCATTAAAAATCATATTTTCTCTTTCTTCGTTTTTCCATTCTCTTAATTTCGATTTTTTTAGATATTAGAAGGCAAGTGGTACTAAAATCATCTTATTGTGGCCACTTATGCCACCTTCTAGAGAATATCATATTTTTCTTAAATAAAACATAAGTTATTTATTTTCTTCTTGCCTTTTCCCTTATTATGGATTTTTCTTTTGTCCTTTACTTTTACACCCTATTGGCTTATTAAAATAGGGAAAAGCACGAAATTCATTATTCAAGACAATTTTGCAAAGAAATCCAAGTTGTAAAACAATGCACACAAATTGTCAAGCAAGCCCCTTTTATTAAATAATTGCATAATAGTACAACCAAAATTGGGGTTATAACATAAGGACCAAGATCTGATCCTCCTTGCTCCTGAATCTCTAAGAACAATCTCAAGGTATATGAAAGGGTGTAGAACCAAAAAGATTAGCTTGTAAGGAAAGGAAGGGATTATATATCCAAAGAAGGAGGGAAGTAGAGATCTTTGAGGTGTCAACACCATAGATAATAAAAGCACACTTGTTGTTCAAAGGATTAACCTTATTTCCCTTGCATGAAAATATACAAAATGTCCATGTTTATCCAGAAAAGTATCACAACCTACTAAGGTCAGTTGACCCCCCTTGTCACGGTCGAGACACTCTCATGAACCCCCTTGTCTCGACCCAAACTCCAATCACCATTGCATGGTCGAGACACTTACACTAAAAGACAACTATCATGACCATCCTATCTCTAGGGTGTCTCGGTCATGAACATGCATCTAAGCATGTGTCTCATTCACGACCCTCACCACAAGTGGTATAATGGTCACAACTCTTAACCCTAACTTAGTCACAATGTCAATCAAGAAACCCTAGAAATCCTAATACCACTTGATGATATCACATATTCAACTATGATTCAATCAACATGCTCCATATTACCATCTTCTCTCTCATGATGATAAAACATTAGAAACAATCTTTACATGTGGAAATTGCAAAGTAACCCTCACTTGGGTAAATTTCAAGATGATCCAAAACATGTACAATATGACAAAGATAGCTCAAACTTTATTCAAATTGGATCCAATTTAGCATATAATTATGTACCATGATTTTTAAAGCATCTCAAAACATTAAATTAAGGTTTAAGCATCTTTATACACAAAAAAATTACAATTATGCACAAATCTAGGTCAAGGGTCTTACAACTATAAACCCCTAACAGGAATTTTGCCCCCAAAATCCTACATTAAAAGAGACAGATACTTCTTCTGCATCTTATCTGCATGCTCCTACGTGGCTTCATCAACGCCACGATGATGCCAAAAACCTTTGACTAATACAATGTCCTTTTTCTTAAACTTCTTTATCCTTCTATCCATGATCAGAACAGGACCATCTACATAAGATATATCATTGTCCATCTCTACCTCAACATGTTGAAGTGTTATATTCGTATCAGGGTGACACTTCCTCAACATTGAGATATGAAACACGGAATGTAACTTGTGCAACTCAGGTGGCAACTCTAACTTGCATGCCACCATTCCAATAGGTGCAACCACAGGATAAGGTCCCATATATCTGGGAGCTAGCTTACCATTTTTCCCAAATCTAAGAACACCTTCCCAAGGAGAGACTTTGAGGTACATCATATCTCCCACCTAGAATTCTAAAGGTCTAAGACAGTTATGAACATTGAACTTCTGTCTATCTTGAGCTGCCTTCAGTTGTTGTTGAATGGATTTTATCTTTTCTATCATCTATTATACTAGCTCAAGACCCAGAAGTTGATATTCTCCTGTCTCATACCAACACAAAGGTGATCTACAATGTCTCCCATACAACGCTTCATATGGTGTCATGTCGATGCTTCTATGATAGCTATTATTGTAGGAAAACTCTATCAAGCTAAGATTTATATTTTAACTGCCCAAAAATTGCAACACACGGGCTCTCAACAGATCCTTCAAGGTTTGTGTTGTTCTCTGAGACTGTCCATCTATCTGTGATCGAACACAATGATGAACCTCAACTATGTACCAATTGCTACATGCAGACGCTCCCAAAAGTGACTAGTAAATTGTGGACCTCTATCTGACACAATAGTAGTTGGGATACCATGCAGACGTACTATTTCATCAACATACACCTGTACAAGCTTCTCAACTAAATGTTTTTTCTTCACTGGTAGAAAGTGTGTTGATTTCGTCAATTTGTCACTATTACCCAACTGGAATCATGACCTTTGGTTGTCCTTGAAAGTCCAACCACAAAGTCCATTGTGATACGATCCCATTTCCATTGAGGTATAGTCAATGGTTGCATAGTCCATGCAAGCTTTGATGTTCAGCTTTGACCTACTGACACACTACACATTTGGACACTAACTCAGCTACATCCCACTTCAATCCTGGTCACCAATATAGATATTTCAGATTTTGATACATCTTGGTGCTACTTGGATGTATAACATACATAAAAGTGTGAGACTCTTCTAAAACTAACGTCCTTAGATTATCTACATCTGGTACAATTGCTCTGCCATGATAACATATTGTCCATTCTTCGGACTCATGAAAACCATATCATTTCCCGCTTCCCAACTATGACCGGATCTATTGTGTCACAATATCATTCTGCTGCACATCTCTGATCAGCTTACTTAACTTCGACTTTACTTGTAATTATGCTAACAGACTTGCTAACAGTGACTAATTGTACATTTATCTATTGAAGAGAGACCAACATATCTCTCTTTTAACACACCAAAGCACTTAACTGTGCTTGCTCAAAAGGTAATGATGAAGTTTTTCTACTCAAAGCATTTGCTACTACTTCACCTTCCCTGGATGGTAATCTATCGTGCAGTCATAATCCTTTATCAACTCCATCCATCGTCGTTGTCGCATATTCAACTCCTATTTTGAAAAGATATACTACAGGTTCTTGTAGTCGGTAAAAATCTGACACTTTTCAAAATACAAGTATTGTCTCCATATTTTTAAGGCATGGACCACCATGGCTAACTCCAGATCATGTGTTGGTAGTTCTCCTCATGTTTCTTAAGTTGTCACAAAGTGAAAGAAATCACATTCTTATCCTGCATCAACACACAACCTAGGCCTTTCTTAGATGCATCACAGAAAATGGTATAGCCTATTCCCTACTCTAGAAGTACTAACACCGGTTGCACTGGTCAATTTCTCCTTTAGAAGTTGAAAGGAATGTTGACTTCTGTTATCCCATACAAACAACACATCTTTTCTTATAAGATTTGTTAGGGGTAATGCCTCTACACTGAAGTTCTTAATGAACCTACTATAATATCCTACCATACCTAGAAAGCTACAAACCTCTGTAGGTGTCTTTGGCTGATCCCACTCCAAAACTGACTCTACTTTCTTTGGGTCTACACAAAATCCTCTAACAGATATTACATGCCCTAGAAAATCTACTTCCTTTAACCAGAACTCAATGTTGAACTTTGAATATAACTTATATTGTCTTAGCAAAGACAAAGCTTGATGTGGGTGTTGTTCATGCTGCTAACCATATCTAGAATAGATCAGGATGTCATCTATAACACAACTAGAAACTGGTCTAGATGTGGTCTGAACACTTTGTTTATCATGTCCATGGATTCTTCTGGTGCATTGGTTAGCCCAAACGGCATAACCACAAACTCATAATGGCCATACCTTGTCCTAAAGGCTGACTTAGGTATGCCATCTTCCTTAATCCGTAACCAATGATAACCCAACCTCAAATCTATCTTAGAAAAGATGGTGGCACCTCATAACTAATCAAACAAATCATCTATTTGTGGCAACGGATACTTGTTCTTAATTGTCATTTTATTCAACTGTCAATAGTCAATACACAACCTCATTGATCCATCCTTCTCTTAATAAATAAAATAGAGAGCACCCCAAGGTGACATGCTCATCCTGATGAAACTTTTCTCAAGTAATTCATGCAACTGGCTTTTCAGTTCCCACATCTCAGCTGGTGCTATTTTATACAGTGTATGTGCTATAAGTTGGGTACCTCAAATTAAATTGATTTCAAAATCAATTTCTCTTGGAGGAGGTACACCTAGAAACTCGTTAGGAAATACATCTTCAAACTCATGTACAATTGGCACCTGTTGAATACTAGGACCCTCTTCCTTTGTATCCACCACATGTGCCAAGAACGCATCGATCACAGCCATGTCTCATCCACTTTTCTGCTGTCATAGCTGAAACTTGACATGTTGCAAGGAACTTCCTATCACCCTGGAAAATCCATGAAGAATTACCATCTACAAGTGTCTCTCTCTTGGCACTACAGTCCAATATCACCCAATACTTTTCCAAAGTATCAATCCCAAGGATTACGTTGAATCTGTGCATATCAAGTGGTAGGAGATCCACTTGAATGTTATGTCCTGAAAAGAAAGAACACAAGACTGACATACTTTACGTAGCTACACGGAACCAACTAAGGGAGTTTCTAGATGAAGGTTGTCATGTCTACGGCTAACAGGCAAGAAACTGTTAGCTACTACTTCTCTAGTGCTGAAAGAATGTGTTGCACCTGGGTCAATTACAACAAATATAAATCATGAAGAAGACAAATCTGAATGAAACAATTCCATCTGATCTATCACAACCCAAGGGTTAATGATTCCTTCTGGCTGACTCATCACCTAGAATTGAGTTGTCACGTGTTGCCACCCTCTACCTCTATTAGCATGTCCTGATGAACTGGCTTGTGACGCGTGTCTGTGTCCTCTACCACTGTGTTGTGGTTGTTGCTGCAAACTTTGCTGACTCTGCCTTGACTACTGAGTCACTTCTTCATCCTTCATGGGATAGTACCACTTAGTATGCCCCACGTGTCCACACTTAAAACATGTCTTATCCTCATACCACGACCTAGACGGCCCTATCACAAACACAGACGTTGCACTGTGAGCCCGAGCAGGAAGAAAACTATGACCCCTTCCTCTACTTTGTGTCCAATGTGACTGTGTTACCGACCTTTTCTAAGGCTAAAGTGCAGAGTACCAGGTCTTTTTAAAACCTCCAGAAGATTTTCCTTGGTATTGTGCAGACCTTATCTTGTCCTTTGATTGCGTTTCTCCAAAACTGACCGTTCTACCCTCCGAACTGACTCCACAATAGTGGCAAATCTCTCTCTGTTCTCTGAAGATGACATTGGGGTTTTTAGTTCATTACTCAAACCCTTCTCAAAGAGCATGATTCTCTCCTTATCCATTGCAGCCATATGTGGATGACACCGTAAAAGTTCCATGAATTTGGATTCATAGGCACAGACTGACATATATCCCTGTTGGATATTCTCAAACTGTACAATCTTTTAATCTAAGTAAGTCTCAAGAAAGTATCGACTTACAAACTCCCGTCTGAATTCTTCCCATATAATCACAACACCCGACCTTTTCTCCTCTTTAGTGGCCCACCAGTGTCCAACACTCCCCTTTAAAAGATAAACAACATGTTTCACCTTATTCTCCTCAAAGATGTTGAGGATCTTAAAAGCCTTTTCCAGCTCAGTCAGCCACATTTCTACATCATCTAGATCATATGTACCTACATATTCCAATGCTCCCACATGTCAAAGTCTCTTAAAAGTCTTTCCAGACCCATGGGTTTCAGCACCAGAAACTGGTGTCCTAGGTTGAACTACAGACATCCTATCCATCATGCAATTCATTGTAGTCATGAACCATCCAACTACAGTTTCTAAAGCAGGGTTGGCTACATTAACTGGATCTACTTGAGGCATCTCGGGCACAACTTCTGCCCTCTCTTGCCTCCTAGAAGCATCTCCTGGTGTAGCAACGTTGCACTCTACAACATGCTCATCATGTTCTCTATACATCTTCTCTGTCTTCTTCTACTTTTGCAATAGCTGAAGTGACTATAGGATATACTAGAGGATATTAGAATAGACTCAAACCCTAGTCCTATGTCCCAGTAGACTCAGTGAACCTATAGCTCTGATACCACTAAATTGTGACGACCATCGCCACACTAACTGAAATTACTCAAAACAAAGTGTGAAATTATCACTAATAACAATATTAGTACAAACCATGGTAAATTAAAGCCAATTGCAATTCAATATTCAAGCAGAAGCATTTCATAACAAATCATCAACAAAGGCCATCTTCATTTCATATCTACCAAAAGATATTACATACTATGTTCAAAGGCTATCAAGCCATCACCGATATATATATTCAACCTCTTTATCTGTACAAGCCATTTGTATACATTCATGGCACAAAGCCAAAATTGATGTGTTGATAAACAAAATACAAAATATCCCTAAAGACCCGAGAGTACAGGGACAACACACAGGACTTTGCTAAGACACTACACCAGTAGAATGTCCAACCTTCAAATAGATACGTATCTTCTTACTGCTCAGCTCCAGTACCATGACCTCGACCTCCTCGTCCACAACCACCTAAAAAGTTGTGGAACCCACGGGGTGAGACAAAAAGTCCCAACAAGAGTTATAACTCTTCGCCAATATCTTTTATAGGCATGGTATTATAAAGAGTAGTACATATAATAGGTAATACTATTTGAGTAGTTTAAGTAGTTACAACTGAGTAGTAGAACATTCTATACTATTAAAAGGAATATGAAGAACATGTATAAGTGTTATAAACTAAGTAGTACAAGAAATAAGGCATGGGGTCATCCGATGTTATTTGTATTTAACCCTAAACAATTATAATATATGATTGTTTAACCATTTTTAATATAATGCCCTATGGATTTGAGGCATACCACTCAAATACAATTGACAACTGCTAAGTCAAAATCAATACCATACAAGATCAATGGAAGAGTCGGACTCCATGATCGTCACCAACACTACTTTGTCAGTTCAAGTATGTAATGCAGTGATACATTAGTCAAACTGCTAAAGAAACAACTTGTAGTCATAGTTGCAGTCATGTAGAGACAACAACTCATAGTCAAACTGTGGTCTTGTAAAAAAAACTAATCTGCCTTGGTACATGGCACAACACTAGAGAAAAAACCCACACTTGGTCGTTCTATAAAACAACATTATACCACTAGAACAACAGTTTAATGATACAAAAAGGTAATTCAACTTGCACCCCGCATATTCAATAATATGCGCTTTGAGTTTCCAATAGGAGTTACTAATTTCACCATCCAGCTAGATACTGACGTTGAGGATGGATCTATGGTACATGGAAACTGCATGATTAGGGTTTCACTTGATTAGATATACCAATTGGGTATCTTTTAATGCATCAATCGAGTTACAACATATTCACCCTAAACAAATTCTACAAACATAAGGTAGGATACAACTTCAGAAGATATAAGACATATTAAGTGAAACTTCTCTCATCATCACATGGCACTTGTAATACTATCATTCACAAAGTCATTAACAATGTCACATCACAATAAGGTATCAATCCCTTAATTTATGCACAAGGTACTTACTAGGTCATTAGATGCATTCATGTAAATCCTGCACAATTGATAATACATTATATTTTAGTAATGCTCATAATCATCACCCTATATCATACAAGATTCACTGTGGCATCCACATATTTATGTCATTCATCTCACCTACAAGGTTAGGTTTACATAATCAAGAGATAGAAGACACCATTATAGAATGCAAATCTTTAAGTAGTGTAAACACATGAGTCACATGATCACATGATTAGGTTTAGGGTTCATACTTCATCAATTACAGTTAAATAACATCATTCAATCTCTAAACCCGAAGTCCATCATATCCCACATATTGAGAGAGCACTATAATTAAGCATTATTATTAGTGGTTAACCTAATTATAATTACAACACCTTATGTGAACCCTTAGACTAGGCATTATCCATGTATACCATTATGTGCATCAGCGTTGCTTAGTCACACAACATGGGGTTGTAACCTATAATGAGTGCAGGCTGATTTTTCCTATAACGCGTGCATAATTGTTTTGATTAGCAATGTGTGCAAGGCATTGGTCACAGCCCATGGCGTGTGCATCTATCTCGCCCGCGACGCACACCAGGCCATGTTGTGCTCACAATGCACACAGGGAATGTGACGCCCGTGACTCACATAAGGTCACAACTGCACACAGGGTAACTTGCTTGTGATGTTGCACTGCATTCAATTCAAATGTGCAACACCTACCTCATAGGGTTTAAAGAGTTGCAATGACCATCAGGTCATTGTCTCGTCCTAAGGGAAGACCAAAGAACATTTACACCTTATGTTGGCCCTATGTATATCATCTGTACATGTTCAAATAGGTCGAGATAGTTGGTTAACATCAAGGAACACCAACCGTCAATAGGGTGAGTAAGACCCTAGATCCCTATGCTCATCAACCCTAAACTATGAGTCATAGAATATAATCAAAAGAAGTGTATATAGAAAGTAAAAGACACAATTCCTATGCATCTTAACCTATTTAAAACCTACTATTATCCATGATAAATGATCCACACATCAAGTTTCAAGACTTCATAGATGATGATCCAAGTAAACACATAAATCTCCCGTTTAAAATAAAATCGGTTACAAGATTGTTAGGGTTTATAAGAATGGAAATCTCTCATGAATACTCCATCAATCAAACCCAAAAATATAATATTTTCTCTATCATCGGGAACACATTTTAATCAGGTAGAACAACACAGTATGATCAGGTATTAAATATTAATGATAGATGGAAAAATAGTTACAAAACCTGTCTGATTATGGAGAGAAGTTTCTCTTAGGATCTCAAGCTCCAAAGGCTTCAACTAAGCTTTAAAACTTTAACCAAAGCTCACCTTCAAAAAGACGAAATCCATGATTAGAAGAAGATTCAGGAAATGGAAAACAGATCCTTGGCTAAACCAAAAAGAAAAGGAAAACAAAAAGAGAAGAGATCGTCCTCTCACTAGTCGCCACCATCTCAAAACACAGTCTAAGGCCTTTATGAAGAAGAGATCTCTCTCTTCCAATAAGATCCACCATGGATGTTCCTAGACCAAGAAGGAATGAGAAGGTGGAGGTTTCAGAAAAGAAAACATGATCTAGAGGATAAGACTAATTATCAAGAGACAATTCTCCAAGAATCACCACCAAAGGTTAACCTTAGCACAAGATCTTCAACATGCACCAAAGGTCAACTGCCTAAGGACCAAGCTCTGATCCTCCTTGCTCCTAAAACTCGAAGAACAAACTCAAGGTAGATGAAGGAGTGTAGAGCCGAAAAGATTAGCTTGTAAGGAAAGGAAGGGATTATATATCCAAAGGAGGAGGGAAGTAGAGATCTTTGAGGTGTCAACACCATAGATCACCAAAGGACACTTGTTCTTCAAAGGATTAACCTTATTTCTCTTGCATACAAATATACAAAATGTCCATATTTATCCAACAAAGTTTCACAACCTACTAAGGTCGGTTGACCCCCTTGTCACGATCGAGTCACTCTCATGCACCCCCTTGTCTCGACCCAAACCCTAATCACCATTGCATGGTCGAGACACTTATACTAAAAGACAACTATCTCGACCATCCTATCTCTAGGGTGTCTCAGTCGTGCAATGCATCTAAGCATGTGTCTTGGTCATGGCCCTCACCACAAGTGGTATAATGGTCACAGCTCTTAACCTTAACTTAGTCACCATGTCAACAAACAAATCCTAGAAACCCTAATATCACTTGATGATATCACATATTCAACTATGATTCCATCAAGGTGCCCCATATTACCACCTTCTCTCTCATGATGCTAAACATGAGAAACACTCTTTACATGTGAAAATTGCAAGATGATCTAAAACATGTACAATATGATAAAGATAGCTCAAACATTATTCCAATTGGATCCAATTTAGCATATAGTTATGTCCCATGATTTTTAAAACATCTCAAAATATTAAATTAAGGTTTAATCATCCTAATTCACAAAGAAATTACAATTATGCATAAAGCTAGGTCAGGGGTCTTACATAATGGACATAAATAATCCAGTGGAACCTAATCATGTAGTTTGCCATGTGCCATAGATCCATCTTCAGCGTCAATACTTGCTGGATGGTGAAATGGGTTTTCCCTTAGCGGAAGCTCTAAGCCGTATACTGTTAAGTATACACATTCACAAGGCTGACTGCGGACCATACCCTGTAAGGAGAATGGTTGAGTTTGTATCTCAATGATGTGATACAGATTATATATTTGATATCTTTTGAGTATGGCTATGATCATACCTTTGTAGGAGTGTGCCTACGGTCGTAACTCAGTTTCACTAGTGTTGTCCCTATATACCAAGGAAGGATAGGCTATTTTTGTAGTTGCACTTCATAGGTCATTGCGATAGACTTGGACTGGGTGAGGGTGTGGTGAGATCATGGATTCTGACTCTTCCATTGATCTTGTATGGTAGTGACTTAGCAGTGTTCATTTGGAGCATGAGTGGTATACCTCATCTCCTCTGGGCATAATAAAAGATGTAACATAGCCATGTAGTGTATTTGTGTAGGATCAAATATGGGAACATTGGTTGAAGCTTTGCCTTGGTTTTGATGGATTAGTTGGTAGAATATATACATGTTCTTCATATTCCTTTTATGATGATAAGATGTTCTACAATCCAGTTGCAATTGCTTGTACGATTTAGTAATTATTATTTGCTTTAGACATATCATTTAGTTGAATCTAATTAACATGTTAATATGTTTACTTCGTGTTCTTCTTTGCTATATGCCTATGTATACAATAGCGTTAGTGGAGAGTTATATCTCCCGGTGAGATATGGATTTCACCCCGTGGGTTCTCCACATCTTTTAGGTGGACGTGCACGAAGAAGTAGAGATCATGCAGCTGAGGAAAAGTAGCAGTAAGAGCAGTAGTTGATAAGGTGGGATGTGATGCTAGTCTTTTGGTATAGATTCCTAAAGTCGTCCCTATACACTTAGGTTCTTGGGGAGGTTTTTGGTGTGTTTTGTGGACATGTTATTGATACATGGTTTTTGGCTCGTGTGTCATTGATGTATAGCTTTAGTAGAGATGTACATGTATATAAGTGTGAAACCGCTATCTCCTGTAATAGGTTGATAATCAAATGTTGATGTAAGCACCTTGTGATATATGATATATAATGCAGGTGTCTTGTTGTGGGCTCATATGCAAAGGTTTTTCAACTTATGGTGCTTTATGATATCAACTTAAATTCTTAGTGTTTTCTGAGAATCTGCTTGTCTAATGATGCTTACATGCTTAGTTTTGAGTAATCACGTCTCTCCTATGGTGGATTGCGCCACAGTTAGGTTGGTATCAGAGCTTTAGGTTCACTGAGTCTACAGGGACCTAGGACTAGGTTTTATGTCTATTCTAGTGTCCTCAAGTCTATCTTATAGTGACTTTTGTTTATTCAAAAGAAGAAGAAGAGTAGAAAAGATGTCTGGAGAACATGAAGAACATGCTACAGAGAGAAATGTTGCTAAACCTAGAGGTGGTGCAATGAACCATGCGTGAGAAGATTGGGCACCTGAGGTCCCCTAGTTCGACCCAGCCATGTTAGAGAATCCTTCCTTTCACTCACTTTTTGGGCAGTTCATGGCCACAATAACACATATGACAGACAGAATGCATGTGCCTCAAGCTAGGGTAGAAGTTCCCAATGCGGAGTCTTTGGGTACTGGGAAGATCTTCAAACGACTTAGGCGTGTGGGGGTTGTGGAGTACGCTGGGATGGCGGATCCAGTGGATGTGGATCTTTGACTAATGAAGCTAAGAAGTCCTTTAAGATCCTCAACATCCTCAAGGCTGACAAGGTGAAAACTACAATGTATCTTTTGAAAGTAAGTGTTGGCCATTGGTGGGACATAGAAGAGGAGAAGAGGCCTAGAGTTGTTGTGGGCTGGGAGGAGTTCTAATGTGAGTTCATCAGTCGATACTTCGTACGAACATGTCTTGATGATAAGATATCTTAGTTTGAGTGCATTAGACAAGGATCCATGATGATCGATGAGTATGAGGCTAAGTTCATGGAGCTTACATGGAATCAACAGATGATGAGAGGATCAAACATTTTGAGAAGGGGTTGAACGTTGAGTTGTCTACCCTGGTGGCTGCATTGAAGAATCGTGAGTGGTTTGCCACGTTTATAGAGTCAGCTCAGCTGATAGAAAGGTATGTGGTTGAGAAGCAGGAGGTGAGTGCCAAGAAGAGGCATGCTCAGTTTTAGGGATAGTCATCGGGAGGCTTTAAGAAGCCTAGGTTTTCTGTACTGCCAGCACAACAAAGATTCAGTGCGCAGACATAGTGCTCACCAAGTAAGGGTAAAGTTCACAATTTTCCACATGTTGGTGCTCACAGTACATCGTCAGTGTCAATGATAGGGCTTCCAAGGACACGTATGAGACCAGGACTTGTCACAAGTGTGGTCAAGTAGGGCATCTGAGGTGGGCATGTCTAGTGAAATATGACAAGGTGACCCAGAAACTGAGGCAGAGCCATAAGGGCTCACAGAGACAACAGTACAACATCAGTTGACAAGGACGTGGACATGTGTCTCAGGCTGGTTCATCAGCTCAGGCCAGCAGAGGACGGAGGTGACAACAAGTAATGGCTATATTCTATGTCATGAGTCAGTCAGAGGCAATGGTCAACCTGTAAGAAGTGATAGGTCATATGGAGTTATTTCATTCTGATTTGCCTTCTTCTTACTCTATAACTGTTTTGTTGACCCGGATGCGACACACTCTTTTATCACTCGATAAGTGATTAATAGTTGTTGGTTGCTTGTTTGTCTTAGACAAGATAGTTTGCTTCTAGAAACCTCGTTAGTTGGTTCTACGGTGTTGCGGGAGGTGTGTTCAATGTGTGTCCTTTCTTTTTCAGGACATATCATTCAAGTGGATCTCGTACCGCTTGATATGCATGGATTCGATGTGATCCTTGGAATGGACACCTTGGAGAAGTATCATGTAGTTTTGGATTGTAGTGATAAGAGTGCAACGTTTGTGGATGGTTCTGAGACATGAATCTTCCAAGGGTATAGGAAGATTCTTCCTGCATGTTTGGTGTCGACGATGGTGGTAGAGAAGTTGATGAGGCAAGGTTGTGAGGCATTTTTGGCACACGTGATGGATACTGAGGTGAGGAGTCCTGGTATTTAGGAAGTGTCGATTGTCAAATAGTTTGAGGACATGTTTCCAGACGAGTTTCCATCTATTTGTCCACCTCGAGATATTGATTTTGAGATCAATCTAGTCCCAAGTACGCAACCGATAGCTTAGACACCATACAGGATGGCTCCAGCTGAGATGGTAGAGTTAAAGAGATAGTTGCAAGAAATTCTAGACAAAGGTTTTATCAGGCTGAGTATGTTTATGTGGGGTGATCCAGTGTTGTTCGTGAAGAAGAAAGATGGGTCCATGAGGTTGTGCATTGACTACATACAGTTGAACAAGGTGACAATAAAGAACAAGTATCCCTTGTCGAGGATCAATGACTTGTTTGACCAGTTGTGTGAAGCTTTAGTGTTCTCTAAGATTGATCTGAGATCGGGGTATCACCAATTATGGATAAAGGTAGATGACTTACCTAAGTCAGCTCTTAGGATGAGGTATGGTCATTATGAGTTTGTGGTTATGTCGTTTGGGCTAACCAATGCAGGTGTTCCGACTGTTTCTTGATTAGTTTGTGGTGGTCTTCATAGATGATATATGATATACTCTACGGACAGTGAGCAACATGAAAAACATCTTTTCCGGACATTGACTGTGCTGAGGCAGCATCTGTTGTGCGCCAAGTTCAATACATGTGAGTTCTGGCTGAAGGAAGTGTCTTTCTTAGAACACGTGATATCTATTGAGGGTTTCTGTGTGGACCCCAAGAAGGCTGAGTCCATTTTGGAGTGGGAACAGCCGAAGACACCGAAAGAGTGTGTAGATTTTTGGGTTTGGAAGGCTACTATAGGAGGTTCATTAAGAACTTTGTTGTCATAGCATTACCCATGAAAAAGCTGACAAGGAAGGATGTGTCATTTGTCTGGGATGACAAGTGTTAGGGTGCCTTTCAGACATTGAAGGAGAAGTTGACGAGTGCACCAGTTCTAGTTTTTCCCAAGAAAGGAAAAAGATACATAGTCTTTTGTGATGCGTCCAGGAATGGTTTGGGTTGTGTGCTGATGCAGGATACGAGTGTAGTTTCTTTTGCTTCGTGACAACTTAAGAAAGACAAGGAGAACTACCTAACCCATGGCCTGGGGTTAGCTGATCTGATTCATGCCTTGAATATCTAGAGGCACTACCTTTATGGTGAGAAGTGTCATATGTTCACATATCACAAGAATTTGAAGTACATCTTCTAGCAGCAGGAGTTGAACAAGAGGTAATGACGCTAGATGGAGCAAATCTAGGACTATGATTTCACTATTGATTACCATCTAGGTAAGGCAAACATTGTGGTAGATGCACTGAGTAGAAATTCATCTTTGTCGTCATCTATTGAGAAGGCACAATTGTGTTCCTTGATGTGCCACAAGTGATATATGTTGGTTTCCTTATGTCAGATGAATGTTAGGTTGGTGGTTTCCTTGTTAATAGGGTTGTTGGCACAGTTGTCGGTGAAACCCACGCTGAGACAGCAGATCAGAGAGGCACAACAGACTGATAATATGATCCAATAGATAAGAGTAGAGTTTAGCAACAAGAAGCGTGATGGCATCCAAGAGGCAGATGATGGAACAATGTATTACTATGGTAGAGTTGTGGTTCCCAATGTTGATGATGTGAGGAAGATGGTCTTGGAGGAGGCTCATACGTCGATGTACACTATGCATCCAGGTAGCACCAAAATGTATCATAACCTGAAGGACTTATATTGGTGGCATGGCTTGAAGCTTGATGTGGCTGAGTTTGTTATGAAGTGTGTTGTGTGTCAGCGGGTCAAACTAGAACATTAGAAACCTACAGGGACGTTACAACCATTTCCTATACCGCAGTGGAAATGAGATCATGTTACAATGGATTTTGTGGTTGATCTTCATAGGACAGCTAAAGGTCATGATTCCATATGGGTGATCGTTGATAGGTTGACCAAGTCAGCACATTTCCTTCCCATGAAGATGACGTATATAGTAGAGAAGATCACTTAGGTATATGTTAATGATATAGGGTGTTTGCACGGTGTTCCAGATACCATCGTGTCTAACAGAGCTCCTCAGTTTACAAGTCTCTTTTGGGAGCACTTCCACTCAGCGTTGGGTACACATTTGAGGTTCAACACTGCTTTCCACCCACAGACAGATGGACAATCTAAAAGGACCAATCAAACCTTGGAGTATCTATTGAGAGCTTGTGTTTTGCAGTTTTTGGGCAGTTGGGACATCCACCTTAGTTTGGTAGAGTTTTCTTATAATAATAGTTATCAGAGAAGTATATGTATGGCACCGTATGAGGCGTTGTATGGGATACATTGTAGGTCTTAGTTGTGTTGGTATGAGATAGTAGAGTATCATCTCCTTGGTCCTGAGCTTGTGCAAGAAATGACAGAGAAGATCAAAGTGATTCAATAGTATTTGAAGGCAGCACATGATAGGCAAAATTTGTATGTTGATAACCACCATAGACCTTTGTAGTTCCATGTGGGAGACAAGGTGTATCTTAAAATCTCTCCTGGGAAGGGATTTCTGAGGTTTGGTAAGAAGGGTAAGCTAGCTCCCAGGTTTATGGGGCCTTACCCTATATGGTGGCATGTATTGCGAAGGTGGCCTACCGATTGGAGTTTCCACCTGAGTTGCACATGTTGCATCCACTATTCCATGTGTCTATGTTGAGAAAGTGCCATTCCGATACAGAGTTAGTTCTACAGCCAGTGGAGGTTGAGCTTGATGATGATATCCTATGCGGAAGGACCCATGTTGATCCATGACAAGAGTGTGAAGAATCTGAAGAAGAAGGATATCCCTTTGGTTAAGGTTTTGTGGTATTACTGTGGCATTGAGGAAGCCACATGGAAGCTTGAGGAAGATATGAAGAGGAAGTACCCCTCTCTTTTTGCTTAGGATTTCGGGGGTGAAATCCTTGTTAGGGGTCTATGGCTTGTAAGACCCCTAACCTGGGTTTTAAGGTAACCCTTTTTTTTTGCTTAAGTAAGTTCTTAAAACCTTGATTTAATCTTTAGAGATGCTTTTACACCTTGTAGAGAGCTTAGGTCTCCATTTTGAGCTTGTTTGGATGATGTTTGTACCTTATGTGCTTGTTTTGGGCTAAATTGCAATTTGCCAATTTGTGAGGGTTATCTTGCAATTTTCTACCTCTATAGTGTTCCTTCTCTATCTTGGATTCATGAGAGAGAGTTTGGGAATTTGGGGTGCCTTGGTTGATCCTTGGATGAGTGTTGGCATCACTAGTAGTGATTAGGGTTTCTAGGGTTTGGTTGTCTCGACCATGTGAACATGGATGCTTTGTTGCGACCCATGTAGCAATCTATGTTGCAACCTAGGTGTGTTATTGGTGTGTCTCAATTGAGACACTTTTCTTGGACATGTTGGTTTCAACCTAGGGTGTGTGGTTGAGGTCGAGATAGGTTGTCTTTTAGTGTCTCGACCTAGGTTGTGTGGCGGTCTTTTGTCTCGACCAGGATGTTGGGTTGATCTTGTTTTGACCTCCCTTTGATATGTCGAGACCGAGATCATATGTTGGGTGACACATTTGGTCAAGATACAACATATGTTATATCACCATTTTGTGCATGCATGGTTTAAGTGGTTACATGTGTGTTTCTTGGGTAGACAAGTGTTGACACCTCATCTGCACCCTACTTCCCTCCTCTTTTGCTATATAATCCCTCTTTTCTCCATGCAAGCAACCTTTTTCAGACATCTTCTTCCTCCTTCCTTGTTTGGTCATCCTTGGATCCTTGAGGAGAAAGAAGAACTAATCTTGAAGCTCTTGGTGGCCGAACTTCCCTTGCATGTGGTGATCCTTGGTCATCTTCTACCTTGGTAAGTATATGCCTTTCTTTTGCAACGTTTTCCTTGGATCCCCTACTCCATCTTCTTCTCCTACCTTGGCCTTAGACTATGTTTTGGCATGTTTGCCATTCTTTAGAGATAATTCCTCATCACAAGGGTAATAGGCCATGTTTTGACAAGGTGACACCCATGTGAGAGGAAGTTTCTCCTCTCTTTTCCCCTTCCCTCTTTGGTTCGGCCTAGGGTTCTTTCTTACCTTCTCTTAAGAAAAATTTTACCTTGATGTCTTCTCCTTCTTGAGTTGCTTTTGTGGCTGAGAGTGGAGCTTTTGGTGGAGCTTCTTTCTCCTTTGGTGATCGTGTGCATGGAGCTTGCAATCCTTGGTGTGATCTTCTTTAAGACATGTTATATAACACTCAACCATCTCTATTGTTGCACTTTTCATACCTGCATATTACAGTTTTCTCTATCTAAAATGTGCCCTAATATTCTAGTAGAAGATACCATGCTCTAGAACTTGGTTGATGATGGTTAACATGCTTGGTTTGCTTGAAATCTGAAACCCTAATCCAATGCACCCAGTTTTGGTTATTGTTGTGTCATGGTGGTTTCTCCTACCTTTAGACCTTGAATTTGCTTACATGCATGATGCTCGTAAACCTAGATGTTATGGGGAGGTTAGGTTCTATTTTGGGATATTTAAATGTGGTTTTATCTCTATTTCATAAGGTCCTTTCATGGTGTTCTCTTAATACAAGTTTTTAGGGTTTTGGTGATCGGTTTGCATGAGGTTTTCTCCTCCAAGTTGATGATGGATTTCTTTGGTTTCATCTGTTGTTTTGGGGTCAAGACATCACATCTAGTGATGGTTAAGACACCTACCTTCTTGTTGGTTGTGACCCATGTTTTTTTTCAGTTGAAATGTTTTCCTTGGTTGAGGTTGGTCTGGTTTTTGCTGAGGTCGGGACACCTGGTGATGATAGTCAAAATGATCCCTTGTTTGGTGGAGTTGATGCCCTAGTTTTGATATGGTTGAGACAAGTCATCTCTTGGGTGTGTCACGGTCATGACACCATGATTGGTCGGGGTTGAGACACCATGGTTGTGGGTGGTCGTGACCCACATGGGTGGTGGTCATGACATGTATGTGGTGGGTGGTAGCGACCCATGGATGATGGGTGGTTGAGGCACATGCTTGAGCACATGATCAATACATGTGTATGATTAATGAATGAACCATGTAGACTATTGTTTGGATAAGGTTTGATCAACCCTAATCATGTTCCTTAACCCTAATATGTTCCAAGAAAGTGGGAAGTTGTGTACCTAGGGTTTGGTGTTCGTTTACAACTATAAAATCCTAATCGGCTTTGTGTGGAGCCCTAACCCTAATGATGGGCAATGTGATATGTTAGTTTATCTCCCATGGAATGTTTATGATGTTATGTTATTCTCTCTCTTTTGTATATGAATCTCTAACCTTTCAGATGATTTTCATTTGAATATCATAGCTAGTGTATGATATGGTGATTATGATACGACACATGATGTTGGTTTTGAGCCTTTATGAGGCATGTTTAAACACATACGATACATGAATGATGTGATTAGGGTCTTGTGACCTGGCAGAGGCTTATTGCCTAGTTTGAGGTGTTAACCTCTAGTGAAAAAATGAGGGAATGATATCCCATGCCTAAATGTGGAGATGATGTTATCCATGAGTGGTAGTGACATTACATAATGTGGTGACAAGTTTGTGCTCCAAGCGTTATATATCTTATGAAGTAGTATCATACCCTTACTTTTGTACGATTTGTTTATAGTTTGTACATTGTAACTTGATTGATACTAAAAGGCACTTAATGGACATAATTAATCAAGTGGAACCTGATCATGTAGTTTTCTATATGCCATAGATCCATCTTTAGCGTCAATACTTGCTAGATGGTGAAACAAGTTTTCCCTTAGCAGAAGCTTAGAGTCGTATATTGTTGAGTATCCACATTCACATGATTGGCTATGGGCCATACTCTAGTAGGAGAATGGTTGAGGTCGTATCTCAATGATGTGATATAAATTAAATATGTGATATCTTTTGAGGAAGGTTGCAGACATACATCAGTAGGAGTGCGGTTGCGGTCGTAACTCAGTTTAACTAGTGTTGTGCCTATATTCCAAGGCAGGATAGGTTGTTTTTGCAGTTGAACTTTATAGGTCACCATGGAAGACTCGGACTGGTTGAGGGTGTGGTGAGATCATGGATTCTGGCTCTTCCAATGATCTTGTATGGCACTGATTTTCACTTAGAAATTGTCAATTGGAAAATGAGTGGTATACCTCATCTCCTCATGGCATAATAAAAGACGTAATACAGCTATATTGTGTATTTCTATAGGATCAAATACAGGAACATTGGTTGAAGTCTTGCCTTGCTTTTATATGGATTAGTTGGTAGAAGATATACATGTTCTTCATATTACTTTTATGATTATAAGATGTTCTACAATCCAGTTGCAATTGCTTATAGTGTTTAGTAATTATTATCTGCTTTAGACATATCATTTAGCAGAATTTGCTCAACATGTTAATAAGTTTACTTCTTGTTCTTCTTTGCTACATGACTATGCATATAGTAGTGGTGGAGAGTTATATCTCATGTTGAGATATGGATCTCACCCCATGGGTTCTCCACATCTTTTATGTGGAAGTGCACGAAAAAGTAGAGAACGTGTAGCTGAGGAAGAGCAACAACAAGAGCAGTATCTGATAAGGTCGGATATGCTGCTAGTCTTTTGGTATAGAGTCCTAGAGTCGTCCTTGTACACTCAGGTCCTTGGGGAAGCTTTTGGTGTGTTTTGTTGACATCTTATTGATACATGGTTTTTGGCTCATGTGCCTTTGATGTATAGCTTTGGCAGGTGTACATGTATATAAGTGTGAAACAACCAGCTCATATAACAAGTTGATGATCAAGCATTGATGTAAGCACCTTGTGATATATGATATGTAATGTAAGTATCTTGTTGTGGACTCATATGCAATGGTTTTTCTACTTATGGTGCTTTATGATATCAAATTAAAAAATTTAGTGTTTTCTGGTATTCCGCTTGTCTAATGATGTTTTTGCACTTAGTTTTAAGTAATATCGTCTCTCCTATGGCGGAGTGCACCACACAAAAGCTTGGGTAGGAGGTGAGAAGGACTGAAATACTTCCTCATACCCCTTATACCACCCATCTCCACCAAATGTGATAGAAGATATTCATTTAAAAATTTTGGATTATGTGTAGAATTATGTTTTAACTTGTCATGTGATCCTACATAAGGTTATATGGGTGATGTTACAAGATATAGTCACTTATATATTACTCATTACACCAAGTCCATTATGTAGAAAATGATTCCCCATATTTAGTTTTTGATTTAATATCATTTATCTTGTTGTGTATGTTGTTTTCATCCCTAGATGCATATGTGGGTCAACCTCAATACCCCAACACTCCACTCCTTCCTTGGTTGATTACAACCCTTTATGCACTGTTAAGTGGTAGTTTATAGTGCATTTCTTAACTGCTTGTGTTGGGTGATAGTGTAGTTAAGGAATGATTGTTCTTAGTCTGCTAGTTAGTTAAAGTTAGATAGTGGTAATTAGATTCAGTGTAATCTTAGCTTGTTTAATTTGATTAGATACCCTCTAGTATATTAGTTAAACCCAAATCAAACATATAATTATTAGCCTAGTTTGAACCCTAAAACCCTAACCCTTGGAATTAGAAGCAAACATAGACTTATTATCTAGTTTTGAACTATCCTTGTGTATGTGGTCCCACTTATAACTACTATATAAGCCTTGCTTTCATTATTGCATATATATGTATGAGAGTGCTTACTTTAGGTTATTTTTTTACCCACATTATAGTAGTACATCACATACCCACTCCCATGTACACACAGTCCATCACAGACACCATGACTAGGAGGTACACTATGGGAGGTATCTAATCCTGGTGACCTTGGAGACCTAAGTAATATGAATTATCATTTTCTATGAAGAAGTTAAGAACACCATTTTTACCAATATAAGTATCCTCATGGTGATTTTGACTATATCCTTATGCGTAATGTATTAATAGAGGTATATCATGGCACATCATTCAACTTATTACATTATATATCATGGCTTCTTATAATCAACTTAGTCACACATGGGCATTGATTAATATTGCATCTTATTGGTCTTGTATGTAGTCTTCAAATATTAAGATATTCATTACTAGAGATCATAACAAAAGTAACACTATAATGTCCCTTAAGTTTAAGGAAACGACTCAAGATATCTATTCATCATATCAGAATGGAAATATATTTTGTCTACAATCAAGTGACAAGGGTCAAAACCTCCCACAGGGAATAGTCCTCGTCATACATCCCTGGTACTAAATAAAAAAAATATTGTCTTTTGTCTATTAGTTTGGCTTCAATAGCACATTAAATTATTTATGTATATATAAGAAGTACATAAACTTCTTTTTTATGTTCTAAGATGCCCTTATATATGACCACACACTAAAGGAGCATTCCCATCCAATTATATAATTAGCCATCATCCATTTAAAACTTCAAAATAGATAAGAAGGGTACATTGACTGCTTAACATGTTGTTTGTTATATGTATGCCAATATATTCTAGCATATAACTCAAAAGTTCATGGACTTGGATTGTGAATTTGTTATAACATGGTTTTTCACATGAATTTACATACTTGAAATGAAAATATTTGAATAATAAGGATACATAGGAAACTTGGTGTGCTTTGTTTTAAAAGTATGGATTTAATTTGCAAATATTCTTTTACAATGTTTGTCATGGTTTTTATTTCTGTGATGCCCCGCCACACCAAACGAGATTACTCAAAAACAAAATGCATGATCAATGATAATTAATCATACACCAGAAAATAGGGTAATTTAAAACTGATTTCAACATTACTGTCATGTTCATAAACATTACATAAAGGTCCAAAAACATGTATATCAACACATACCATACTAGGTATTTACATATATGTCCAGAGGCATCAGCCACAACCTGTATATAAAAGAATTGTTTCACATATACATGCATATACAAAACATAGGTACACTGCCAAAACCATGTGTTTATATACATATCATCTACAAAATATCCCCTGCCTAGACATGAGAGTACATCGACGACTCTAGGACTCTACTAACAACTATCCAACCTTCTTCTTCTTTTCTCCAAGCTGCTCTTCTTCAGCACGACCATCCTGACCAAGTCGATGATGACCAACTAAAAAGATCTGGTGACCCACGAGGTGAGACTCGTGTCCCAGTGATAGATATAACTCAAAAAACAGTTATTGATTACAACAAATATCATTATTAAACAAGTTAAGCCGATTAAGCAGTTTAAGCACATTAAGCTATTCAAGTAGGTTAGGCAGATTAAGCATGCTAAACAGATAGGTATAGCAGCATAGATGACTAGAAGGTATATAAAGGAACATGTAAGACTATCACTTACTAGGCAATTAATTTCTCTTACCGCATTATATAGAAATGAAGCAGTATTAGAAAAAAGGAAAGGGTTAACATCCAATGTGAAGCATGTTTAACCCTAAGAAGATATACTACACAGTTGTATTATGTCTTTTATTAAGCCCTAAGGAGTTGAGGTATACCACTCAACTCAACTGATCACTGCTAAGTCAAAATTAGTGCCACACAAGATCTAGGAGAGCCATAATCCTAAGATCTCATTCGTCCTCGGTCAGTACGAGTTCACCGCAGTGACACATAAGGTCAAGCTACAAAACAGCCTAGTCCACCCTTGCTATATATGTCACAGCACTAGTGAACATCCTATTCCATCCTTAAAAGGGCATGATACTAGTGAAACCAGGGTATGCAAAACCCAAACATCTGACATACAACCATAGTTGTCCTCAATCACATCATATATATTGAATCATAATCATCTGAGATACAGACTCAACCATTCTCCTACCAAAGTATGACCATAGACATCCTTGTGAATCATGCATATACTCAACAGTATATGACTCCGAGCTTCCACTAAAGGAGAACTAGTTTCACCATCCAGCAAGTTCCAAAATTGGAATGGATCTGTGGCATAGGATACTACATGATTAGGGTTTCACTTGATTAGTTAGTGTCAATTGGGTGATTTAAGACTGCATCAATCCAGTTACATAAAAACCCTAAAAGAATTCTGAACATGGTGTATATTGCACCTTCAAAAGATATAAAACGTATGAGATATAATGTTGATCGCAAATCACATGGTACTACTTCATTTCCATACATAAGTCCATACTCATCATCATACCATCATGGGTTATCCTTATCCCTTCATAAAGGGGATAGTACGTCAATTAGGGTACAAAACTATGTCCAAGGTCATAAGACTATCACATCATTCCTTTCAAGATCATCATTATCTTTCCATGCCTCATCAAGGCTCATCATACTATCACCGCACATGAGACACATAAGTTCAACATAACCATGTATGTAAAAACTATGATGTTCATGTGAAAACAACTTAGGATTACAACAACATAGAGAGAGAAAACATTCCATCATGATACTAATCACTCAAGAAATCTAAGAATTATCATCACTTACTTGGATTAGGGTTAAGTTCAACAAGGTAATTAAATTAGAATTTCAAAACAACAATTAAAGGTAAACCCAAATTCTTATCATCTCCATCAACCACGAAAGCAATTAGGTCAAGCATCACCATAGATCATAGAACCAGGAAATCATAGCAACCACGAAATTAGAATTTCTCATCGACCACTAAGGGTCAGAGATGTCATTGACTGCTGAAGCTAGGTTCACCATCTTTGGTGTCCGATGAGACCAGTCACCTTCAATGACCACTAGGCTAAGCAACATTGGAGACCGAATAGAACCATGAAGCATTGGAGACCAAAGAGAAAATAGGTCATTGGAGACCAAAGAGGATGAAAATCCCATTGACCATATAGGTTAAAAATCTCTTTGACACAAAAGATTAAGAACTCATCCACCACTCAAGGAGATCAAATCTTAGTGACCCTCTTGACATCAACACCTCATCGACCGCATAAGGTGTCAACCATCTTAGCGATCAAAACATGAGATCAAACTTGGCAACCATATAAGATACAAATCAGCCACAAAGTCAATGCCATGAGCTGGCACAAGTAAGTCAAGTCAACTGAACCAAAACCAAACCATCGGGTACCATATCAAGGAAGAAAAACAAAATTAAAACCCAAGAAAAACAAAAAAAATTCATATGCATGCAAGAACCAAATCTTCCATCACCAAGGAAAATCTCAAGAATAAAAGTTAATGTTTGTCAAGAAGAGTTATCTACTCAAGATCACCATGTGAACACAAGCCCTACATACAAGGTACCATCTTTCTACTTTAAACAGCGTATTAGGGAAAGATTAGGTGCATGCTAGGTAGAAGTAAAAAATAACAGTGGAGAACGTTATATAAATCTCCTTGGAGATGATGTAGAAACTCCAAAAAGCAAAGTAGCTTGAAGAAGAAATGTAGGAACCCTATCTTGAGCACTCTACTTTGGCCAAGCTAGCTCCACCACCAAGAAAGAAGCAAAACCTAGGTCAAGGAAGCAAAGAAAGAGAAATTCTTCAAGCTCTAACTCAATAACTACCATAGAACACCATGGGTTTGTACAATAAGAAAAAGAAAAGGAGGAGATAAGCAAGGAAAATGAAGGAGTAGAGAGAGATTTCACTTACCAAGACCAAAAGGAAGAGCAAGGACGCACCAAACCATCACAAGATGGGCAGATCCACACCCTAGGTCAGTATGCAAGGTAGATTGGTCTTCTACTCCTTCTTTGGCACCTCCTTCTCCACCAAGCACCAAGGGGACGAGCTCAAAGATCAACCAAGGAGTGAGAGAGAGAAAACTAGGTGTATAAAGAGGTCATATGCATGCAAAAAGAGTGAGATATATGGCTAGGGGTTGGAGAGAGAGAAAGGGGTTAGGTGTCATGCTAAACATGCCATGTGTCCAAGAAATCTTATCCATGCAAGCACCACACTTAACCAAGAACTAAGGGAGGCAAAACTAAGAAAACCAAGTGACCAAACTGACCCAGAAAAGCAAATGACCGATGAGTGATCAAAACATAGCGATCGCAGAGAAACTCATCGACCCTCAACACATGAAAAAATTGGCAACCAAAGAGAGATACCAAATCTCATTGACTGCCAACCCAAGGAATCTCACAAGAAACCTCATAGACTGCCAAAACCAAGGACAAACTTGGTGATTGCCAAATTAGGGCTCAACACTCAAGGTCAAACATCCACTTAGGGCATCCATGCAAACCCTAATCTCAACACATCATGCCATCACTCAAACCAAGGTGTGACAAGGTGCCCCAAAGCACGAACATATCAAATACAATGTGAAAACATGTAGGCAGACAAGAATGTGACAATTTGTAAGAAAAACCCTAGAAGTGTGTAAATTGCAACGAGGTCCAAAACAAGCATATATATGCATAACTAGATCAAACAACGTACAAACTGGACCAAACTGAAAACTTAAGCCTATCACATGATATCAAAGCACATCACAAGGTTTGATTAAGGCTTTAAGCATGTAAGTATGATAAGAAAGCATGATTCAATGAAAAAGCAAGTTCATGGGTCTTACAACCATAAACCCCTAACAAGGATTTTACCCTCAAAATCTTACGTGAACAAAGATGGGTACATCCTATGCATCTCAGCCTTTAACTCCCATGTGTTTTCCTCCACACCACGGTGATGACACAAAACCTTAATTAAAAATATATCCTTCGTCTTGAACTTCTTCACTCTCCTATACTAGATCAACTCAAGACCCTCAACATACAACACGTCCTCCTATAACGCAACCTCCATTGGATGCAACACCTACTCAGTATTAGGGTGACACTTCCTCAACATGGAAACATGGAAGACATCATGCGACCTGTGCAACTCTAGCAGTAACTCCAACTTGTATGCTACCTTCCCAACTTGTGCCAAGATAGGGTATGGTCCCATAAACCTAGGAGTCAACTTACCCTTCTTACCAAACCTTAGCACACATTTCCAAGGAGAGAATTTAAGATACACCCTATCTTCAACTAGGAACTCAAGCATCATGTGACGATTATCAGTGTAAGACTTGTATCTGTCCTGGGATTCCTTCAACTATTGTTGTATCACCTTGATCTTCTATGTAGTCTGTTTTACTAGTTTAGGATCCAAAAGTTGATACTCACCTATCTCATACCAAAAAACCAGTGATCGACAATGTCTCCCATATAAAACTTCATAAGGTGTCATGTCTATACTTCTCTGATAGTTGTTGTTGTAGTAAAACTCAATTAAACTCAGGTGTACATCCCAACTAACAAGAAACTATAAGACACAAGCCCTCAATAGATCCTCCAAAATATGAATGGTCCTCTCAACTAACCATTTGTCTATAGATGAAAGGTTGTACTAAACCTCAGTTGTGTGCCCATAGTTGTATGCATGCATTCCCAAATATAACTGGTAAACTATGGAACTCTATCAGATTTATATTCATTGGAATACCATGCAGACGGACTATCTCATCAACATATATCTGAGCCAACTTCTCCATTGTATACGTCATCTTGACTGGCAAGAAGCGAGCTGACTTGGTCAACCTATCAACTATCACCCAAACAGAATCATGACCTTTGGTTGTCCTAGGCAGACCAACCACAAAGTCCATGGAAATATGATCCCATTTTCACTAAAATATCGTCAAATCTTATAATGCATGTGAAGGCTTCTGATGCTCAGCTTGACCTACTAACAAACTAGACACTTAGCAACAAACTCTGCCACATCACACTTCAAACCAGGCTACCAATATATATCCTTCAGATTGTGGTACATCTTAGTATTGACATGATGCATCACATACATAGAGGAGTGAGTTTCCTCAAGAACCATATTCCTCAGAGCACTAGCATCTGGAACCACCGTCATGTACTAGAAACAAACGGTCCCATCCTCTATCTCATGAAAGCCATCATACTTCTTATTGCCAAACTGTGCCCTGATATTCAGTATCATGGTATCATTCTACTGTGCATCTCAAATATACTACATCAATGTAGGTTTCACCCACAATTGTGCCAACATCCCAGCCAACAAAGAAACCTCCAACTATATGTTCATCTGACAAAGCGACACCAACATGTCCCGCTTGTGGCACACTAAGGCATGTAACTTTGCCTTACATGTATATGATGACGAAGACAACTTCCTGCTCAACACATCAGCCACCACATTAGCCTTCCCTAGATGGCAGTCTATCATGCAATCATAGTCCATGATCATCTCCATCCATCTTCTTTGCCTCATGTTCAGCTCCTTTGTTGAGAAGATATATTGAAGGTTCTTGTGGTTGGTGAAGATCTGACACTTATCTCCATACAGATAGTGCCTCCAGATCTTCAAGTCATGGACAACAACTGCTATCTCTAGTTCATGTGTCAGGTAGTTCTCCTCATGTTTCTTAAGTTGTCACGCAGTAAAAGAAATCATGTTCTTCTCCTACATCAACACACATCCCAAGTCATTGTTCAATGCATCACAGAAGATGGTGTAGACCTTCCCTTATTCTGGTAGAACTAACACTAGAGCACTGGTCAACTTTTCTTTCAGTAGCTGAAAAGAATGCTGACACTTGTCACCCCACACAAAAGGAACACCTTTCCTTGTCAACTTTGTTAAGGTTAATGCCACAACGCTAAAGTTCTTGATGGATCTCCTAAAGTATCTTGCCAAACCTAGGAAACTTCACACTTCTATCAGTGTCTTGGAATGTTCCTACTCCATTACTGACTATACCTTGTTCGGATCCACACAAACACCTTTAGAAGATATGATGTGACCCAGAAAAGATACTTCTATCAACCATAACTCACACTTGTTGAACTTAGCATACAACTTGTGTTTCCTCAACAACATCAATGCCTGGCAAAGGTGTTTCTCATGTCGTTGTCTGTCACTGGAGTATATCAGGATATCATCTATGAACACTACCACGAACTGATCCAGATATGGTCTAAACACAATGTTCATCAAGTCCATGAAAGATGATGGTGTGTTGGTCAACCCAAACGGCATAACCAAAAACTAGTAGTGACCATACCTAGTCTTGAAAGTTCTCTTAGATATGTCATTTGCCTTGATCCTCAGTTTTTGGTATCCTGACCTCAAATCTTTCTTTGAGAACACTATGGCACCTCTCAGCTGGTCAAATAGATCATCTATCCTCAGCAATAAATACTTGTTCTTTATCATGACCTTATTCTGGTGTTGGTAGTCTATGCACAACCTCATGGAACTGCCTTTATTCTTAAAAAACAACATGGGAGAACCCCAAGGTGAAGTGCTTAGTCTGATGAAACCCTTATCTAACAACTCCTAAAATTATTTCTTCGACTCATGCATATTCACTGATACCATCCTGTAGGGTGATTGTGTTATGGGTTGTGTTCTAGGCATAAGATTGGTCTCAAAATCAATGTCTATAGGAGGGGGAACACCAAGAAACTCTTCAGAAAGATATCCTTAAACTCTCACACTAGAGGAACCTCCTGGATACTAGGTCTCTTCACCTTGGTATCCAAAACATGTGCCAAGAAAGATTCACACCCCTGTCTCATCAACTTCTCCGCTTCCATAGCTGACACCAAACACATAGGAAGAATCTTCCTATCTCCTTGGAAGATCCATGAAACATCTTCATAACAGAATGTCACAACCTTAGAACTACAGTCCAAAACAAACTTGTACTTCTCCAAGGTATCCATCCCTAGGATCACATTGAATCTATGCATGTCAAGTGGCATAACATCTACTTGAATGCTACGTCCTGAGAAAGAAAGAACGCAAGATGGACACACCTCCCGCAACTCAGTGAAACCAACTAAAGGGGTTTCTAGCAAAAGGCTATGAGATCTAATACAAATAGACAGATTACAACTACTTATCACCTCTCTAGTGATAAAAGAGTGTTTCCTACCTGGTCAACCAAAATAGAAATGAAAGAAGAAGTAGATAAGTAAGAATGAAAAAGTTCCATCTGACCTGTCACGACTCATGGATTGACCACTCCCTTCGGCTGATTCATGGCATAGAATCTAGTTGTCGCCTATTGCCATCCTTGTCCCCAGCTAGCTGGTCCAGAAGACCCCTCCTGCAATGCCTGGTCGCATCCTCTACCACCACCACTACTAAACTATTGTTGCTACAAATCTCATTGACTCTACCTCGGTTGTTGTATCACTTCCTCATCCTTCATAGGGCAAGTCCTTCTGATATGCCCCGTTGTCAACACTTGTGACAAGTCCTCATATCATAATGCATCCTAGATAACCCTATCACTGACATAGATGCTACACTGTGTTCTTTTGCAGATAGAAAACTACGACCTCTTCCCTTGCTCATGGACTATTGTGATAAAACACCCGACCTTGGCTCAAAAAAGCTAACCTCTATTGTGACTAAGGTTAAGAAAACCTTGGCTTCATAAAGCCTACAAATGGCTGGCCCTAAAACTAAGATGGCCTCTTCTTAGCATTGGCTTCACACTTCTCGATGGAAGACCTCTTAACTCACCTCACAGACTCCACAAAGGTAGTGAACCTATCTCTGTTCTCCAAATCACTAGTTGTTGTAGACAACTCTGAGCTAAAACCCTTTTTGAACCTCTAGATTCTCTCCTTCTCTATTGCATCCATATGATGATGAAAGCTCAAAATCTCCATAAACTTCACCTTGTACTCATTGATTGACATCGGGCCCTGGTGTTTCTTCTCAAAGGTGAGCTATCTTCTCATCCATATACATCTCTGGAAAGTATCGGCTCATGAACTCCAGCCAAAACTCTTCCCAACCTATCACAACTCCATGTCTCTTCTCCTCCTAAATGGCCCACCAGTGGCCACCACTACCCTCTAACAAGTAAACAATGTGTTTCACCTTGTCCTCCTCCAAAATATTTAGGATCTTGAAATCCTTCTCAAGTTCAGTCAACCATATATCTGCATCATCCAGGTCCGTTGTACCTGCATACTCAATCTCCCCAACACGTCTCAGCTTCTCAAACGTCTTCCCAGAACATTGGGATTCCACATTAGGGATGGCTACCCTAGCTTGAGGTACGGCCGCTCTATCCGCTATATGCGTAATCGTGGCCATAAGCTACCCAAACATAGATTGAAACATTGGATTGGACATGGTTGCCAGATCAAAGTGAGGCATTGCAGGCTGCTCTAGACCCATCACTAGCACTCTCCCATCATGTGCATGCCTCCTACCGCCACCTCTTGGCATGACATAGCTACTCTCATCATGTTCTTCACGTTCTCTAGACATATATGCAAAAGAGAAGCTATGATCAGATATGTTGGATGATGTAAGAACAGACACAAACCTAAGTCCTATGTCCTTGTTGACTCAGTGAACCTATAGCTCAAATATCAATCTGTCGGTGTGACACACTGCCACACCAAACAAGATTACTAAAAAAAGTCTGATCAATCACTAATTAACCATATACCATAAAATAGGGTAATTTAAAACCAATTTCAACATTACTATCATGTTCAGAATCATTACATAAAGGTCCAACAACTTGTATTTCAACACATACCATATCAATTATTTACATATATATCTAGAGGCATCAGCCACAACCTGTATACAAAAGATATGTTTCACATATACATGCCACATACAAACATAGGTACACTACCAAAAACCATGTGTTGATATGCATATCATCTATAAAACATCCCCTGCCCAACCCTGAGAGTACATGGATGACTCTAGGACTCTACTAACAACTATCCAACCTTCTACTCCTACTGCTCACCAAGCTACTCTTGTTCAGCACCATGATTTTGACCACACTATTGATGACCACCTAAAAGGATGTGGTGACCCACGAGGTGATACCCATGTCCCAATGACAGATATAACTCTCAACCAATGGTTATTTAATACAACAAATATCATTATTAAACGAGTTAAGCATATTAAGCAGTTTAAGCACATTTAGTTATTCAAGCAGGTTAGGTAGATTAAGCAAGCTAAATAGATAGGCCTAGAAACATACATGACTAGAAGGTATAAACGAACATGTAAGCCTATCACCTACTAGACAGTTCATTTCTATAACCACATTATATAGCAATTAAGCGGTACAAGAAACAAGGCAAGGGTTAACATCCAATGTGAAGCATGTTTAATCCTAAGAAGATATACAACATAGATGTATTACATCTTTTATTAAGCCCTGAGGAGTTAAGGTATACCAATCAACTTCAACTGGCCATTGCCAAGTAAAAATCAATGCCATACAAGATTTAGAAATTACAAAATCCTAACATCTCATCCACCCTCAGTCGATATGAGTCTGCTACAGCGACACATAAGGTCAAGTTGCAAAACAACCTAGTCTGCCCTTGGTATATAGGTCACGGAACTAGTGAACATCCTAGTCCATCCTTAAAAGGGAATAATACTAGTGAAGCCACAATATGCAAAATCAAAACATCTTAGGTACAAATGTAGTTGTCCTCAATCACATCGTATAAACTAAATAATAATCATTTGAGATACGGCCTCGACTGTTCTTTTTCCAAGGAATGACCGTAGCCATCCTTGTGAATCATTCAGATACTCAAAATTATATGACTCTGAGCTTCCTCTAGAGGAGAACTTGTTTCACCATCCAATAAGTCTTGACACTGGAATAGATCTATGGCACATGGAACTACATGATTAGGGTTTCACTTGATTGGTTAGTGTCAATTGGGTGATTTAAGGCAGCATCAATCAAGTTACATTCAAACCCTAAAAGAATTCAACAAAACATGGTTGTATATTACAGCTTCAGAAAATATAAAATGTATGAGGTATAATGTTGATCACAAATCACATGGTACTACTTCATTCACATAAATGAGTCCATACTCATCATCATACCATCCGGGGTTACAAATCATAATCCCATCATAAAGGGGATAACACCTCAATTAGGGCACAAAATTATGTCCAACGTCATAAGACCATCACATCATTCCCTACAAGATCATCATTATATGTCCATGCCTCATCAAGGCTCATCATACTATCACACAACATGAGACACATAATTTCAACATAATCTTGTATATAACAACTATGATGTTCATGTGACAAAAACTTAGGTTTACAATAACATAGAGAGAGAAAACATTCCATCATAATACTCATCACTCAAGAAAGCTAAGCATTATCATCACTTACATGGACTAGGGTTAAGTTCTACAAGGTAATTAAATTAAGGTTCCAAAACAACAATTTAAGGTATACTCAAATTCTTATCATCTCCATCAACCACAAAAGCAATTAGGTCAAGTGTCACCATAGATCATAGAACTAGGAAATCAAAGTGGCCATGAAATCAGAATTTCTCATCGACCCCTAAGGGTCAGAGATGTCATCGAGCGATGAAGCTAGGGTCACCATCTTTGGCGACCAATGAGACTAGTCACCTTCAGCAACCGTTAGGCTAAGCAACATTGGCAACCAAAGAGAGAATGGAACATTGGAGACTGAAGAGAACCATGAAGCATTGGTGACTGAAGAGAAAATAGGTCATTGGCGACCAAAGAGGATGAAAATCCCATTGACCATATAGGTTAAAACTCTCTTTGATCACTGAAGATCAAGAACTTAGAGACCACTCAAGGAGATCAAATCTTAGCGACCCTCATGACATCAACACCTCATCGACTGCATAAGGTTTCAACCCTCTTAGCGACCAAAACATGAGATTAAACTTGGAGACCACGTAAGATACAAATCAGCCACAAAGTCAATGCCATGAGTTGGCATAAGGAAGTCAAGTCAACTAAACCTAAACCAAAACATCAGGTACCATATCAAGGAAGAGAACCCAACTTAAAACCTTATCAATCTAAGAGTATAACCAATGATTTACACATACGTTCAAGCACAAAAACTTCCATCACCAAGGAAAATTTCAAGAACAAAGTTAGGGTTCGTCCAAGAAGAATTATCTACTCAAGATCGCCATGTGAACACAAACCCTAGATATAAGGTACTATCTTTCTACTTAAAACAACATATTAGGGCAAAATTAGGTGCATGCAAGGTAGAATTAAGCAATAACAATGGAGAAAATTATAGAATTCACCTTGGAGATGATGTAAAAACTCTAAATAGTAGAGCAGATTGAAGAAGAAAGGTAGGAACCCTAGCTTGAGAACTCCACTTCATCCAAGCTAGATCCACAAAGAAATAAGCAAACCCTAGGTCAAGGAAGTAAAGAAAGATAAATTCTTCAAGCTCTAACTCAAGCACTACCGTGGAACACAATGGGTTCAGCCAAGTAGAGAAAGAAGAAGAGGATAACATCAAGGAAAATGTATGTGTAGAGAGAGATCTCACTTACAAAGACCAAAAAGAAGAGCCTAATGCACCAAATGATCACAAGCTGGTAGATCCAACCCCTAGGTCAACATGCAAGTTAGATCAGTCTTTGTCTCCTTCTTCGGCACCTCCTTCTCCACCAACCACCAAGGGGACGAGCTCCAAGAGCAACCAAGGAAGAAGAGAGAGGAAACTAGGTGTGTAAAGAGGTCATATGTGTTGGACCTAGAAATTTAGAGGGCAGTGAATAGAGATTCTAAATTCTCACAAGAATAGTTATACCTTCAAATAATATCAATTGAAACCAAATGCTAAAGCTGAATTTGAAGTCCTATCTAAACAAGCATAGAAAGGATGAGAGAGATTGAAACAAACACCTAGACAAAGTGTTTAGAGTGGTTCCAATCTCCAAACTAGGAGATCATCAATCCACTACCTAGAGAGGTCAACCTCTAGGACTTTCGAACCCATGTATACTGATATTCCATTATAAGAGATG